>MU005786.1:402360-513484 GCA_010093715.1 Pleomassaria siparia CBS 279.74
AGGAAAGGAAAGAAAAAGAGAAAAAGAGGTTGTGAGTCATCCGAGGAGTTTGTGGATGATAAGGAATCTCTTAGGTATGTATGTATGTATGTATGTATGTATGTATGTATGTATGTATGTAAGAATACAAACAAACAAACAAACAACCGAGGTATATTATACTGTACTGTACTGTACTATACATATATGATTCTTACTCATACATATGTATCTATGTACAATACATACATACATACATACCACGTGCATACTTGGCAAAACTCCCAGGAGGGGTAATCAATCAATTAGGTATTATTACTAATTATTATTATCGATGCTTCTTTGAGATTAGCTTGGGGTTACGCTTGGACTTGGACTTGGGGTTGGACTTGGGGTAGGTATTGCCGCTTGTTTTTCTTTCTTTAATTCTTTCTTTCCTTTCTTTCTTTCTTTCTTTCTTTCTTTGTTTTATTCTTGTTTTAAGATACATACCTTTTTCTTTGATTAGATACGGAATCTGGCTTCTTTCGAGTCCTGGTAGGTAGGTAGGCAGTGTTGTCCCACATGGATGGTCCGCGCAGGGCGGTGGGAAGATAGTAGTGATAGAGTCTATTGGAGGGGGGGGGGGGACTTTGTATCAGTTGGTGTATGTAGAGATTGGCAGACGAGCACGAGGAAGACTCGGGAGGAATGTCGACTGATTTCATGTCCTGGTGCGTGTTTTGCGAAGTGCATATTATGGCCTGAGGAGACGGACGACATGGGCGTGTTCGAGTGCTCTGACGTCTAGCTTCGCGAGAAGGACTCGGTGAAAGACAGCAGGTCTCCTTTACGACGACGAAGACGTGGTTCCCCTTGCGCTGGGTCCGGCTCTATTGTAATCTTGATGTATACTGTACTGAGTAGGATTTAGCCAAGCATCAAGTTGAAACGAGGGGAACTGTAGTTTATTATATACAACTATGCAGGCTCATATTAGACACTCCCTGGTAAGATGTCCAAGGACGAGTAAGCGGGCTCTATATTATTATCCAAGTCTGGCCGTCCAGTTCGGTCGGTAATTAGTGCCATCTAAGAATATCCCCCAATCGTTGTTGAGCTTGATAGATGATAGATGCGGGAAAGCGTGTGAGCTAGTGAGGACTAAAAAGAATTGGAAGGCTGTGCAAGAGTATATACACATGATAAGAAGGGAATCGTACGTCGTTGTCGTAAGCAACGAGCCTGCCTGCGTGGTCGACTGTCGCGTCTCGCGCTTCCTGATTGAGAGACCTCGCTCGAGATGAATGTCCACGCCCTGCCCAGCTCTTGGCGATGGAAACGAGTGTTCGCAATACATACAAAAGCTATGGGAACCTCCATATACAAAGTCAAAAATAGCCTTTACTGGTTCGTGTGCAATAACGGCCAAGAAAGGCGTGGAAGCGTGTATTGTCTTGCTCGGCGGCCTCTAGTCGGTGACTCGGTGGTACCTGCTGGATAATACCCTGTTGGTTTGCTCCAATTCGCTAGTTGGCCTTCCCGCTGTCCTGAGTGCAAGGAATGTTGCATAACCGTCGACTGTTTTCTCAGACGCTTTGTGCGTGCGTGCGTACGACAACGACGACGACATGTATTGTCCGTGGTGTGCCTCACACATACTGTAGTAGATTACCATGCTACCTACTGTACACGCATCTTTCGGTGCTTGTATGTACTACCCCCGAGCTTGTACTACGCCGATGCGATGTGATGACGCATTGTCAAAGATAGAAAACATAATCGGATTAATTATAGCGAGAGACAATAGACTAGAGGATGTTTAACTCTATACGAGTAACGTGGGCATGAGTAGTATAGTACAAAGCATCGTACGGCAATAGATGGACGTATGTAGTAGTAAGCTCCGTTCCGAACCGTCTCCACTTGGCACTGCGTATCTACATAAACACCGACTCACCGATTTCCCTTTGGTTCTCTGTCATCTTTCGGCTTTCGGCTTCGTTTGCTTGTCCATGGAATCCCTGTCTCTCCAAAGTTTCCTTCCTCGACAGATTCACACACAAAAGACCTGTGAAGCCTGTGAAGGGAGCCCAGACCCCGCTTACCCAAGTCGGCACTAACCCGTCTTGGTGCCACGCGGCGATAAGCCCGCTTCACAAACGCCGGGGCCCCCGTGTGAATGTGGCCAACGACTGGTAGGCGGACGGCTAAACCGGAACTTTGTCACCACCTGAGGGACGGCCATGTGTTGGGATTTGTTAGTATTGTAACGACAGGGATAAGTCTATTCGGGCTCGAGGTTATGTCTTGTGGATTCGTCGTCGTCTGGCGTGCGTCTGGTAGGTTTCTGCCGATTGGTCGGTAGTAGGGGGGGGGGTGGAGTTTGTGAGACGGCGTTTGGGTTTGCGATTTGAGGTTTCTTTTCTTGACTAGGGGGGGAGGGGGGAGGGATGGAGAGAGAGGAGGGTGTGTAGGCACGGTGTATATAGAGGGCATGTGTCCCGCTGGTGGAGAGTGGATAAGACACGATACGATACACACAATCATCTACCCATCTACTACTATCCACTCCAGTAACTTGCCTGAGGTACTCAACACTATCTTACTACACACTATACACTACATACTACATACACACCACACAACCACACACCAACAACCACACAAAATGTCTTCCCCATCATACGTCTACATCCCCAACCTCGTCGGCCGCCAAATGCTCCGCATCCCCATGCTGCCCAGCTGCTGCGACGACGACTTCATGACGACCCCATCACCGCCCTCGCTCACCCTCGACACAACATCGCCCTCAACGACCCACCGCCCCTCCTACTCGCGCGACACAGCCTCGCCCGCCCCGAGCGTCGAGAGCGTCGACGAGTTGGAGTGATTGAATGAGAGTCCCCCACATACACACATATACATGTCAACAACAAAAAAATACACATCATACACAAACATGATGTGTACGCACGAGACCGAACGGAGAAGTTAAAATTAAAAAAACCCCTGGATAGTTTTGCAAATCGCCTCTTGCTTGCTTGATTGCTTGATTGCTTGCTTGATTGCTTGCTTGATTGCTTGCTTGATTGTTTGCATCGGGCACTATCTTGGGCAGCCTTCAACCTTGGATGGCCTGCCGTGCAACATGTCCATCCCGAGTGGTACAACGCAATGGCGGATCGCTTGGCGGGATATTGGTGCGACAACGACAATCTTGGGTCCGAGAGAATTTGTTCCGAGGCTCCAATGTTCCAAGGTTCCCAAGGTTCCAAGATTCCAAGGTTCCAAGGTTCCAAGGTTCAACCCATGGGCTGGGCGGTGCTTTGACATGACCGCCGCGTACGCACGCACACATTGACGGTTCCGTTCGAGCACTTTGCGTGCATGATACATTAATTTGTCGACTACTATCCTTTATCCCCTCATACGACAACACTATGGACGATGGTTCTGCGACGGATCGAAATCGAGTTTACGGCGGAGTTTAAAAAAGGGGATAAAAGAATACCGAGGCATGTGCTGGGCACGTGACTAACATTAGGCGCACGTGACATGGATAAGGGGGAGATCTATCCATAGGCTTGCAAATGGTTGGCGTTGATGGAATTGTTCATGTATACCCTACTGCATCGATTTTAATATCAAATATTTCGCTCTACTCTTGGTAATGTCATCTGCCCGTGTATATCATATGTCGCGATCCTTTTTGTAGATTGGTGATTACTACAGCTTCGCCCTTACACTGCGCTGCTCCGCTCTCGCCCCGTCTCTCAGTTCTCGGCGCAGAATCTCGCCAATGGCCTTGTTGGGCAACTCGTCTACGAACCGTACAGTACTCGCCCAACGTGCCAAGGTGTTCCACGGGTGCAATATGCAAGCCCTTGTACTTGAGCAGTTCCTTCTCCCTGTCCAGTGTCCACGGTGTATGTATGTAGGAACTTGCCGTGTCTGTCCACGCCAATTTCGCCCGTGCAGAGCCAGCCGTGGTGGAAAGTCGCCCTTGTGGCTTCTTCGTTGTCCAAGTACCCATTCGTCACAAACAGTCCTCTGACGATCATCTCGCCCGCGCGTCTCCTGGCTCGACATCGCGATACAATTCGTCATCCACAATGCGCATCTCCATGTTCGGCAACACGGGCGATATGGAACCTGTCACGTCGGAGGACCCGCGCGGCATTGCCGTGACCACGCCCCTGAAACATAATAGGTCAGCACATCAAGCCTTTTCCAAGCACAACTAAGCTTTTGCGTATCGTGTATGTACGGTTTCTGTCATTGTGCAATGGTACAAAGGTAGCTTTGTAGAATGTTGTGTTTTGGGACGGGTCTGTGGTGTGAGTGTAGCTGTTTCAGGTCTTGTGGGGAATCCCAACTCACAGTCGTCTCATTCTCAACCCTCATGTCTGACTGATGCGCGTCTTCTTGCCCAGTCGTGCATTCGCTGCTAGGTAGTTGGAGTTCCGCATCCATGGGCCCGGCTCCAGTTATCGCTACCTCGAACGTGTCCAACTGGTCTGTCACGTCTTCGCCCTTTGCGATGCGGAGGAATATACTGTACTCGCCACCAGAGAAACCTCGGCATCCAATATACCGCCCCACCGCTATACATGGGCGAGATCAGATACCCAAACACCCCAGCTATGTGCGCTATGGGGAGGTGAGCCAGCGTGCGAATGGGCGAGGGGACGGGCTCGCCTGCCTCGACAGCTGCAGCCACCTGGGCGCGGGCTTGGACCGAGGGGATCAAGAGCTGGCTGACGAGGTTCCAATGGGAGAGCATGACGCCTAAGAGACTAAGCCTATGCGCATCAAACAGTTTGTGGGATGGACGAACAATTGGCATGCCCTTGGGCACACCAGTCGTGCCAGAACTATACAGCAGCACGATCAAGCTCCGCTTCAGTTCCTCCTCGTCCCTCCGTCACGCGATTTCCACCTCATTCTCGGCCCGTTGACCGGATAGATCCACGGCCTTTGCACCGTCGAGCGTTCGCACCTCCCACCCGGGCTCACTGTTCAGAACCACGACCCGATCCAGCGAAAGCCCAGCGAGCCGTGCCGCCTTCCTCCCAACGTCCATCTTGTCCCCGCTGACAACCAGCGGATTGCTGCGTCCCTGCTTCACCTGCCGGGCAAGCTCCTCGGGCGTATACAATGGCGACGCCGCACTCACGACGCCCCCCGCAGCTGTCACCCTGTAGAACATGACGGCAGCCGCTGGTTGTGCCGACGAGCACACCACGACGACATCCTCATACGGGGGTCAACAACTGCTACTCGTAGTAATAAGTCCATGGTCGCGGGTGCGGTCGAGTCGATGGAAGCGTGTCAGCGAAGGGCGCAGGTGCATACAGACGAATATGCCAGACCTATTCACATCATAACACTAATGCGTATTGTTGTAAATCAGTATAGACAGTGTCGCATGTCAAGCAAAGCGCACTAGCAGAGGACGCAAATGGTATGCAAATCGCACCCTTCCCCCCTCCTCCCCTTACCTCCCTTCCAAATGAAATCCGTCCGACTCTGAGTATTCATATCATGTCAACATGTCTAGCAATCATCGATCATCCATTGCACACGTATCATGTGTACAGGAGAGGGCACAGCACAGTCTCGCGTGTCAACAACCCTCAGGAGTCCATGTGTTGTCTCGCAAAATATTGTTTTTCTTTCCTTCTTTCTTTCTTTCTTTCTAATGTTAGATAGATGGTGTATCAGTCAGTCAATTAATATAAAGGAGCTTTTTCCACACACACACACACACACACACACACACACACACGTAAGAAAGGAATGAATAAATATAGATGGATTTGGAACGCGGAGCGAGCAATGTGTGTATTAGACCGATTTTAATTAATGCGATGGATGAGCGATGTTGGAGGAATAGTGCGTGATGCAGTATCCATGCGATAGGTATGAGAGATCAATACAACCTAGACAACACAACGCACAGGCCAGGTAGAAACCCCATACATACAAAGTATGTACTGTATTATTATTAGCCTTTAAATTTCGCAGCAGAAGTGATTCCAATCAGCTGACAGTTTATTAATTACACAGTAATTAGTCGGCGCTTTTCTACATGCATAGAGCCGTGCCCCTCCCCCTCCCCCGCTCCCCCCCTCCTCCACTCGAACTAATTAGGTAAACATAATTCAATTGATTACCACGTGATTACCTACATACTATCTAATAACCCTTGTTCCTAGCTAGCATTTTGCTGCGCACTTTGCTGCGCACTTTGCTTTGCACCAGATTGAGAATTTATTTTATGTAATTATTAATTTATTCATCTATAGATATATATTAGATGACTTGGATGATGTAATTAATTAGCCCTTTCTTTCTTCTCTGGTATGTATGTACTGCCGAAGATGTATTATGGCCCCTCTTTGCTTCGGGCAAGAAGAAGAAGAAGAAGAAGAAGAAGAAAGGCCTACTAATACTCTAAAGACATTAACAACAACTTGGGTATTTTCTGCGTGAAATGCAACAATTTGTGGTGGTCCTATGCGACCGACAATATATCCTTGACATATTACGCTAATAATTATAGCAAACGGCGTATTTTTATTATTAATCATTACAGCCAGGTTATCAGAATGCCCCGTTTATGTAGAGAGTATTAGAAGCCGAAAATGTTAGACCGATATAACGGTCACATGGCTGACAGAGCTTGCACGTTAACGTCTGGGCACACAGAAGTGGAGCTGCTATTCATGTTTAGGGTCAGAGATTTACATGTGACAAGCTGTTTTTTTTCGGTCGGATTGTATTTGGGCAGACTGGATTATTATTAATATATGTACACACATCTTTTATCTATTATATAGAAAGGTTTGCTTGTATGCAGCTACTGTGTACCCCCGAGTATCTCTCTCTCCTAAAGATCGCATTTTCTAGAGCGGCGGGATTATAGTGCTAGACCAGGGGAATATAATAGGGTTGGGATCTTTTTAGTGTGATTGTGAGCATACAATACGGATCATGGTGAATAGTGAATGGTATGTAATTATAAGCTATTAGTCTATCTACCAGGGAGGAGACCCTGTATGCCCGGGTTAGGGGCCCGTGACTGCCAAGACATTGTTCGTTGGAAGGTCACATGACGGAGGCTGAACGAGGTATTATCGGTGTTATCATAAGGGCACTGTGCCTCAACCCATATAAGCCTCACAGGAGGACACATAGACAGGGCCATCACGATCATAATCAATGATATTACATTCATCAATATTTCTAATATTGTTGTCTGGCAGTGACGGTGAGATGTAGGAGTCAAGCAGTGCACGTGATGTATCAGAACTAACCCCTTATCCTTTATCCAACTAGTGCAAAGATTGTCTAGCAATTACCGTTGACTATCCCCTTTCACTTTACTCTCTGAACAACCACTTCTCAAACTGCACAGAATCGAGGCTCTTTGGTACCATTCCCCTCGTCGTTTTCCACTTTGTAGAACACAGTTCAAAGCTGACATGAGCTGCCGGCTTTAACCCAAGAGATTTTACCCTCTGCGCCTCCGGGCTATTCTCACCCTCGCAGATAACATAACCTTTGTACGCTCTGTCCGCAAACACACTGGCCCGAGCCTGGTCTCCATGCGCGATACAAACTTGGAAAGCGTCGTAATAGGTTCTGGCATTGAGGGCTTCAGCGTACACGTCGTATTCGACATCCATGACTTGAAGTAGCGAGCGGCAGTCTCTCAAGCTTTCATTTGGCCTACTAATCAAGTTACTTGGATTCACGATGTTTTCGTCAAGCTTCTGGATCTGTAGACGGCGAGCATCGCTCTCTTGGAGCTCCGACGGGGAACGGGAGCATCCGCTGCAGCTGCAATCGAAACCAAAGGATTCCTTTAGAAAGGCACGTCGTATAGCAGATATGCTTTCCTGATGATACGTGATCGTGATCTCTTCTCCGGCTCTGATCGGCCGGATTGCGTAAATGGTTTCGTGCTCTGCGTCTTCGTCCCAGTTGTGGTGAGAGTTCGGGATACAGCTGTGGTTGATGAGGCAGATGGTAGGATAAACTCCACCTACTACTGATCCTGATCCGCAAGGCAGAGCATTTGTGTTGAAGATGTTGCTGAACGGATACTTCCCCGGGGATCTGTTGTGGAGTGATAGGAACTGCCGTTGTGATGCTTTGGGTAGTGCTTTCAGCCTTGCCGCCAGGACCAACTCTAACAAACTGGGCTCCATGGACGGCACTGTGAAAAGTGGTCTCTCGCAAAGGATTCGAGTGCCTTTGGATATGTTGGAACGGGCGATGAGTCCTCGTCCTTTTCCAGGGATATCGTTAATTTCAAAGATTGGAATGTCAATTTCTTTATTAGAATCGGTTCCGCTGAGGAAAGACCCCATGTTGGTGCCCATGGCTGCACTTGTTAACGAAGATCAAGCAAGTGGGATAGTAACAGGTTATAAGGATCGTGCGTGACCAGTTTGTTAATTCAATCATGCAGTCGAAGAAAGTTTCCAAGGAGGTAAAACGACAATTCACTGCAGCTGTTCTTTTATGAAAATAATATCTCGCAGCGGCGAGCGCTCTCTATGATGTTGTAGACCCGTTGCGGGTATCGTGCAAGCACATAAACCTCTGTAGGTTCAGTATCCAAACCTTGCGTCCACCGTTTGCGGTGGGTAGGACAAGGATGTATTTCACCACCACTGCTGTGAAACATTGCCCAGTCTCAATAGTATAATTCAACCACGATCTGTTACCAGATGCACATTCTTGAGTTAATGGCCGATATAAATCAACTGTCATATAAAGGAGAGCAACCAGGACAACTACACTGTTGGTCCTGTCGATGTTGGTGTTCTATCGCATTGTTTTGCGAATCTCTAGGAATGCTTAGGCCCCTGTACTAGGCAACACTGACTGTAAACATCACATGTACAGTACATATGCAACTGCTGTATGTATATGTATCAGCAGTACCGTGATAAGCTACTAGGGACCTACTAACCCTACCTAACCCATGCCTGCCAAGGCATGTCATGTGACAGTGACCCCGCAAGGGAGATGAAGTGCCGTGTCTTGAAGCAGAAGTTTAATTACAAGCGCGAGATCAACACGGATCCTTAACAGGTCGTCCCTATCTGCCACGTAGTACATGGTGGATGGTTACTGGACTGCGAGCGCGCTTACCCACGTCACAGCCCCAGGGCGGGTGTTTCCGTGGTCTTGGCACAAATATGCTGGGTCTCATCACCTATCCTTTTTCTAGCCAAGCTGCTAGATCTCCTTTACATCAAACGTTAGTATAGAGCGCGTCGTTTACATTTCAAGACATAGTGGTCTAACCTCTGGCATCCTCACTACGACGTACGCTTCGACTTCACCACCTCCAATCTCATCTGGTTATGCCCCGTCTGTTGCTCATGCATAGACGAAATGGATCCAATACTGCTCCAATCTAAAGATCATCGAGATCTCCTTGATATCGTTGACAAACTTCGGTCAAAAGGTGTCGGTAGATATGTTGACCTACCAGAGATCATCGTCTGCGGGGATCAATCAGCTGGGAAGAGTTCAGTCCTGGAGGCCATCTCAGGCTTGTCCTTCCCCACAAAAGACACCGTGTGTACGCGATTTGCAACGGAACTAGTCCTTCGCCGGGATGCCACTCTTAGAGTCAAGGTCTCTATTAATCCCAGTCCAGAAAGATCGGTGGATGAAAAAGAGCGCCTCTCCCGATTCGATTTTGAACTTGACGCCACCAGCCCCGACCTAGGAAGCGTTATTGAAAAGGCCAAGGAGGCGATGGGAGTCAGTGACACTAAAGTGTTCAGCACGGATAGCCTTCGTGTAGAACTCTGCGGTCCTACTCAGCCGCACCTCACCCTGGTCGACCTTCCAGGTCTCTTTCGAGCGGGAAACAGAGACCAGTCAGTGCACGATGCTCCAACCGTCAAGAAGATGGTCCGCAGTTACATGCAAAGACCCCGAAGCATCATCCTGGCTGTGGTTTCAGCGAAGGGCGATATTGCGCTCCAAGATGTGACCGAATTAGCTCACGAGCTTGATCCGAATGGAACTCGTACCCTAGGGCTGATCACAAAGCCGGATACCCTGGATGTCGGTTCCGACAGCGAGGCTTCGTACCTTCGACTGGCTCAAAACAAAGATGTGGTATATAGACTTGGCTGGCACGTTCTCAAGAATCGGAACTACGAAATGAGAGACGCCCCATCCAAGGAGCGTGACGAATCTGAGGAAAACTTCTTCGCAACTGGAATTTGGACGTCCATGGAGTCAGCACATCTTGGCGTCAAGTCGTTGAAACCCCGACTTAGTAATATCTTGAAGGATGAAATCTTACGTCAACTACCAAACCTTCTTCAGGACGTTGAATCTGCTATTGTGGAGTGCCATGGTCGACTGGAACGTCTTGGTATGTCACGTGCCACCTTTGAGCAGCAACGCCGGTATCTAGTATTGGCTAGCCAGAAGTTTTCAGTGCTGATGAAAGCCGCTGTGGATGGGATGTACAATGATCCGTTTTTTGGCAGTGCAAAAACCGAAGAAGGTTACCAAAAGCGCTTGCGAGCTGTTGTTCAAAACACCTTGACGGACCTGGAGCGAGACATGCGGATGAGAGGTCAAAATCGCTTCATCGTTGAAACTACGTCGGATAATGAGCTTTTTTTGCCACGCTTCATCTCTCGGACAGACTACATAGACGAGGTCAGGGATCTGATGCGGAAAAGTAGAGGCCGTGAGCTTCCGGGGACGTTCAATCCCCTTCTCATTGGTGAGCTGTTTACCGAGCAGTGCCAACCATGGAGGGGTATCGCCATGCGGTCAAAGAAGGTGATCCTTCACGTTGTCTACCAGGCGACCCAAGCTATTCTGGATCATGTTGCTACCGGCGAGACTGCAAGAGCTATATTTCAGATCATGAATAGAGGAATTGACACGCTCAAGTGTGATCTTGACCAGAAGGTAACTCAGTTGCTCAACCCACATTACAATGGCCACCCTATCACCTACAACCACTACCTGACGGACAACGTCCAAAAGGCCCAGTCCAAGAGACGTCGGCGCAACCTTGAAGAGATCTTGAAAGAATCACTTGGAATTGACAGCATCCAAAGAGGCGACAAGTACCCAGTAGTTCCGTTCAAACTTTTAACACTCGTCGAGCAGCATACCGATGTCGACATGGAACGCTATGCAAGTGAGCTTGCTGTAGATTATATGCAAGCGTACTACAAAGTAAGTGCAGCTCAGCCATGAATACGTTCAGTCTCAAAAGACCTTTAGTGGTCTTCCATTCCTCCCTCCGTCGCCCCTACTGCCTAGTTTATCCCGCACATCGACTAGCAAAGTTATTGATAGAGGCTAACATGGCGTATAGGTTGCTTTGAAGAACTTTGTCGACGATTTTAGCATTCTCGCAATCGAGCACTGCCTGATCCAAAAGCTACCGTCCTTGTTCACACCGGAAACAGTCCATGACTTGGATGAAGACGAGGTTAATCGCCTTGCAGGTGAGAGCAAGGAGACGACTGAAGAGCGGATAAAGTGCACTGAGAAACTAGCTATTCTTGATGGTGGCTTGCATGATCTCAAACGTCTTGACAACCACCGTTATGCTGCCCCTGGTAAGAAACTCATCTTCTTGATATCCTTTCCCTAGTGATTATGGCCTCCAAAATATGGAAGTTGGAAGTTTCTTCCAAGAAAACACTCATAACATAGATTGCAGACATCCACCTTGATGATGACAACAACCCCGAAGACGAGGCAGACAAAGACAATATCTCTCTCATCGAACATCAGTCCTTGGAACCGTCTGTGAGTGGCGATGATGCAGAGGAACCGACATCCATTTGTGATTCCAGCGAATAGAACCCAACGCCCGTGATATGCCCGGGATCGCCAGCGCTACCCGATGGGGCGGTAAACATAGGAAGAGATGCAGAGCGCCCGCGCCAATGGAAATGGCCGACACAAGAAAATGTTGTAGAAGTGGAAAACCAGTGTCTCCCTCATGTCCCGAGCATAAAGAAAACAAAGAAGGGTAAAAGGAAATACCCGCGGTAAGAGAAGAGACTACTTTGATCGCTGACAGCAGGGCGTTCATGCTCACGTGATAGCGCGGAGGCTTTCTATCGCGTCAATTTCTATTAGTACTGGCGCATTTTTGTACTAGTCCCATCCTTCTTTACAAAACCACCGTTCGTGGCTCCTGTAGATGTAGAGAGACAACAAGTCAACCTCGCTCTAGATACGACCCTTGATCCAGTATCACGTGACCTATACCGCGGACGAATGACTTTCATGCTATCGAAATAGAGGGACAGCACTATAGCAGATGACTGTAGTCTATAGGCAAAGGAATAAGTCTAGTACAAGTTCACAGGCTAGAGTTAGATGACTAATCCGCCTAAGTCTACCGCAAACGAGCTAGAATCACCAGTGGAGTAGAAGCAAGCAGAACCGAAGCAGGCAATGCCGCGTCTACCTACTAGCATAGTATAAGTTCTGCACTGCTGTTACATCAGGACTAACGCCCCATGCCAAAACTAAGTTAACATGCAGCGACTTTACGATCACAAAGAGTGTCGCTTCTGAGTAGATGCCATATGCGACATGCTACGCGTCACCTGAAATCTTAAACACCAAACCGAGGCCTTCGCTGGGTCAGATCAATGAATGTTTGTCTGTCATGTGAATGCATCTGCGTTGACGTATTATTGATTTGCTCAGATTATGTGGGTAATGTGCCACTGAATGTTGTAAAGAGAACGGAAGCGGAAGAAAAGGCCCCAAATTGGCAATTGTGTGCAGAAATTCACTGTTGTTGAAAGGCTGCTGCTACGTGGAGCTTTGTGTACAAAATTGAGCTTTTTAATTGTTTCGCACTCTAAACTTGGATATTTTTCGGCAAAGGTCATAAGATGAATTATGATTTGTTGTGAGATCCACCCAGGCGGCTGATCCTTGAAAGTTAATGTGCTTACGCTTCTTACGCTTTCTTCTCTCATGTATGTTCTCAACTGCCCTTTTCGAGAAGTTGCTAGTATTGTATAGAACAAAATTTTGGGGGTCCCCAGATTAAAGCAAAATAGAGAGTCAGATGTTGAAAAAATCAAATGACCTTGATGCCGTAATCAACCGAAAAGATATCAACATGTGAATGATAAAACAGTAATTATGATGTCCTGAACTATTTGGACCATCTCTAACCTATTTTGCGAATTGCTGATTTGCTCTTACTCTTCAAGGGTATGGAAGAGATGAAACTCGTGCTCAGGCCGAATCAGGTTTAGTATCGACGCACGTGACGTCGGGAACCTGAACTATAAGTACCCATCCCCCTTCCGCCCCCCGCTTCTGTCCCATCACCACACTCCATATCAGATTATCCCCCTAAACCTGCCCTCACCCATCACAGCCGCCATCGATCATGTGCCCCCCTGGCGTTGACCAAACCTTTCGGTCGGCTCAATGTTGGCAGCTCATTGCTCCTCGCATCGAGCAATCATGCTCTCTCACCGCTAACAATAACCTTTGGGATTCGACTATTCAATCATGCATATTCAATCCTAAAGGCTTGTTCGGTGCATGGATGAAGCTCGCGCGCCCCGTCCGCCCATCAGGGACTACCATGGCCGCGGTGCTACCATCCACCTATGTCCCTGCTGTCAGACCAAATCATCCTTCTCTTGGATTTGATAAGCTTCCAGTTGAGCTCATTCTTGAAATTCTTGAAGAAAGTGGACTCTCTAAGTCTGATGTGCTCGCTCTGGCTTTCGCGTTCCCTTCTACCCGCCCGATTATTGTATCATACATTCATACTTCATACGCCAAGATGGCTGCCCCTTGGGCTGGGACTCCAATGGCGTGTATTGGGAATTATACAACTGATCTACCATCCTCGTTCATGACCGATACAGAGCTTGCTGCAAAATTCGAAACGTGGGCCGCTTGGACTCCACCCCAGTACCAACCCACTGGAAGGGGCTTTGGAGGTTCGAGAAGGGGTCTACCACCAGCGAGAAGGTTTTTTTGGGATTGCACCAATTATTCTAAGCCATCCAATTCTCAAATCGAAGAGCAAGAATGGCAAATGGCCTTGATGCGTCTGCGAGAGCAGAGTATGGACCCCATTGATCCCACCACGAGTGTACACGAAGACATGGAATATTTCCGCCAACAAATCTCTTGTCCTGAAATGTTCCCTCGCGGCAATGAATGGGTCCTGCGAAATCTCACAACAAAGGAATATTACGTTCCGCAAGCCTTCCCTGAAACCGCTCGTAACTCTTCTAAAATATATTATGACGCGCACCAAAGTGACACTATCACTTTCACGAAACCAGTGGTCCTAGGATTCGACGATGTTCTGCTGCTCAGAACATGCTGGACTTCGACGTTCAATGATGCTCATAATCTGCAGGAGAGCGTTCGAAAGGGCTCCTGGGCTGGACATTGCTTTGATATCGTGACCAAGGAAGTATTCGACCGCGAGGGATCTGATGAATGGAGAGATGCCAGTACAGAGCTGTTGGAAGAGGCAAGGAGCAACTGGGACTCATTGACAGGCCGAAATATTGTTTCCGATGAAAGTGAAGATACGGATGAAGAATAAAGGGCGATAATAGTCTCGTTGCGCTCATGTGCTCACGAAGCGCGACACGCGCACTCGTACTTCACGCCACTCGCTCAACCAAATCACACCACGGTCATGTCATCTCCCAGGTAATTTGAGTATATGTTTATGTGAATGGAACAATCTTTGTCTTCAAGCCTTGGGTTCCACACAACATGAAGTTTGGACGTGGTCGAACTTTTACTCCTTACAGTAGGACGATACGTGTATCACTCACTTACATCTAATTGCGAAACTCGTAACCCTTTTGCGTATCTCTTGGGTCGAACAGTCTATATATCTACTTATCTATGCCCTCGTATATCCAAAAGAAACACTTGACGACCATCGGCTCTTGCCTCCACGCTGTCGTCTCCCAACTTCGCACAAGGATTAAACGCCATGCTGACCTTCGTACTGACGTTAATCCCTTCGCTTTACATCCTTCTTTATAGCTTCATATAATGCAACGTGTGATCTCAGACCACCAATTCACTGGGCACTAATCTTCCCGTCACGGGTCCGTAATGTATAATCTTCCGTGCGTGAAGACAATGGGAGGGATGTGTAGAGACTCAGTTTACTGGACCGAACGTGCAGCTGGCTGCTTTAACTTCAGCGTTGGTGGTACAGCAGACCGAGTATGTGACTTGCGCAATGGAAGATTAGTGCCGGATAACAGTTGTGACAGCCGTGAAAGTTACGACTGTGGTCAAAAGGAAAAGGGAGAACAGTATAAGGAGACAGTGAGCAAGTGCCACGCAGTATAAAGTGCCCCAGCTTTGGACATGTCTTGGATGCTAGATCTTCGGTGTGATTATGATCATGGCCTTGGTTCAAACAGGTCTTCTTCATAGTTGACAGGCTTTTGTCATTGCATTCGTCATTACCTCTTTGGGCGAGAAGAAATGAAGAAGTAACATTATATGCGGGAGACCGTTCGAGCCCCAAGTTTTCACTGAATGCATATTTTAAATAGCATCATGCATTGGAATTATTATTCTTAGAATAAGAATCCGTGGTCCTTCTAGCGCTTGGTTTTACAAAGGTACCAAATGCCCTGGCGGGAGGTTCCAGATCCCCACCTAATTCTGCACGATATCTCTCCCGACCAGCCTATCCATCGTCCACGTGAACAGAATCTTGACTCGCCGACTCCAAGACCATGTCCACATCAGAGTTCCAGATCGCCACGCCAACCACGCGCTGGCTCCCGTCCAATCTTCCCTCCCACCAATGACTCCATCATGGTTTCCAAGATACGTAACGAGAGCCCGCTGTTTGTACTGAAAGGGTGACCACGCCTCTGGTTCGGCGATCTTCCCGTTCAGCATCGATGCCAAGTACGTCGCCTTTTGCGTCGCGACTTCTGCTGTGGTGGGTAGTGTGGCTCCGTCGACATCGGCTGCATCGCCAAGGGCATATACGCCTTCTATGATGGTGCGCTCCTCGTCATCTCGAGTGACCTGGAGACGGTCGGTAGTGAGGATACGAGGCAGTCCTTTCTCCGTCTTTCGCGCTTTGAGATCCTCTATCAATGGGATGGCTTTGTTTCCAGTGGCCCATACCACTACACCGGCATTGACCCTACCCAGCTCCTTTGTGACTATTGCTCCTGCTTCGATTTTTTCAATGTGGGACGACGTGTGAATCTCGATATTCCTCGCCCTCAACTTGGCAGTTCCATACTCGGCCAACTTCTCGTCAAACGAGGTGAGAATGCTTCCCGCAACATCGTGAACTGAGATGCTGATATTTTCGTAAAGATGAGGAAAGATTTTGTTAAGCTGGCATCGTATCATGTCGGACAGTTCCGCGACGAGCTCCAACCCTGTTGGACCGCCTCCCACGACAATGACGTGGAGGAGACCATTTCGCGTCTCATCATCTATACAAGGAAGAGATGCGCGCTCGAGTTGATCGAAAAGCCTGAGCCGGAATTTCAATGCATCGTGAGCATTGCGCATAACCATAGCATGCTCGTGTACTCCTGGCGTTCCGAATGTATTTACAGTGGTTCCCGGTGTGATGACAAGCTGATCAAAGGAGAAGAGGAATTTGATTTCGCTGTTGATTTCGTCCTGAGCAGTGCAGTTCAGCTGCTTAGAAGCAAAGTCAATATCGTGGACAGTGGCACGAACGAAGCGGACGCGACTGCCTGGCTGGCGAATTGATTCGGCTGCTAAACTGAAGTCGAAAAGCCCACATGCGGCGCTGGCGAGGAGTGGTGTGTAGGAGAACGTCATGTCGGGCGAGAGGACGACGACATCGTATTTGGCAGTGTCGAGAAGTCGTGCCAGGGTCGATCCTCCCCAGCCACTACCGATGATGGCAAAAACCGGACGGTTTTGATCTTTTAGCATGTCGAAGTTTTGATCAGAGGTACGAGATGGAGATAGCAGTGAGGGAGATAGCAGTGAGATGGGGGATTGGTAGGTATGCAAGGACAATTCTTCTACACCTACATAAATGGAAGAAAAGGAAAGCATATATAATTAGCAAACATTGCAGCGACTACGTCAGTAGACAATTGCCGGTTTCTTCCCCCTGATACATGGGTATTACCAATAAGACTAGGCTACACACATCTATCAACTAGGAACCCTTGATGTATAGTAAAGATATTGATCGAAATAAGCGGTAGCAGTAGGTTTCACAGACGTCAGGAAAACCTGTGCCGCCCGGTAGTTGATGTACTCGACCCTCATCGTCGTCATATAAACGGCCGAAGAGAAACCTAGACGTTTGTGAGATGTGAAAAGCTGTTTTCTGGCCAATATCCACGGTATGTCGTTCATCGCAAGTTCAGAAGTGCATTAGAGAAAGGTTTCCTGTGAGCTGCTGGATATGGTTGACGTCATCTAATAAGTTGTACCTTATAATTCAGGATCTGGAACGCGGATCTAGTGGAGATGGTTCGGATTCCCGAGTCCGTGCCGGCCGGATACCGAGAACGCCCCAAATCGGTTGTCGATCAACTATTAGCATTGTGTGCACGATATCCTAGTAAGGCCTGACGACTAAGGCGGCTCGTCAAGCAATAATGCACTAACTGAACATGGGGATAACATGGACATGGCCGGGTGGTAAGAATCTAGTGAGCAGGTATTCCGAGTGTCACGTGATAGGTTAGCTGAAGTCGCCAGAATAAACATCCTTGAATTCGAAAGTACTGCAATGCATCACATGGAAGAGAGGAAAACGCATAAAGAATCCGTTTTGTCGTTTTGCGAGCGGGGAAATCGTCGTCGTTGCTAGGACAAACTTGACTGGTGTAGTTTGATGAAAACGATCCCTCTCCCGACTAAGCACCTTTGGTTTTCTCGAATTTAGTAAAATGCAAATCATATTTTCCTAGTAGAGAGCCAGTTTCAGATTATTTTCACTGTCTTTGCTTCCTAGTTACGCAACGTTCTAAATTACACCCATAGTGCTGAAAACGTTGATAGTGTAGGTGAAAATTTGATTATTACGCAGGTACTACCATGAGTACTTATTAGTTCCCGTCGGACCTTTCCAGAAATTAAGTCCTGGGAACTTAGTAATGAGTCCTCGAGGACTGTAGTGAGGGGTAATGTGCATCGTGCACTAAGCTCTCCCGGAAAATCCCGACCTGTTGAAGTGCCTGACTATGTACGAAATATGAATAACATGTTTATCACGATAATAATGTTCTAGTCTAAGTGTGATCGCTCTGAGAATACGGAGTGAAGCTCTGACCCTAAGGTGGCTCTGCTTCGGCTACGTTCAAGCTCCGTCATGTGACCGTATATCGGCTTAACACTACGCCGCTTTCAATCTTTAGGGCTCTTAGGGTATCTAAGTATCCATATTGCTTACAGTGTTAAAATAATAGCAGTATCGTATTAAATAAGGGTGCGATATTTGGCAAGTGAGTTCCGTGACAAAAGGGTTATCTGATCTAACGCTTGGACACCCGCTGCTTCTGCGCTCCTATTCCAACATCTTGGTTTCTGGAGTGTTTCCATGATTAACCATGGTGGTGTTAATGATTTGGTGGCTGTTACTCACTCCTTCGCCACTGTATCAATAGATTCTCAGCAAGCAAGATCTAATGTTCCATTTACCAAAACCTTAGCGAAAGACAATCCACAACGCGAACCCCACCCACAATCTTTGGGTTATCTAATAGAAACCCGAAAGGGAGACCACATTCCTCGCTCAAGACAGGGCAACAAAGAGAGAATACGTGGATAGACGTTTCCAACGTGGATTCGTGGACGGCTGTTGGAGATGCAAGGTCGCAGGTACTGGTCACAGTGAACTTGGACTCACAGCTTACTTGAACCAACCATAATAGAAGTGATGTGGATGAGATATAGAAATACCAGAAGACGTAACTGCTGTTCTTTCAATAGTATGATTGTAGATAAAAATGTCAAACACAGCAAAGTAAATGTGACTACACTGATTCCTGAAAGCCTGCTTGTTGGAGACCTAGTTCACTACATCCGTCTAACAATGAATCTGGAAGCGTGCATCAACATTTCGACCTTTCATCAACGACTACCTTTGAATCCTTCGAATCTGTACCTAACACCGACCCACCCGCTGGCACCACCTCTGCATATGCCATTGATTCTACTCCAAACACAGAGATTGAGTATGCAATTATCTCTGCTATTCCATCCACATCTAATCGCCAGATCGCCGTCTTCGGTCCGCCCGGCAACAGAGCTTGAGACCGTCCATCCAAATAACCCCTTGTGGACCATGGGAAGACTACCGGTGCAGTTGTCGTAGAGAGATGGAAAGAACGGTACTGGAGAGTGCATCCGATTATCTTAAGTGGGCACCCTTTTCTCCAAGTGTCAAAGTTGGGACGAGACGGTGTCTCTGGGGGAAGAGAGGTGTATGCGGGATGGAACCTGAACGCTAATTGTATCAACAATTTTGAGTTCAGATGATAAGATGGATAATCAAAAAGACACAATGCAAACGGTTTGTTGATGGATAAAGCCATCAAAGGGAGATTGAGTCAGTGAGGTACTTTGGAGGGTCTGTTACCAGGGAGAGATTATCTGTTGAGACCGATCTGGTCATTGGAGTTCTTATCTTCTTCAACCTCCCACATAGTCAACCCGACCTGCAAGACTGTAAGAGTGGGCGTGAACTTCTGCTTTTGCTCCAAGCTTTGTATCAAAGCTCATCACACAAGAATTTACCAAACGCCGTTGGAAGGGAAGGCATCACACTACTGTAAGCAGGAGCGTCTCATTGGCGGAAGGATCCACGGAGGCACCTATCTGTATATAGACTCGGTGGGACCCCCCGACACTCTCTTATTACAACCAATCACTTCTACATTACATTCTAACAAACACGACCTTTCGAAACTTGCCAGAACAATAACAAAAGAACCAAGACATCTTCCCTACCTATTATATCTTCAAGAACGACTAGCAAGGAAAACTGCAAGAGATTTCAACAGCCGGTTACTCCGTGAACCCATCTTTATAATGAGCGACTCATTGACACGACCCGAATTCTTGAAGTTTCTCGAACGCAATCACTCTCGCCGCTTCAACAAAGACCCAAAGCAGAGCTTCTGGATGATCTACTACAGATACAATCACAAGGATGGATACGTTCAAAATATAGGGATAACGACTATCGAGACCATAGCCGTACAGTGTCACAATGACCGTGATTACAAGGTCAGGGGCTGGACGATGAGCGCTCCTCACATCATGGAATTCATTCGTCACAATGCTTCACTATGTTGGGATGGGGAGACTCTAGATTGCGGACCCTTTGAATTCTTTGGTCCAGTGGGCGGCCGGTATGGCATGACAGCGAATTGTGAGTTTGTAAACTACATGTCACAATACACTCACTATATGATGATAACTAACTCATTCAAGTGCACCAGGAACTTGCTACCTCTCGACCGAAATTCCTGGATACGGTGTTTTCGCTAAAGAGTCTTGACAAAGAGGAGGCGACAGGGGTAATTCCTGACAAAGGTAAAGCGAAATCGACAAGCGCCTTAGGGTCGATTCCCGAATTGACGGAGGAAGGTTTTGCAGACGAAGGCGAGGAGACGGATTATAATGATGATGATATTTTTTTGCGTCCGGCAAGGTAAGGAGACGGAGTGGGTACAGAAAACACGGAAAGGCTAGCAAGGGGTACCAAGTGACGGATGATGAGGATTCCAAGGTTTGCTCATTCTTCAAGTATCAAGGTCACTGAGGTGGATTGGAGGTTTACATAGCATATGTAGTTACTCCAATCTACTCGTGGCTTCATTCGTTTTTTTCAACCGTGCGAATGTTAGCTTGGAGATAGAAATGCCGATATTGAGGCCGTCTCGGGCGGTGTAATTCGAACGCCATGTATGCGTCAGAACATTGAAGTCGGCTAGCAAAAACGATACCCTCGAGTAAACAAGCTTTCCAAGCACAATATTGACAAGATATCCTAGTACTAGTACGCTCTCACAGCAAGATTGGAACACAAATCCTGGATTACATCTGAATGGGTGAAATGTGGGTAATGCATGCTCGTCTTGGCGCTCGGTCACGTGACGGATAAGATGCTCGAATGCATAGTATCGATTATTGAAATCTTGATGTTTTATCATGACTTTGAATGACAGTTGAAGTTTTTAGTCCCCATAAAGGTCAAGCAAGTGGCCCCTTAGTGACGCAACCGAGATTTGTTTCGTGTGATGTCAATCTCAACGTCGCTCTCACTGAAGTAGTTCATCCGAATGAGAGCTTATAATGTCTGGATGTAGGTGCAGATATCCCTCATGGAACATGTGTATCGCCTTGATATCCCAAGTTTCCCTTCGATGCCGAACTTATAGTTTGGATGTATTATGACTGCATACCGTTCGAACTTTTGCCCGTAACGAAAAAGGCGTATGTCTGCTTCTCGTTACAAGTTTATCAATCATAGCCGCGTTTACCCACCGGCGGAACGTAATCTTTGCCCACATTCACATGGGGGATCCCACGAACTCCCAACGCATCGTCGTGTCACTGGCGCAGCAGGCCATCACACAACCCCTAGGAAGTGTCCAAACGGGTTGAAGTCACCAGCCTCGTCGTGCTCTTGATCTTCGTGTTTACTTCCAACGTACATATAATCAGTCGAGTTCTTTTGCATCAATCCTTGACGAACCACGACACATCTCCAATATTCTGCGACACACTCATTCCCTCGATTATAACGCCGTATCACACGTTCACTATTATCACTTAGTACCTCTATCTCGAGATTTCGACATTACCGACATCTGCAAAAGACATCGAGCCTTCCAATGAGCGAGTCTGAGCTGGGGCTGGCGTACATACCTCTTCGTCAGGGTGAAGATGTCAGCAGCAACCAGGGGTCATTTCCAGAGCGCCAACTTTCTTCAAGCATCAACATTTTGGGGTCTCCATTCTCATACCAAAGATACCTCAGGCCTGCATTCACTTCCGATCTCCCTGGTATGTCGGAGCCATCCAAATCCCGTGATATCTGCAGTCACCCATACAACAGTGCTGCAAACGGAGCCTGCATTCCGAACACGGAAGGAAACTTCGTGCACGACCCACAGCCTACCATTTCCCCATTGACCAACACAAATCCGAATTACTCTGCCTTTCTACGTGACGTCGGGAATTACGTTGAAGAGGCGCGCGGAAACCTTCCGAGCCTCGAAGCTGGGAGATGCTTTTCCCAGCTTCCAGATTCCCCAGCCCCTGATTGCTCCTATTACATACAAGCCAGCGGCCTTTCCATGAGACAAAGTGAGACAGAGACGTCTACAACACCCATGTCCATACAGAACTTGCGGTCTACGACGTCAAGAGGGGGAGGAAAAGCGGTCAAGGCCACACACTATGCCCCCTTTCAGGGCATGTTCGGTGATTCGGAAGCAGCACGGAACTTTCGGAAGGATGCTCTACGGGTTGATAAGAAGCCCTACAGACCGCCAGATTCAGACCCCACTATTTGGAAGATCGAAAGTGAGCGGTCACACCATGTCAAGAGTATTTACGAGGCTATGATCCGCTCCGACGTCGCCAAAGACAATCCCAAGTCCAACGCCATGCGACGATGGGTTGAGGATCCCTTCTACGACTCTCCCCTCGTGGAGGCATACTCCCATCGTATCTTTGACGCCCTCATCTCTCAGGTGAAGGAGGGGTTTCGCGGTTGGAAGCATGACGACTATACTCAAGATGAACGCAAGGGTGAACTGGAAGACACCGAGGTAAGCTGCGAGGAAAGGCTCTGCAACATCATCAAGGCGCTGGAGGAAGAGAAAACGATATGCGAAGACGTCATGAACTCCGCTTGCCAGATCAGGATGTTCGTCAACGCTCCCAAGGCCTACGCAGGTCGTAAGCTGAACAATCGTGTCGGCAACAGCAAGAGAAGGAGGACAAAAGACCCAGATCCCAACTCAAATGCCAACGCCACACCCGACGAGACTCCACGAACGACCAAGCCCAGAAAGATCGCAAAGCCAGCAGCAAGGAGGTCGCGACAGTCCGCATCTCGCGCTACCCTGCTACGGGACAGCCAGACACCTCAACCGGACACCAGAGAAGAAGCACTACAGGCTCAATACCAAATGACGCCTCAGGAAACTGCGCCAGCTCCTGGTCCATACTACACTGCTACAGATGCATCCCCGAGCACTGTTCCGTACGGTCAGTCGGTGAATGCACTGGTACCCCCACAACCCCACGCGCACACGCACGCACATGGACACGCGCGCACACACGCATACGCACCGCACATGACGCGCATCACTTCTATGCCTCCCCAGCAACACTCCCCATTCATATCCTCGCCACCGCCACTATCCCACTTCTCAGCCTCCGCCCCCGTCACGCCAGAAGAGCCGCATTCCATGAATGTTGGCGGTGACTTCTTGTGGCAGCAACCGGCCTCGGATACCTACGGCAATCTTCAGTATCAGGCATTCAATAACCACGCCATAGATCTGCCATTATTCAATGACGGCAATACTTGGGACTGGAAGGCACCTGACAACATCCAGTTTGGTCAGCATAGTGAGCTGCCAATGTTCCCGCCAGGCACTGGCTCGACTTTGGATCCGAAGGAGGGCACAAGCTTCCAACAGGTCTGGAACAACTTCCCGGGCGTACAGCAGTATCCAAATCCTTCTTTCTTCGATCTCGATCCAAGTCTGCGCACGCCCTAATATCTATCAGTTTATTTACTTATTTCTCTCACCTTGTTGTCGAGATTTCCCGGAGTCGAGTTCAGTTGCGATTGAAGTTGTTGGCGCGCTATAGGAGCGAGGGCGCATGGCTTTGATGGTAGGGTGCCTTCTTTTCTTGTTTACAATTGGCGTCGATGGTTATTCTTGGTATGGCTGACGGTAGTCTGGAATCGGATCAAAGTTGTTAGTTGTTGGCTCAGATTGCTGCTGGATGCTGCTCGGTTGTACGAGGTGCGATGGCTTGCTTCACTTCGTGTCCTTTTCACGTTTACTAGATATGTTGGACAGATCGTCGGGCGCTGATTTCCCATCCTTATTATTTTTATTCTATAGCGATATCAGCGATAGGCTTGGATCGGCCTTCGTTTTATATGCGGATTTAGGATGGCTTTGGGATGACGTCGGGAAGTGTTTTTTCTTTCGATTTTGAGGTGGATGATGTCATGGAACTGAGATACTCAACGAACTTAGCTAATTTGGAGTCTCTTGTGTTGTCATGCTGTGATTTGTGAACGAGAAGTCGCCTTGCTTGACGAGGTTGTTCAGATGTCTCTTAGATTCGTGTTGGGCGTCGCTGTGGTCGTGTTGCACGGATGCTTCAGGGGCACGAAACCGCTAGCGTTATCTGGGACTAGCGCATTGTCGCTCAAAGACCAGAACTCCACGTCCATTAATCCTTCCTCCATCAACAATTGACCTTTCATCTCCTCTAACTGTCGCGATATCTCAAACTTGCTACTGTCATGGGGTTCATCAAGCTTGTTCGTCCGTCCAGCTGGACATATCGCAATGAAGCGTAATAGGTAGGATGTGTTTGAGATACTCTATCTCTTTCACGTGGTCATATAGTAGGTACCTTTTTCATTTGCTTCTTTCATTGAATTGGACCCCGTAGAAACGTCCCATTTCCTACGTTTTCCTGCTCTTCAGGCCGTTCATGTCATCTGAAACCGCCACGTATACGATACAGTCCAGCTACGTTTCTTGTATATGCTCGCATTTCTTCAAGTCTCATACATTGAAGTGATCTCGTTACCGCATAGAGTTTTGCGTGACGTCACGCGAAGTGTTGGTGAGTGATTTCGCCTTTCACTTTGACTTGGTGGATGAGGTAACCATGTTCCCTTCACTTCAAGTCTTTGAACTCGACACCAAAGCACCACCTACCACTTAATCCACACTCGTTCCTCCACCCAACTACATCTGTGCGGCCTTCTCACTCACGTTTGGAACAACATCTCGATCCATCGATATGGCGGACGAGACTCCAGCGCCCGCGCCCGGGACGACCTTGCTTCCAATGCAGAGCGATTCAATGACCAAGATGCTGTCGCCCTCTCCTGCTCATGCAAGCGCGGCTGAGATCAGAGCCGCTTGGCGCATCAGGAACAACAAACCGCTTCTGCCCAAGAGTTCTCCCCCCCTGAAAGCCTTGCCAGCTCTCACTTCAACGAGTCGAAAGGATGCATTGCCTCCGCCTCCGCAAGGGCGCACCAAGACTCCTGCAGTGAACAAGAAGAAATCCACGGTGAGCAGGAAGACTTCAGAGGTGAGCAACAAGGCTCTGGCGGGGAACAATAAAGCTTCGGCGGCGAGCAATGGGCAGCTCGCTCTGGATACTAGTAAGTTTGCGATCGCTCTTTGCACAACATCTATTGAGTTATAACTAATTTTGCAGGCTGTGATTCACCGCACCCCCTAGCTCAACTCATGTTCAATGTGGGAAACTTGGGCAAGACCAAGTCTACGCCACCAGTTCGACCATCGGTTCCAACACAGCGCTTAACTCAAGCACTGATCTCTATACCATCAGCAGTACCGCAAGCGCGTTCCACTGCACCGCAAGATCCCAAGCCACCAGCTCGCGTGCCCTCGGAAGAGCCCCCGAAACCGTCGTCGATGGTTGTATTGTCAACGATACTAGGAAGCACCCGACCATCAGTTCAAGCACAGGAATCTGCACCACTGAAAGCCGCTCTGACATCTAAAGGTGTTATTCCTGTTCCGTCGCAAGCGCAGCCTATTAGTTCAACAGCATATATTGCAGGTCGATATGCCGAGGTATTGGGAGGTCTAGAAAACCCTTTCGTTCAATTCTTGAAGCGCACGCACAACATCCCGCCCACAAATACAACAGGAATTATCACAAACAATGGCGCGTATCTGTTCGGCGCTGGCTCATCAACGGACGATTTCCAAGTCCAACCCCCAGCTCAGGCTCAGGGAAACGAGCAGCTCCATTTTGGAGACGACTGGGAACAGGGTATTAGATATCGTTATCGTACGATCAGGGCCCCAGAGCTGCTTGTATCCGAGGACAAAACCCTTACAGACGTCTTGCAGCGTGCGGAGCATTGGGTCAAGTTGCTCTATCTAGCCATGACCAATATGGAAGACATCAACGATAATCCCAACAGCAGGGATGTAAAGATCTTCTCTTCGTCGTCGCTTGATAAGAAGGCAGTTGAGGCTACATGCAGGCTAGTATTTGTAAGAACTGCACACCTATTCCTATGAATGCAGCTGACTTTATATGCAGACTTCGTTGATCCATCGCTGCATCGTTGGCTTCTGTGGAAGCGACATCAGGAATGTATCCCATAGGGTTGATCAACGTCTAACTTGCATGAACAGGCTCCTGGCAGTCATTTCAGCTCTTCACGTAAGCCGTTCCAAACGAAATAGCTCAGTAGTCTTCTAATATCTCCACAGAATGACAAGAAGGTTTGCCGTGACGTTCTCTTGGAAGATTCAAAGATCGCTCAGTTTGTGCATCAGCCTGTGTCCTATCTGAAGGTAAGGTACAGTCTAGTATGCTTTGTTTCGAGCCTTACTAATCTAAACCCAGGCGAAGATAGGCCAGGAATTGAATAACAGAAGGAAGGCGAAACGCTATACATCAAAAGCAGGAGAATCAGATTCGAATGTCACCTCAGCGCAATTCTCTCGGAGTCGGATGTCAGAGCGCGAACCGCTTGTTGTAGCTCACTCCACCTACTTGGCCACTCCCACCCTGCCTAGTCCTTCTGTAACGCCGTCCACTAAGCGACATTTCAGCAGCATTCCAGTCAAAATGTTGTTGGGTCCAGACATCCCGACTCTAGCCAAATCGGCCAAGAAGAGCCTCGGCAACCCGTGGTCTGCCATACCCATGTCACCAACTACCCAGGAGATGCCAGCCCAGAGCGATTTGACAGCACCGCAGAGCTCGATGCTCTGTGGAATCTCTCCGGAGACTTCAAAGAGTACCAATGAGGCTAATTCTGCAACCAAACAGGAAGAATTCTCGGTGTCGCCCGCTGTCCCAAATCCACCGCCCATGCAGAAGCGCAAGCGCTCTTTCAACGCTCCAGATGAGGGGCACCGTCCATCCAGATCTCTTGTCGTCAAGTTCCGCAAAACCTCCGACACATCAGCTCCTACTGCGAGTTCAGAGGCACATGGTGGGTCTGAATCGGACGACTCGATTCTAGGACATATTCCGCGCTCCGCTGACACGAGTAAAGCTACGATTATACCATCGCCGAAGGTTACGTCAACGAGTGCGGCCATGGAAGACGCTCCTATCCTGGACGAGGACCATAATTAGACACTCGAGGCCTTCGCTTCTCGTCGCTGTTTCGGAATGGCAGTGTCGATCGAACGACGCGCCTCGTTTCTCTCTCTACCCCCTTGACGGTCCAGATCGAACGACGTAATGCTGTAGGCGTACTAAGGTCACTGATTGGGACTCGACTTCTTGATTGAAGCATCATTACAGCGATCTCCTCTCCTTGTTATCATTAACGAATACCCACTTGCTTGATATTTTTGGTTTGGGAGAGAGAGAAAGACGCCATAAGCTGGTGTGTCAGGAAGCGTAATTAGCTTTGCATACGAAGTACTACGTAGATTGATAGCTGCATACATTACGTAGGAAATCCACATTTTAATGACAATGAACAAACAGCCCTGATGTGTTTTCGATTGTGCCCTAAAGAGGTTAGTCTGGTGCGCTAGCGACCTCAAGTCTCAACGTCAACTCTCTCTCACCTGCACCTCCATTGTCCCCCCCATCGCCCCCACCAAGTTTAAAGCTCTCATCTTGTTTCACGTTGTTAGTAGTATCGCAAAACGACTCTCGGCTTCCTAGGAGAGCTTGTCTTCTAGCCACGCGAAGTCAGGCAAAAGGATGAACTCCATTGTCGCAAAGCCCGGCACGTATGTGTTCGGCACGATTTAAAGACACTTTTTACACCGCAGCTCGCCATCTTAGAGCTAGAGTGTGAATCCAATTGCCATCTTAGAACTGGAGCGCGAAGCAATCCCCATCACCATGTGGTAGGCTTACAATGTCGCAAATCCGCTCTTTTAGCCCCAGGACCTGGCCATCCGAACACACTTGACTTGTTTTATGGATTTGGGAGACGAGGGGAGGCAAGACGATGGGCCCAGCCCGCAAAATCCCACAATATCTTCAAGGCGTGTTCTGGGGTAAACAACGACGTTGGATTAAAGCGCCGCCTCACGTTTCATCATGCATGTCCTCGTAGCGAACCCCGTAATCGCATCGAGGCTTTGATTTCATGGGCATAGGTACGTTTTCCGCTCGTCGAAACTACTACGTGGTGCAGCTAGTGCGATAGATCTGGGGATGTGCGTAATGGACTTCAAATTGCTTTTTGTTTGGTGCATTAGATCAGTCACGTGGATGAGAAGCTGTTCGGGCTTGCGTCTCTTTCATTTCTTCTCCTGGTCAGGTTACTAGTGTCGTCGGCGCGTATTTGAGCTTTCACCGGCCTCTTTCTTCGCGGTCCTCGACCTACATAAACCTATCTTCTACTCTGTCTACACGATATACCGACCGCACTCATACCGGTTGTTATCACCACCCCATTTCCCACCTTTCATATGCCGTTTCGAGCAATGGACGCCGGAGAGACTTCACCCGCTGTGCTTGAGAAGGCCGGAGAGATCGACATCCCGCGTTGGAGTGTCACATCGAAAATCCACACTCGCAAGGGCGACGCGTCGGACGCAGCTAAGGATGACGCGCAAGCCGAGCCGCACAACACAGCCATTTCTCTTCCTACCTCCGGCCAAGATATCACGCAGTATCTTGACAGCCTCGTCCAGGCCCAAGGTGCGGTCAAAGGCGCTCCGACCATTCACTTCGCCAACGATTGGGCTAGCGCATCAGAGTACAAGCGTAAAGTGACGATTCTCCCTGGCTTATCTCTAGCATCAGACCCCACTGTGCAACAAGTCCTGATCGACCGCGAGTATTGGGTTCAGGAGATGGTGAAGGGTATATCTAATCTACAGAACATCAAGGACAAGAAGGGTTCTGTTGAGTCGAAGCGCTTTGCAGCTGGAAAGGACGATCCGCGCCGTCTCGAAGCTGTCTGTCGAGCTATCTTCGTTAGTCTAATTCTACAATCATCTTATCTGCATGGACTAACATTCGATAGGCTACGCTCGTGGACCAGATCACGAACGGATATCGTGGTTACAAAAATGCATTACTCACGCTAGACGACCAGCAGATGAGCTGTCTCACCCGGATCACGAATGTAGTCAACGCATTGAAGGTACGTCGACATCCTTCCAACTCGGAACACAACCATGCTGATATTGTATAGGAGGACAAGCGGGTCTGTCGCGACGTCATAGACAACGACAGTCGAATCCTCGATCTCGTTTATGCCCCATTGGCGTGTGCACGGGCGAAGCTCGAGATTGCAAAGAACAATGAGATCAAGAAGGCGGCTTTGGTGAAAAAAGACTCAACGTTGAACCAGCTGCAAACTTCTCTGTCGAACGATGCTGTGAGTGGGCCTTCTCTCTGTTCTCTATGACACAATACTGATATCACTCAGGCCCCAGCTATTTCCGCTCCGGCGCCTCCTATGGGCTCGAGTAGATCCGCCCTGGTTTCCTCTGACCGGTTTCTCTTGACCGATGTGGCAAATACCACTTCCGCTGATGATATCCCTCCTTCTGTTGGTAGGTCCAAGCCGTTGAGCCTTGCGCCGGATTCAGCGTCTGCCACGCCGGTACCGAAGCCAAAGCGCATCCGCAAGTCCAAGTCGGCCACCCCAGACCCGGTTGCTACAACTCCAATCACCCCGGCACCCATACCAAAGCGTTCACGCCAGTCGTATATTGCTCCCAGCTCCGCTACCCTTCCACTCACGAGCGAGGAGACGCTGAAGCCCGACATCTATTCAGCTCCGGTGGTGGTTGCCCCTATACCGAAGATGGATACAGGCTCCAAGTTGAGCGACGCTCCCATTATCCCTGTGCCATCTCCTCGATTCTCTGCCGCACCCGCTACTATTCCAGCTATTCCGCGACAAGTATGTGTAACCCCCACGAAGAAGACCATCGATCCGCATAGTTCTCGCGAGAAGACTCCGCCACCTACCTCCGTAAGTGGTGCTCTTGTCTTCGTTCCTCAGGCTTCTGACAGTGGCTCCGTCGCCATTGGTAGAAAGAAGCGTTCCCACACCGATGGAAAAGGGCAGGCTCCGAAGACCGATCAGTCGTCGCCTTCAAAGCGAGTGAAGAAGGCGATCAAACCGAACAAGTCGCAGTCAGAGCGGGCTCAGGTACTTGGCCAACTAGCTTTAGGATTCACCGCTCAGATTAGGTTTTCTTAACTCTCCACATTCGTTGTTGGAATGTCTGGCAAAGTTTCTGGCACTGGTAACGCTTAACGCTTCATAGTATAACTGTGAAGTTAGGTCAACGCTGTGTTATATCTCAGTACTTGGTCCAGAGGTTTGAGCAGAGCGTTGTAGAGCCAGACGGTGATTCACGGTAGGGCCATACACGATGTTACTTGATCTGTCTATCCTACGGTTGGGATCCGGAATCTACACGACGTCCAACTTTCTTGTCCCGTCACGCAAGGCGCGGATTCTTTGAGCAGGTACCTTTTCTCTCTAATCATTGTGGGGGATGCAACTTGGATTATGTTTCAAATGCATACAGGTTGGAGGTCGTTAGTCAGGATCTTCTCTTTTGTCGAATCAGAGACCCCATGCATAAGTATGTCATTTCCACCATTTCCACCTTCCATGTACTCTATCCTTATGTGACTATGTGCTGTCTCTGTCTTTGTTCATCTCAAATTTATCTTCGTACTCAAGATCACTTTTCCTGGGGTCCCTGAATTCGACTTCGGTGAACCCCTTGCAAGACAGAGTTCTCCTCACAGAACGGAAGGCCTTTCACCTGCCTCACTGCCATTCACTTCCACATTCCGTGTTCGTTAGTTTCACCGCCTGGTCGCCACTCTCTGCACAGTTGTCCCCCATCACTGCGAGCTCACTGACCCTGGGCCTATATAACCTTCCACTTCTCTCTGCCAACCACGACAACACAACTCCAACCCAACCCCGTCAGAAATCCTCCCCAAAACAAACAACGACCAGCATAAACGGCGATTCCAACCAGGCATCCCAATTCCGAAAAGCAGCAAACAATCCCACTATGCCAACACCCGAGATAAAGATGGAGGAGCAAGCCACGGCAGTCTCCGACGCAACATATTTTGCTCCGGGTCAGTATCTGCAACCGCTCTGTTTCGACCAGCTCGACGGTTTGCACGGGCAATCAGCACCCGATATATCAGCATCCCAGACTCTATCCGCCCAGCCCCCGCTCTCACTCGTCGACGGGTACCGCCTGGAATCCCTCGACCCCAACCAACTCTACCTACAGAACCAAGACCCCATCCAAACTGCAGCATACGCGTACCGCTACCGTGTAACCGAACCCCCCCAGCTCGCCCCCCATCTCGACCCGTCCATCAACGCCGTCCGTCAACACCGCGAGCACTACATCAAGCTCATGGTAGACGCCATGTACAACCTCGACGCCGCCATCGAGCGCTCCAACTCCCGCGACCTTGCGCTATTCAACCGCGGCGGTGGTGTCCCCAATGCCCTCCCCGAGGCCGACGTCGATGCCACAGCCCGCGTGCTCTGGGACAAGATCATGGACCGCTGCGAGTACGGCTTCCGCGGTGCCGTCAAGGACAATAGACTCCTGAACTGCAGGGCGCCGAGGGACGACGCGCAGCGCTCGGGGTCCTGCGCCTGGAGGATGGATTCCGTAATCGCTGCGCTCGGCGCGAGCAAGTACATTTGTCGCGAGGTGCACTCTGACGACTACAAGATGGTTCTGCTTGCCAATGCGCCCATGTACGTGTTGAGTAACCGCAGGGCACAGGAGCGTCGGAACGAGGTGCGTGGTGCACGGGGCGTGGGTGCTGCTCAGGCCCCAGTTCCAGTTCCAGTTCCAGTTCCAGTTCCGCACGCTGCTCGACCCGACACTGATGATGTGGGTGGTTGCGAGGACTCTGCTGAGTTGTTGTCTTTTGGGCGGCAAACCGCTGTCATGCAGGGCGGCGAGTGGACGGTGAACGATATGTTCGAGGATCCACAGGCTGGGTACAATGCTCCAGTCGTCCCAGCCACTCCCTCCCCTTCTCTAATCCAGCCCTCCCCGCCTCGCTCTCTTGTCCCCTACTCTTCCTCCGACTCTTACTATCACTACTACCACCCTCCGACGACGACGACCACGACGACGAAAGACGACCCCTTCCAACCCGCTTCCGACGCCGACGCAGGAGGAGGACCTTCCGATCTACATCAGCATGTATATCAAGAGCAGCACCAGCAACACCAGCAGCACCATCTACATCAGCAATACCAACAGCAATACCAACAGCAGCACCATCCACATCAGCAATACCAACACCAGCACCAACACCAACACCAACACCAACCACCCCCATCATCCTTACCCCACCACAATCCCCACTTAATACCACCACCGCAGCCACCCCTGAAAGAAGAACGAGAAGGAGGAGGCATCATTCCAAACAACATATCCAACCCAACATACTACAGCACATTTGGACAACAACAACAACAACAACAACAACAACAACAACAACAACAACAACAACAACAACAAAGCCATTAACATTCCCGGCCGGTTCCATCTCGATGATTCATTCAGCTATTCCTTCCTTTCCACACAGATAGATACGATACAATAAGCGTAGATATACCTCGATGGTCGATAGTCGATGGTCGATGGTCGATGGTGTTATGTATATAATCCATGCATGCATGCATGCATATATCTAGAGTTCTTACGATTGATTGATTAACTAACCGATTGATTGACCGATTGACATGGAACAGTAATAGTAATAGTGAAATAGTAAAATGCTATCCGGGATATAGATGAATAGCCAGATAGCCAGATAGCCAGATACAGATGCACCAGTGTAGTTGGTAACATATTTAGCTATTTGAAATAAATCCATCTATGCAATTAATTAATTGGTCAACGTGATAATGGATAGGGAAGGGAGGATAGAGATGGATAGTATTAGTATTAGTACGGTATTATATATATATATATATATATGGGCTAAAGTGTTATATAGCCCCCCCCCCCCCTAGGCCCTACTCTACTCTACTCTATTCTACTCTACTCTATTCTATTCTACTCTATTCTACTCTGCTCTGCTTACCTCGAAAGTAATGTACAGATGGACTAACCAAATGCCCTGCCCTGCCCTGCCCTGCCCTGCCCTGCCCTGCCCTGCCTTAATATTTCTGAATTTCTGATACGGATTATAGACGTGAATCAGGACTGCTGCTACTGATGTTAGCAGTCTAGTATTTGATTAATCAATTAACTAAGCATGATATAATATAATACAATTAGTGCCAGACCTAGATTCCATTCTATTCCACGACATTACAATCCGAATCAACTAATTAAATTAAATTAAATTAAATTAAATTAAATCAATCAATCAATCACATTAATTATACCAATGACAAGATGAAGAGGCCTCGAAGCGAATACTTAGTACTAGATGAGAGTAACTCACTTACTACTAGTAAGACGACAGATCTATGGAATTATATATAATACATGATATAATTAATGTAATGTACTCATTACATTATATACTACGAAAACGAGTAGTAAGGGAAGGAAGCAAGGAAAGAAGGAAAGAATAATTAATTACAAGAAATACATACATCTATACATCAATCTCCTTTGGTTAGTTAGTTGGTTGGTTGGTTAGTTAGAGAAGAAGCACTTACTTTAGGCAACGTCGTCATACATAACGCGGACGTGTTTCGCCGCATGGTGGCTCGTCTCCATCTCCATCTCGTCCTGCTCATCATCATCATCATCATCGTGTGCGACGCGCTCGAAGCCCACGCTCTCATTATTGATAATAATAAGCCCGCTTGATTCCGGACTCGGAGGCTCGTCCATGTGCCCACCACCATCACTACCACCACCATTACCACCAGCAGCAGCATTCCCCATGATGGAGCTAAACTGCTGAAGGGAAATGATCCCCCTCCTCCTCCTCCTCAACCTCAATCTCCTCACCTCACCCTCCATCCTGGCCAACCTCTCCCTATCCCCTACGAGCCTCGCCCTCCTCTGGTCGTTACTCCCTTTCTGGCTATCCTTCTCCCTGTCGTACGCGAGGGGGTGGTTGACGAGCAGCATGACCTTCCAGTCCTCGTACAGGACATCTTTGCAGACACGTTTATTCCACATGAGCGCCGCGACGACATTACCGATGCGGTCGTGACATGAAGCCGTGCGGTCGGGTTCGCACCGTCTGCCGCCGCCTCCCCCTCCCGGTCGTCCGAGAGCGCGGTTGAAGTGCGCGGGCGCGCGGAACCCGGCGTGGCAGCGGTCGAGCAGGGCCGTGAAGATGTGCCGCGCGGTGGAGTCGATGAGGCGCGTCGAGTAGGTGCCCGGTTGGAAGAGGCGCGCTGCGTGGGAGGTTGCGGGGTCTTTGATGTCGGATAGGTTGCGGATTGCGTGCGTGAGTTGGGCGATCCAGTGTTCGGATGAGTGCTCGACTTCGGCCATGGTCGGGTCCGTGGTCGGTGTGTGGTAGGGGGGCTCGTGGATGCGGTGGCGGTAGTCGCGGGCTTGGATCCAGGGGTTGGGCCATGGTGGGTGGTGGTTTGGTGCATGGTTGATATGTTGTCGACTTCCAGTCTTCGTATCGTTATGTGACTGTGCGAAACAGGATTCAACAGCCCAAGGCGAATCCCGAGAATCCAATGAATCCAATAATACTCCGTAGTTCGCCACCTTGGGCAGTAGTAGCGGTCTCAGACTGCGTTCAAATGCAGTCTGTTGAACTTGCTGCTGCGAAGACGGTTGAACATTCGCAAAATCAGTGGTCGAAAAGGACTGCTTCGCATTATCATTTCCAATCCCTCCCTCTTCGTCGTCGTCGTCTTCGTCTTCGTCGTCCTTTGGAGGTATTCCTATAGTCTCGAATAATGGCAAAGTGTTGTTGCGTGGAGACGTCAGTTCGAGCCTGATGATATGCGGCGGATACGGCGAAGTCAGATAACGCGGTTCTGCCTCCGCAGTCAGTGGATGCTGATTCGTACGGTGGGTAATACTGGAATACACGAACCAATGTGAGGCGGCCTGCCGCTAACTCCCGTCTGGGATGTCTCAGTGTGCATTGTTTCCATTGTAGAAGTTGTGTGCAGACGTCGAGATATAGCAATATTTCCTTTGATGAAGACGCTGCCTTTTTGCTTTTGAAAAGGCCAACGAGTGTTATGCACAGGATCTGAATGTAGGGCGATTTCTGTAGGGTTGAAGTTGGCCGACACGAGTAGCAGAGAAGTGTATACTTATGAAGAGAGCAAACTGATGCCATTCGTGAATACCGCAGTCCATTCGCGCAACTTCGCGACCTTGAATTTCTGTCGTGAAGTCTTGATGAATGTCTCGTGCTGTCGTCTTCACACACTGTACTCTCAACTCGTCGTAAACATGTCCTTCACAACCTCCGCAGCCACCTCCAGATGACGTCTGCTCCGGCCTCCCAATCCTCATGGTTTTGCAAATGATGTCCTAGCCCCTTCACGACCTGAAACCCCACGCCATCCCACACTACACCCTGCTCCTTCTCTGCCCTCAAATCGACTTCACTGACACCTTCGATTTTCCCTTCTCTGACCAAGTCGCTGAATGCGGCGCAATACCGCTGCGCCACACCGAGCAAGATATCCGGGCGACATAGGACATCACGCTCGGCAGCTAGAACGAGGAGACGGCCTGGTATACCCTTGGAGCCTCTTGTTTTGGACGCGGGTATGGCTTTTCGTGAGCCCCATCCTGTTATGGAAGAGAGAACGTCGCCGCCGATCACCACACAGAAGAGGGTCTGCATGAGCCAGAGCATAGATTCGTATGGAGATAGTAGGCGTTCGAGTGCTTGGACGACTGGTTTAGGTGTTGAAGGAGTGAAAAATGCAGAGCGGACTTGGGCCGTATTGGCGAGCATGTAGCGCGGGTGGAAGAGTCGGTACGAGAAGTGGATGAGTGCAGACAACGACCAGAACTTGTAGATGGACAGACTGTAGTATATGGAATTAGTTCTCTTGGGGAAAAATTTGGGGGTAGAGGGACAGCCAAGGGGAGATTCACAATCCAAATCCCGGCGCAGTAGCACACATACAGAACGCCTTAACATGTACCAGCCCTCTACTCAGCACATCCTGACCTAATGCACCGCCTTCCGAATGCGCAATAAGCACGACTTCGGCCTTTTTCCCATGTTCCAACCCCCTCCTCTTGGTCTCTGCCTCTTCCACATATCTCATTCCCGCCACCAAATCGTCTCCCATGGTCGACATGGGCGTCATGTACATTCTCCACAGCGACGGATACCAACTATTCCCGTGTCCACGATAGCTGACGGCGTAACACGGGTAGCCGCACGAGGCGAAGAACTGCATGTACGAGAGCCAGACAGAGGCGCAGCCGAAGCCACCGTGGGCGAAGAAGAGAGGTGGGTTGGAGAAGTCATCTTTGGGGGGAAGTGCGGTGAGGAGCTCGAGGGGCCCGGAGGGGGTGGATATGTATGATCTCGTGATGCCGCATGGGAGCGGAGAGCTGTTGGGTGGGTTGGGGGAGGGCGTCCGCCATGTAAGGGCCAAGGGACCGAATGGCATCTTGGTCGTGTCGAATGACGGGAAAAGACTGGTGGTATCGGGATATGTATAGGAAATGCGGAGGTTGATGATGTTGCTGGAATGCGCAACTCGTTTAATTATATAGCGTTGAACTGAAATGAAATGGAAACGACGAACGTGGCAAGGCCGCCGAATGATGGATCGAGAAGCTGCGTGCCACGGTTCATGTCTACTCAGGCCGCGCAGCGTACAAGAGGCGCTGAGAATGAAATCGAAAATGAAGGGGAAAAGTCGGAATGCAGTGTAACACAGGGTGCCCAATCAAAAACTGACAAAACAAATATACAGAAGAGAGCTCGACTTTGACCACATCATCAAAGGGAAAGGAAGGGAAAGGAATGAATCAAGTGCCTACCACCGCCCCAGAATACAAACGCACTCTCATCGACAGGCTCCATCCAACCAAGATTGAATGCTGAATCTACAACAAACAGGGCATCAAGAGACGTCAGCATTGTAAATCTTTCAATCTTGTTGCTACAGAAATAGAACATGTCTAGAAAAAAGGTCCACTTAATTCTAAGCTGGGGGTATGTGATATAGCTCCATCAACCATTACAACCACCACACACAGGCATCCATCACCCCCTTGTCCTCCTCCTCCATCTGCAATTCTACCCCCAATGGCTACATCTCCTTGTTCGGAACGACCTCGGGCACAGCCTTGACGCTGTTCTGGCTGCTAGCATGTGCGACGCCATCGAGGGCATACTGCTCATGGGCGCTCCAGTCGCCAATCTGCTCGTCGAAGAACTGATCGTGGTCAAGACCCAGCATCTCTGCCTCCTCGCTGACGCGAAGGTGCATAAAAGGAATGAACTTGAGTGCGTAGAGCAGAATGCAGGTCACGACGAACGAGTACGAAGAGATGGCGCAGATCTCAGCGAGCTGGCGGCCGACTTGAACACCGACGCCGTCGATACCGCCCGAGTATTGCGAGGCACCGTCGAGAGCAGATACCCACTTCTGAGCGAAGATACCAGTGAGAAAGGAGCCAACCATGCCGCCGATGCCGTGAAGCTTGAAGACATCGAGGCCCTCGTCGATCTTGAGCCACTTGTCAACACCCTGCATACTTGAACAGATGGCACCGGTCAGGAAACCGATGAGGGCAGCCAGCCAAACGGAGACGAAACCAGCAGCAGGGGTGATACCGACAAGACCCGAGATGGCACCACAGCAAGCGCCGACGACGCTAAAGTGACCCTTGGTTCGGATGTAGTCGACGATGACCCAGCCGAGGACACCAAAGGACGCGGCAGTGTTGGTGTTGAAGGCAGCGATCATGGAGCGGAGGGAAGCGTTGAGGGCGGAACCACCGTTGAAGCCGAACCAGCCGAACCAAATAAGAACTGTGCCAATGAAGACAAGTGTGGTGTTGTGGGGCTTGTTGTGGATCTTTTCACCCTTGTGTTGACGCTTTCCAAGCACCATGGCGTAGGCAAGAGCAGACCATCCAGAGGCAATGTGGACAGGACCTCCTCCAGCGAAATCGAGCGAGGGCAGGTTGAAGAGCCATCCGTTGGCGTTCCAGGTCCAGCAGGCAATGGGGCAGTACACAACGGTAGCCCAGCAAAAGGCGAAGATCATAGATGGGAGAATGCGACCACGCTCAAAGGCTCCACCTGCTACGAGCATGACAGTGCATGCGCAGAAGAGCATCTGGTAGAGGCAGAAGACGATCTCTGGAATAAGAACGGATCCGGGTGAAGGGGCAGACATGACATTTTTGAGGCCAAAGTTGTCGAGGTTGCCGATGAAAGCGTTCCCGGTGCGGGAGTAGGCGAGCGAGTAACCCCAGAACATCCACTGGAAGCAGACACTGATGTCAAGTCAGCAAATATAGTGAAATATACTGGATGGGCCAAAGAAAAATGATGTATGGACTTACACTCCGCAGACGGCAAATGACTGGAACAACATGGTGAGGGCAGACTTGCGTCGGGAGAGACCTCCATAGAGCAGACCGACGCCGGGAATGATGAACCATACGAGGGTGGCACAGAAGAGGAGGTAGGTGTAGTGGAACTCGAGACCAGCATACTGAGCATTCACGTCCTCGTCGAGGGAGTTGCCGCCATTGGGCTTATCCGGGTTGTACTCTGGCTTTTGCGTCTTGTTAGCAGCTGAATAAAAACATTGAGAGAAAGCGGGAACAAAGTTGCTGTGATGCTTACCACGACGATGTCAGCCATGTTGAAATGCTCTCTCTCGGCCTCTACGGCGGAAGCGGGCTAGTAGAAAAAGAATGAGCAACTGAGTAACTTGCTTGGAGAGAGAAGAGAAGAGTTAGACGCGTAGGGGCTTAGCAGAGGTCATATAAACTTTGATTCCGGCGGCCTCGGTCCCTCCGTCAATTTCCTGAAGTGAAGATTCCCCGGTAACCCCCATTCTATATTGAGGCCGCCTTGGCACTGATAAGAAGGACGCGACAACGATACAATATTCTGTTTCAAAAAGTCTACTTGGCCGAAGTGATGAGATTTGTGGCAGGGGAAAGCGGCCAATCTCTCCGGATTCGCAATTGTTACACGGCCAAGACGTGTGGAAAGAATGAGGATAGACGGGGGGGTATCTTGGACTTGGGGGGGGGGGGGATAGCCCTGGAGTGACTTGGTGTTCTGATAAGGAAGGACGGCCAGCTATCCGGATATGGTCTAGTGGATGACTCCAGGATGATGATTATTCCCTTACAACATTACCGTGTGTCAAAGCGTGCGCGAACAGCCAAGATGAAAAGATAGCCGAGATATTACACAGTACAAGATATTACACAGTACACGGTTGTCTATCATGGTCTATCTTGCTTGCATACACAAAATGGCTTGGTTCCTTGGACTCGGGTACGGTCGGGATTCTGGCCGGCGAGCCGAACGACCGAACCTTTCTAGGGCGACGATACCCACGTAACCTACAAAGATACCTAACCCTCGATACATGAGACCTGCGTCAAGGGCCCCGAGAAGCGTGGAGTAGAGCCGAATGGAGAGGCATGTTTGCATGGGGGTCACACGATAAGCGCGTTACTGCTAGCCGCCGTGGCTTGCCATGTGTACTACTGTTACTTGTCTATGATTTGTACTGTACATACTACATACATAGAAGCTGTAACAGGACGTTTCCGATAGAAAAAGGAAGATGTATATGCACTTTGCATTTGTTCTTTCTCTCCTTCACGTTATCCCATTACAACACACACAGACTTTGCATATGTACGTACAGGCGAGAGCGAGATTGACCAGGGCACAGTGTATGCATGCAAGTCCATGCTTCTCGTATTATTCCGCCTTTGAGCTCTCGATTCGATATTCATGTACTGCAAGCGTCAAGTTGCGGTTACTGCCACATTACTTGGCATGATATATGTTAGACCAGGGGACGGTCACATGACAGGGCTTGGACACCACCAAAACTGGTACATAGTGCCACCCTCAGGTCAGAGCGTTGTTTTCTATCATCTCAGGGAGACCACATAGATAGATCCATCATCATTATCACCATCATCAACATATACGAATTACCTCTTCTACTACTTCTTTCTATTGTACACAAAGGGCATAATGGCAACATTGCTCTTAGCCACTCGGAACCAGGGTATGCATAAGCTGATGCGCCACATGCTATGCCCTGCATCTACAGGCGAGGGCGAGAAAAAGAAGAAAAAAGGAAGGTCAATCTTGTAGATGAAGAGATTATCACGTGACGGGCAATCATGACTGATTCCAAGGGTCTAGCTTCTTTCGTTAATTAGCCGACCATTCCTGGCAAGCTCGTACTTTGCTCGTCACGTCTATGCTCACGACAAACCAAGAGCTATGGCCGCCGGATTACTTTCCTACCTCCAATCTTACCTTTCAACATCTCAATTGTAATCCTACATTTTCTTCATGTATTTACATGGAAAATGCCACGATTATGAATAGCTCATTCGATGAGGCGTTAACACCGAGCTCGAAACATGGTTCCATTTCACCAACATATAAATCGTTGCAAGGAAAGGGTACCCAACTTTCCCATCCAGAAATAAAACAAAAGAGCCCCAACATCTCTGCTATCTCATCGCCGTTTTACTTGGGGTGTCTTAGGCCAATGTGGGGGTTGACACTGCAATGGAAATGGAAGGTGTAGTTGTCGAGAGACGGGCACGGCACCGCTCTTGGAGGGCACCGCAGCACGCTCATGGACAGATTACCACTCGCGACTTTCAACGAACCTTTTCGCCCGAGCCAATTCGGCATAACCCCCTACCGTTTTTTGGAGACGAAATCCTGCAACTTGGTCGAGAACGTCGACGCATACCAGGTAAGTCTCTGGGAATAGGTGTGCTTGTACGAGTCAACAAACTTGCTTGCTTACTCACGTCTACTTTGAGGGCTGTGCTGACTGTGGCGTTCCCAGATATAGTAGCCACTCCTCCTACGTACCGTCTAGAAGACTCGAACACGCCCGAGCCTGCACCTGAATATAGCCTCTACGACCCAAATTGTCCCAGGCGCGCTGACGTCGGTTGTGAACTCTCCGAAGAGAATCACACGCGAACAAGGCTACGGCTGTGGAGAGGACATGCATCAACAAACAACAGTCATGGGACAGGCAAGCCGATGAAGGTGCTGGAGAAGATAGACGGGCATATGAAGGAAATGTCCAGGGTGGTCAGGGAGGCACCAGAGAAGCTGTGGAATCATCGAGCCAAACAAAAGTTGACTTGGCTGAAGAAGCATAACTACCTTAGTGACCAAGAACGATTATTGACTTCGGATCTCAGGAGGTGATGACCAAAACTGGCATGTCGTCCTCGTATGTAATTAGTGTAGTACATAGCGCTAGAACGAACGCATCTCCGCTGTAGATCAGATTGTTGTTCGGCTGTACAAGTTTACGCAAGGCCCAACCGCTAAGCCCAAAGTGAGTACCTCGGCCCAAATTCCGCTTCAACTCCCCAGTCCCATCCATCATCGCGCGCATCAACACTCCACATCACTCTCCAACCTAGCACAATGGAGTTCCTCCCAAGCCTCCAAAACGGAATAGACGACCTCAAACCCTCGCTCTTCGAAGTGCTCTCCGAGCAACAACTCGCGAGCCTCCTCCCGCCCTCCCTCCGCTACCTCCTTGCCATCTCCACCCACCGATATCCGCGGTACCTGCTCCCCGTCCTCAACTCCTTCGATGAAGTCTACGCGCTGCTTATGCTGCTCGTGGAGCGGCACTTTTTAAAAACATATGGCGGCTCCTTTACCGAGAACTTCTACGGACTGAAACGCGCGCGCGTGTTAAGGGTGAAAGGCGGGGAGATTCCACGCGCACAGCTCGGGGCGAGTGAGAGTGTGAGGGAGGCGGCCAAATTGGGAAACGGGGATATTTGGAAGAACCTGGCCGTGCTGGTGGGCATGCCGTGGCTGAAGAGGAAGCTGGACGAGGGTTACGATATCCATGCTGCGCATTCCAACATACTAGGACCGGGCTATAATCGGGATCGAGATGGGCTGAGGCCAGGTGCGAGTATAAAAGAGAGGTTGATGTTCTACTACAAATGGTTCCTGCGGAATATCTATCCGAGTGTGAACGCGGCCTACTACTTCTCCATGCTGGTGTTCAACATGGCGTACCTGTTTGACGGATCGAAATATCACTCGCCCTTTCTCTGGCTCATCGGGACGAGAATACGGAGGCTGGGAGAGGCGGATTACAGGGCGATTGAGCTCGCGACACAGCCGAACAAGGTTGGCCCTGCGAGGCCGGGAGAGGGGGGGAGCATGTTCACACCGAGGAATATGGCGCGGAGCATAACACCACGTTTGCTGAGCTCGATGAGGATACTGCTACCGACCAGTATCTTTGCATTGAAATTCCTAGAATGGTGGCACGCGTCTGATTTCGCGCGCCAGCTATCCCGCAAAGCGGCGGAGAATATCGAGTTACCGCCTCCTATTCTCCCTCCGTCTATACGGCAAGCCCCGCCTTCGAAAGCAAAGCTGAGCGACTCGTCGGCAGGTGCCAAGCGTCCCTTGTCGTCGTCGTCATCATCAGAGAAGGCGAAGCGCCCCGACCCACCGATATCCTCCAAGACTCTACTCCCTATCCTCACTGTCCCCACGCCGCCAGACTCCCGGCTGTGCCCTATATGTACGCTTCCAATCACCACTCCGACCGCCGCACCTACTGGCTATGTATACTGCTATACGTGTATACACCGGTGGGTAGATGGCACACACGATAGACAGGTAGCGTTCATGGAAGGCGCGTCGGGTTTCAAGAATGAAGACGGAGAAGAGGAGGATGAGGGTTGGGGTAGGGAAGAAGGGAGTCGTGAGGGACGGTGGGAGAGCGGAAAGGGGAGGGACGCGGTGACGGCGAGGAGGATTCTTGGCGGGACCGAAGTCTTGAGAAGAGTAGTTGTATAGGAGGCGTGGTTGGTTGTATTAGTACCAGGCAGATAGGCAGGCAGGCATGGCATATGGCAGAATCGGCAAGGTTACGTATTGGGTGTAGGTATAGGATAACAGGTATCACGGGGTCACGCAATGTCCAGCGCGGGCATTGCTCTAGACTGACTCACTTGATCACGAATGTTAACAAGATATTATTTAATGTAAAGTCGTTCTCTCCATGGTCTTGCTCTTCGGCGTCTAAGGATAGTAGCGCCTGATTGGCTGAAACAGCCGCGGTTTAGACGTCACCAGTCACGGACGGTGAGCTCAAAGCTCAAAGCTCCCATCACCCTCACGTTCTCCTTCCTGTCCACACCACAGCCTAATCCGCAGCCATGCTCTCCTCAACTCTCGACCGCTGCCGGGAGCTCGCACACCCCGACATAGCCAACTTCTCCATCTCAGTGTACAGCCCCCCCCCCCCCCGATTCCCCTCGCCTTCTTCTTCTCTCACACACCGCTAACTCCAACTCTCGCGCTCGCTTGACAGCTTCATCCTCTTGGGCATCCTCGTATCGTACCTCCCGCAGCACCACAAGATCATTTCGCGACGATCGTCGCGAGGCCTCAGTCCCATGTTTGTATTGCTGGGCACCGTGTCGGCTACGGCGAGCATCGCTAATATATTGACGCTGCCGGAGAGTACGAGGGATATGGGGTGTTGTAGGGAGATTGGACGGTTTGCTTGTGCGGCGGCGCTGTTGGGGGTTGCGCAGATTGGGATACAGTGGACGTGTTTTTTCTTCATGTGAGATGCCGTGTTTCTTTCATTGTCTCGTTTGGAAGTGGTCTTTCTTCCATCTAAAAGTAGATGGAGTCTACGTTCGAGGAAACACTAACAGGACGCATCTAGAATGCTGCTTTTCCTCATCTTCTTCCCGCGCCCCACCGACTTGGAGCTCGAAAGCGACGAGCAAATGCCTACCTGGAAGGAAGCCGTCCTGGTCCTCTCCGGCTCCCTCGCCTTCTTCATCTTCACGTTTCTCGGCTCCATCGTCATGGTGTACGCTGCACCTTTGCACCTCCGCGGCTGGGCAAACTTCCTCGGCCTGCTCGGCGCGCTACTCGCAGCTATACAATACTTTCCACAGATCTTGATGACTTGGAAATTACAGGAGACGGGCAGTTTGAGTGTGCCCATGATGTGCATACAGACGCCAGGGAGCTTTGTCTTTGCGGCGAGCTTGGCTGTCAGGCTGGGGCCGGGAGGGTGGAGTGCCTGGGGATTGTTCATCTTCACGGGGCTGTTGCAGGGGTGTCTCCTGGTTATGAGTTTGGGGTTTGTATGGAGAGACAGGAAGGCGGCAAAGGCGGCAAAGGACCAGAATGGGAGTGCGAATGGGAACGGCAATACGGCTGGTGAGGGACATGGTGAGCAGACGCCTCTTCTGGGGAATAGAAGTGGGAGTGGAGATGCATAGATGAATCATCAACCGAGTTTCGTTGCGCGAAGAGGTGTAATAAAATAATGTAGTATTATCCATTTTACCAGGTGCATTTTGGGTGCTACCAATCATGTACACGTCCTCACGTGTGACGAGATGGTATCTTCTCAACACCAACTAACCACCTCTCTTCCCCACTTTTCCGTCCACAACAATTTTCCTTCCAAAAGCTGCAACTTGCTCTTCAAACCCCTGCAATTACGCATATACATACGTGCGACGACGACGATATCAACGCTAGATAATGAACTGCTGCGAACGGCTTACATGGGGCTGTTTATGCAACTCCCTGCTATTGGTGGCTAGGGCTTCCGACTCGGTGCAATGACGTGAGTCAGAAAAGAAGGGCGTCGAGCTAGACGTCTAAAGCTAAAGATAGGGCTAATCATCCGGCGGTGCAGAAAAAGATTTCGGGAGAATTGATATCGGTTGGTCTGGTCGAGTGATCGTCCCCGCTTTCTCAAGGCCAACAAATGGATATATATGTGCGTCCATGGCGCATGTGCGGCCTCTCTCCCACTCATTTTTACTCCCCGTTCCGCTACATCATACACCGCTAGTCTGAGGCACGCACCGCGCACACCTGCGGAAAGGCAGTTAATAAATCCGCAATCATGTCCCGGTCCCCGAATGGATTCGTGTCGATTCTAACCTCACAGATGGAGAACTTGTCTGCTTCTGCACCCATTGCCGAGGAGGCCATTGCCCGAGACCTGGAAGAAGCCTCTGATGATGAGGAAGAAGTGGTATCAAACTCCGACGAAGACGACAGCGAGTCAGACAACAACATATCCCGACAGTTTTCCATGATAAACTCTTATCGGCGCCCATCATACGTCAACCCCGGAGCTCGATCTTCGGCGATATTCTCTTCGAGTGTGCCTGAGCACGGCGGCGATTCGTTGCAGAAGAAACACAGTTACCTATCAAAGAAAGAGCGTGCGGTGGTCAGAAATGACGAGCGGAGTTTGCTTCGTGATAACCATCTACTGCCACCAAAGCACCCCCGAACAGGTAGCGAAGGAGCCAATTCGGGAGGCCTGGTCAAGACGCTCTCCATTTCTGGATTGAGGAAAACGAGGAGTGCAGCGGATGAAGAGTCGGCGATTGACTCCGAAATGCCGTCTGAGCAGACGGCCCTGCTCGGTGGGAATCCGGATTTGCCCTATGGAGGTCTGGACACGCCCAGAACTATCAACAAGACGTGGAACGAGGCCGTGGCGGCTGGAAAGATTGCAACCACATGGCAGCGGGAAGCAAAGGTCTTGACAAAGTCTTCTGCTCCGCTCGTCTTGACCTTTTTGCTGCAGTACTCGCTCCCTGTCGCGAGTATCTTTACGGTTGGCCATATTGGGAAAGCTGAGCTTGGCGCTGTCAGTTTGGCAAGCAGTGAGTTTTCAATAAAAGGCTACACCCTTGAAATACGGGGAGCTGATAATCTCTAGTGACTGCCTCAATCACTGGTTATGCGGTATACGCCGGTCTATCCACCTCGCTCGATACCCTTTGCTCCCAGGCGTACGGCTCCGGACGTCTCCATCTTGTCGGTCTCCAACTGCAGCGCATGCTCTACTTCCTCTGGCTCATCACTATCCCTATTGCAATTATATGGGCCTTCGGTACCCAACTTCTCTCGCTCGTCGTTCCGGAGCAAGAAACGGTGCGCCTCGCTGGTATCTATCTAAAGGTTCTGATCTTTGGCGCCCCCGGATACGCCACTTTCGAGGCCGGAAAGCGATATCTGCAGGCTCAGGGACTCTTCAGCGCCAACATGTATATTCTACTCTTCTGCGCGCCACTCAATGCCTTCTTGAACTACCTCCTCGTCTGGCGACTCGACTGGGGCTTTATCGGCGCGCCAATCGCAGTCTCCATCACGGAAACACTCATGCCCATCCTCCTCTTCTTGTATGTCCGTTTTATTGATGGCTATCAGTGCTGGGGTGGCTTCGACCGCAGGGCACTCAAGAATTGGATGCCCATGATCAAGCTCGCACTTCCAGGACTTGTAATGGTCTTGGCCGAATTCATGGCCTTTGAAATCCTCACACTCTCATCCAGCTGGCTTGGCCCCATTCCCCTGGCTGCTCAGAGCGTGCTCGGCTCAATCACTGGTATCTCATTCCAGATCCCCTTTGCAATGAGCGTGGCTGCATCGACGAGAATTGCAAATTTCATTGGCGCCACCCTCGCCCTGCCCGCAAAAACCGCCGCCAAAGTCGCCCTGGTCTTCGCCATCGGCTCCGGAATATTCAACTTTCTCGTCTTCTCTCTGCTTCGCAATTGGCTTCCTCGCCTCTTCACTCCCGACGAAGAGGTCATTGAACTCATCTCCAAGCTCCTCCCACTCTGCGCCGCGTTCCAGCTCTTCGACGCGCTGGCCTGTAACTGCAATGGTATTCTGAGGGGTCTGGGTAGACAGGAGGTTGGCGGCTATGTGGGGCTCTTTGCGTATTATGCTGTTGGTCTGCCCATCAGTTTTGGATTGGGCTTTGGGGCCAAGTGGGGCTTATACGGGCTCTGGACTGTAAGCTTCCCCCATACTTTGTGCGAGATGGAGAGTCGTGCTAATTTTCTGATCAGGGACCCGCGCTTGCGCTCGGTGTTGTCTTCGCCATTGAAGGCGTATTCATATACCGGACCAACTGGGTGAAGGCGGTCGAGGCTGCGCAAGCGCGGAACTCGCTGGGATGAATTTACTTGCTGTAGGACTAAAAGCATACGGTTGGACGCACATCAAAGACGGGGACTTGCAACCGGGTCCGGTATAAAAGGAGTTGGTCGGGGCATGTAGAGATATGCAGGAGTTTTGCCCTTATTTTCCATCATTCTCCCTAATAGCAAGTACCTGGTAGATACCCTCGAATGGCATTCACACACTTTGGTCATGGTAATTCTACCCAGCCGCGATGTGACTGTCCGTGACTGTCCGTTGGTACATCAAATCTAGGTCAACTCTGATCCAATCCCGTACAATGAAAAACGCATGGTGTGTCTTTGGAAAGGATAACGGTGGAAGATTTATACTATTATCGATCTAACGAAAACAACACTAGCATCACCCTTAGTGCCGTGAGCAAAGCCAATTGGAAACGATCTGCAGACTCTAATACTCAGACCTCTCGAAATGCAAATCCGTTCCCGGAAGTTGAAAAAAGGTTGCCCCACGACGAAACATAATTACTGGCTCTCTTCTCTGTGAGTGCCCAGTTCAAGCCCCTCCATGTCAACACACGGCTCGTCAACACGCGGCGCGGGCCAGCTCCACATGCCGTGCGGGAGAAGGTCGAGTCGCTGGTGGATCGGGATCTGTCGCTTTGGTACGAACTCGACGAGTATGAGCCGTTCCGAGACAGGAAAGGGAGCGGGTCGAGCCTTGGGTAATTATTATCGGAACGTGTTGGCGGATTATTTCGGCCGTGGGGTCGACGAGATGGCCCTGACGAGGAATAAATGCCATGGAGGGCATTGCAACAGTGCTCAACGGCTTCCATCTCAAGGCCGGCGACGAGATAGTGGCGACGAATCTCTGCTGCGTGAAAACATCAGCATCAAGATCCTCCATCTGCCCGTCGGACCCATAGACGACGACGACGACGAGATGCTATCGATATTCGAGGCTGCCATCGGGGACAAGACGAAACTGGTGTCGATCCCACACGTCTACGCCATCTATGACGGGCTTGGTCCTGCCCGTGCATGCATGCCATCAGCCATCTCGCCAGAGAGCGCCGAGTCTTCACCTTTGTCGACGGCGCCCACGCTGCCGGCCACATTGATTTCCAGCTGCCCGGACCTGGGTGGGCTGTGACGGATACGCCGCCTGTCTGCACAAATAAATGCATGTACGGGGCCCCGGGGCACTGGCTTCCTGTACATACATGCCTCTTCGCGCCCCGTTCCGACACGCCCGCGCACTCGATGGACAAGTTCGAGGACGTGGGAACGGTATCCTTCAAAGCCCTGCCAGCCGCCATGCCGGAAACCATGGCCTTCAATCGAGAAGACATTTGGCCAGGCCGAGAAGGCGGCCCGGCTCTGCTATCTCCGCAACCGCACATGCACGGCTCCGTCTGCTCACCGACGTGGACAAGGTGCCGGGGACATGGTTTGGTGCCTTTGCCATGGACGGCATGGAAAAGCCCATGTGTTTGCGCGCATCCTGCGCGACGAGTTGGACATCAACGTCGAGCCCTTTGACCTCGAGGGTCCGGTGGAGAAGGGCATCCACGTCTCTCCGGGACTGCCGAATAAGGTGGAGGAGCAGGTGGATCGGTTTGTGGCGGCGACGTCGTTGTTGTTGGTACTGCATCGTATCTCGAGCGTTGACGACGGGACGGGTCCACTGGGGGGGGGGGGGGGGGGGGGGGGGGGGGGGGGGGGGGGGGGGGGGGGGGGGGGGGGGGGTGTCTTGATATCATACACGACACATGATCTATCATCCCCTCCCCCCCCCCCTTTTCTCAGACTCTCTACTACGGTCCAGGACTATGTACAACAAAGTCGATAATTCAATTTGATCTAATTTAAATCCTACTCTCTATCTATCTATCCATCTATCTTTTTTCTTCCATCCCTCTCTCTAATATATAAAACACATAGATACCTACCTACCTACATTAGCATTGACATTGACATTAACAGAAGCATTAGCATTTATCCATCTACCTATCCATCCATCCATCCATCCATCCATCCATCTACCTAGGATTTAACCCGAGACCTACCTACTAATCTACCTACCTACTAGTAATCTAGGTACCTACCTATGTATCTACTATACCCTCTCTCCGTTCTGTTCTGTTCTGTTCTGTTCTGTTCTGTTCTGTTCTGTTCTTTTCTTTTCTTTTCTCTCTCTCTCTTTTCTCTCTTTTCTAAATATTCTATTTAGTATATTACATTACATTCTATTCTATTCTATTATATTATATAATTCTAAACGTGTACATCCTACACATCCTACATACACACATATACACATATACATATATATACACACATACACACATATATACGTATATACTACATGATAACTACATAATAGACATAGACACAGACACAGAAATAGTAAGATAGATAGAGAGAGAGAGATGGATAGAAAACATATATATATATACATCTATCTATCCATCTAGCTAGTCTGCTTTTCTTTCTTTCTCCCCTAGATTAATTACCCCCTTTGTTATCCGTTATCCGTTATTTATTATATGTTTCTGTATCTTTCTTCCTTCTCTTCTTTCCTATTCTCCCTCTATCCCTCTATCCCTCCATCCCTTCTATATATTAATTAATTAATTAATTAATTAAAAAACCAAGACAGGCCAGGGACATGCAAGACGAGACAAGACAAGACAAGACAAGACGAGGATAAATCCCTTACTAATTAGTAGACAGACTGTTACTGTTACTGTTACTGTTACTGTTACTGTCTATCTAGACATTATAGATCTATGCATGCATGCCCCCCCCCCCCTTTCCCCTTTTTTAAAAAGAAAGAAAGAAAGAAAGAAGAAGAAAAAAAACACCCTAACAAAGGAAAGAAAAAGAAAGAAAAAGAAAGAAAAAGAAGAGTGGAATATATGAGAGAAGAAGAAAAAAAAAAAAAAGACATACGGGTATTTATTAATCATCTCTATCAACACACACACACATACATTGTTCCCTCATGTTCTTTCTCCGCAGTGCTCCGCAGCAGAGGGACAAAACAAAACAAAAACAAAAAAACTCCTACTACAAAGTCGAATCGATCAAAATGCCATTCCATTCCATTCCGCTCCATTGCGTTGCGTTCCATTCCATTGCGTTCCATTCCATATCCCATTCTATGCCCATCACCGTCACCGTCACCACCACCGTCACCACCACCAGGCCATGCATTAATTCGTTTCCTTCCTTTACGCCAAAAAACCGCACTTATCTGATATGGGAAACGCATATCTGATATGGAAATGCATATTTGATATGGAAATGCACTCATCTGATATGAGACGCATATCGAATATGGGAAAAATAGAAACAAACTCGACGTCGACGCAAAGAAAGATTCATGGGAAAATGGCCGGGCGGGTGGAATAAACGTGGCTCGAAGGCGCTTTTAAATCGACCTGTTCAGAATGTCGGTGTCTTTTCGTCTCCTGTCTTGTCCCCGTTGGTCAATCACCACCACCCGGTAAAGGACAAAAAGCTCTCCACCATGTCGACCCAATCCTGCCCGTTGAGCGTTCCCGACCTCCTCTTCTCCCACAGCCCCTGTACCATGCCGCCCAGATAGACCCTCGCCTTTTCACCCGCCTCCTTGGTCCCGTCGTTGCGCATCAGCTCGACCCTGCCTCCCTGCCACTTCTCGCTCAAATCGATGCTGAAGCTCGCATCGCCATCGGGGGGATGGTAGATATCCACCCTAGGGGCGGCATTCGGGGTGCCCGTGGGTGCTGCACCGGCGGGATTGGTATTGCCGGCGAGGCTAAGACTGCTCGAGTGCGAGGTGCGTGGTTTAAACAGGGAGCCGCGCACGGCTATGGTGACGAGCCGCAGGGACCCGGCGCCATCGCCGAGCCGGATGATCCAGTCCTGGAAGGCGTCGTACATGATCTTGAATTCGAGCTTGATGATCCACGTGTTGTAGCTGTAGAAGATGGCGAGCGCCTCGGTGCGGATGAGGTGCGAGACCGAGGCGAGCGGGTGCTGCATGTTGTTTGCAAACGTCGACAGACAGTAGATGAGCGGGTGGGAGAGCACGAGGTCCGGGAGGTGGCGGTAGATCTGATGGCGGAGTTCGGGGGGGAGGGTGAGGAGGGTCAGGGGGAGTGGGACGTCGGGGCTTGGGGGTGGCGTGGATATAGAGGCGACTTGCACGAGGGCGAGGTTGTCGCGCAGATGGTTCGAGTACGGGCTTGCAGGCTCGTCGAGACAGATGCCCTCGTCTATGCCGTCGTCGTCGTCGTCGGGGAGACTCGTGGGCGGCGAGTCCGGGCTCGAGGGGAAAGAGGCAGGGTCGCCTCCGCCGTACGACGAAAGTGCCCAGTCACTCTCCTCTACACAGACATCCGTGAGGCTTTCCTCGTCCAGGTCGAGATCCAGATCCAGGTCCAGGTCCAGGTCCAGGTCCAGGTCCAGGTCCAGGTCCAGGTCCAGGTCCAGGTCCATCATCGTGTCCATGTCCAAGCGCCCAAGCGGCATTCCGCCATGTTCCGAGGCCTTGTGCGCCAGATGGTCGTGTTGCAGTGCCTCGTGGTCCAACTCCATGAGGTTCATCTTCTTGATGGGTATTTCTTGTGTGGGACTGCTGGGCGAGGGCAACTGTGTAGCCGATCTCTTGGACGACGTCCTCGCGATGCCATGGTCCGTTTTCCTTCCTCGTTGCTGCACTTGTGCACCTCGTCCTCCTCCATCGGTGTCCATATCCCCATCTCCGGCAGCGGCAGATGCTGCACACGCCATAGTCGTGTCGCCGGCGACCTCACAAAGCCCACAGCTGGTCTGCACGCTGGTGTCGAGGGCCTGCAGCTTGGGCGACTTGACGTTCATGGCACCCACGTCGTCGGGCGGCGTCTGCCCCGTGACCGAGTATCTGCGCTGTGGAGGCATTTTGTATGCGAGGAGGGAGAGTGAGGGGGAATGGAGGTGGAGATGGAGGTAGGTAGAGGTGAAAGTAGAGGTGGATGTGGAGGTGGATGTGGAGGTGGAGATGTCGGCCGAATGGTTGTGGATAGTGGATGTCTCGACGTGAGGTTAGTTAGGTTAGGTTAGATTGACGTGACGTGACGTGGAGACTGATACGTGTAGTCTTCTGCACCAGCAAAAAAAAAATCTCTTTGCGCAACGAATACAGTGCAGTGCAGTGCAGGACGGGAAAGGACAAGATAGGACAAGACAGGGCTCGACCAGTTGCAGTTGTTGTTGATGTGTTGGCAGAGAGGGAATGTAAGCGACGAAGCGACGAAGCGACGCGTAAGGAGGCTTTACCTGGTGTGGTGTGTGTGTGTGTGTGTGTGTCGTGCGTGGGTTGGGAGATTAGTTAGGATTGGCGGGGATATCTTTATCGATAGGGGAGGGGGCTGGCTGGTTGGCTGGCTAGACTGATTTGGTTTGCAATACGACCAACAACAATGGACGATTCTTCTTCTTCTTCTTCTTCTTCTTCTTCTTCTTCTTCTCTTGATGAAATCGAGAGGTCGGTGGTGGTCATGTACGAAGGAACGAGTCAAGGTTAGATTTGGGGGTTTTGCTGCGTGTCCGAAGGGCGTTTCATGCCACGCCCCATGCGACCGACTTGGGGGGGGGGGGGGCAAGGGAAATGCAAAATAATAATAAAAAAAAGGACGGAGCAACTGTAGTAATCTCATGCAAAGCCACATGTCATCAATTTATCAGACATGTCATCAATCCCGGGCGTATGTATCATCATTAATATCGTGAGCCAGACTCCTTATCGCGTCACACCACACCAATCACTCTGTATGTTGTGTTATTACTTGTTACCTACCTATTCTTCTTCCTCTTTACCATTCATTATTGTTGATTGATTTCCTGCAAAACATTCCACAGTGTTTATCTAGAGACGTGTGGGTAAAAGGCGCCTACCATGTAATAATAATACATGGATACTTTTACTCGTGCCAATTAATATATAATTATCTTGTTCCACCCACCGCCCTTGGACCGCCGGCGTCCCTTGTTTTGAAGCATGACTTTGTTTGGGGCACGGCGTCGTGCACATTAATTACCCAACACGTATAACAATCAATGTATGTAAACAAATAATAATCATGACAACAATAACAATAACAATAACAATAACAATAACAACAACAGTAACAACAGTAAGCAGCATTGTATATATTCCGAGTATTCCGACTAATATTGCTATTGCTATTGCTATTGCTATTGCCATTGCCATTGCCATTGCTATTGCCATTGCCGTTGCGTTGCAAACAGAGACTTACCAAACGAGTGTGTGCAAAGGGAAAAGAAGAAAAAAAAAGAAAAAAAACAATATTCCGCTCAAAAGAGTCTTCTGTTGAACAAGTCTCCAACCTCCTAACCTATCTTCTCCCATTTCGAATCAGAGTCACATTTCGCTCCACAAAAAGAGCTCGCCATGTTGAATAGTGAGTGCTCTCCCTTCTCCTCCATTTATTCTCTCTTCTCCTCCATTTATTCTCCCTCCTCTCCATTTATTCTCCCTCAATCCTTCAACCCCTTCACCATCTTCTTCTTCTCCACCACAACCGGCTCCCTGACCATAATGTCCAGCGAAACATTCTTCTCCGCACGATGCAGATAAACCGTGCGCTTCTGCTCGAACCCAAACTTACGGTAGATGGGCGGGTTGGCCTCATTGCTCGACTCGAGGTAACAAGCCCTGCCCTCTGCATCCGCCTGCTTGGTCACATGCTCGATTAGCTTGCGGCAGTATCCCTTACCACGACCGCTGGGCTTGGTGCCAATGTACACCAGATACCAGGCCTCGTCGTCCCGGGCGCCCAGCGTCGCGTGCTTGGCATCGTGGAGAAGCGGGAGGAACTCGGTGAAGAAGCGGCGCTTGCCTTCGGTTGAGAGGCGGTAGTTGAGACGCCACATGCCAGATCGGAATATGGTCCATAGGTCGTCCATGTTCTGCCCTGGTGGCATCCTGTTGCAGCAGATTTAGCATGCATTCAAAAAGACCATCTTTCTTCTTTCTTTAACAATACTCACCACAGGGCAACGGCGCCAAAGTCATCGCCTACCGTGGTCACAAGACCCTTCAAGATGTGAGCATACGTTATATACTCCAAGATCTCAACATGCAGATCCCACCGCTCCTGCTCAGTCCAATGCTCACGGTCAGGCACATCAATAAAGTAGCGAGCAACTTCATCCTCGGCAAAGGCCTCGGCCAGACAGAGCGCTGCCTCCTTGTACTCGGCCAACGTGACGACACGAGTGTCACCAGTGGGGCCGGGAAGGGAAACAGCAGGCTTCTGCTGCCGGAGTATGAAGCTAGTTGGCACGTCATTGGTATTGATCCGAACGTTAGCAGACTTCAGCATCGACTTGGATTCGACAAACGTGACAGCCATGGGAGCAAACGTCTTCGCCATGATTGCGCTTTCGTCCGTGGCCTTCTACTAGTATTGATGTGTGATCTGCCGCTTCTCTTGGTGATGGGGACGGCGGTATAGCAAGCCAGCGTGAAGATGGAACTGCGAGTCGCCGATGGGAGGGGGGGGCTATGTCACTTGAACTGGGAGAGACCTGAAGTTCAAATTACAACTACTAAGCGGCGATTAGTCTGATTGTGCAGCGTGTGCAGCCGGAATTAGCTGGGTTTCGTGGCCGTCGATTGCCCGCAATAGTATACCTTTTTCTCTCTCTTTCTTTCTTTCTTGCTTCGGTCTTGGTTCTAGGTTTAGGGTTCGGCCGGACGGATTGTATCTCCTGTATGTCCTCTAGAGAGCTGCGATCTCGAGACGGTAACGACTCGAGATGGGAAGCGTAGTGAAGTAAAGGCTTGTCGTAGATCAACCGACATCAATAGGCGCTGGCTAGGCTAGCTGCCCTGTTTTTGTGGCAAGTTTTGATGGTGGTGAGGGAGAGGGAGAGGGAGGGAGGTGGGTCAATGCGGCTTCTTAGGTTGGCAGTGAGCTTGACGGATGTGATGTGAGGGTATCGTAACGCAGTTTGGTGTGAGAGGTGAGGTGAGAGGTGAGAGATGACAGGTGACAGGTGACAGTTGAGTTGTAGAGGTAGCAATCTGTACTCCGTACACAGTCTTGGCCGACGTCTGTATCGCGTGAAGGAACGGGGCAGAGGAAAGGTTGTTGTACGAAGCGGGTAGCAGCGGGGATTCGTGCGTCGTAGGGAGAGAAGGGGAACAGAGCTGGTTGGTGGATGCGTGAGGAGCAGGAACAGTATGACTATGGTGGAGTTCGGGATGTGTGATGATACTGGAGCAAACTACGTAGGAACATGAAAGGGAAAAGTGGAGGTTGATATAGGATTCCACCCCCGACCCATGCAACAGCCACGACGCCCCCAAGCAGAGGTGGAGTCCATGCTAGATAGTCGGTAAGAGCCCCGGCGGCTTGGGGGGGGGGCATCTGGGCCAATTAATTCGTTTTGATTTCTGCAGTGCACCGTGATAGTCAGATGGTCATTCATGTTTGTTTCTGTCCTCTGGAGCGGCCCGCTCACCGACGAGTCGGCTGGCAACGGTGGCATGCAGTAGTATGCCATCATATGTATGTACATATGTACAAAGGTACAAAGGTACAAAAGGTAAGCCATGCTGCAGCAACTGATGAGAGAAAGAACACACACACTCACATTCGATGAGAATCTGGCTAGCGCTGCTCCTTGTCCAGGGCAAAGTCTCACCTCACGCAGCGTTGTCATCATCATCATCGTCGTCGTCGTAGTCGTAGTCGTCGTAGTCGTAGTCGTCGTAGTCATAGTCGGCGTAGTTGTGGCGCTGGCCATGGAATGAAGTAATTCGTTCCAGTTTCAGTGCGGGGGTGAACGGAGAGTATCGGTCTTGCTCGGTAGGACATACTACAACCAGCTAGCCTTGTTTTGGCATACAGGGTCCCTGATTCCAGCCTCTCACCATCGTCGGTGGTTACAAATAGCTACGTACCTAATCCTGCATGTACGTCTTCAATTGAAATGGCGTCTTCAATTGAAATGGAGACGTCCCATTTCACTCGGAACCGTATCCTCTTGTAGAGAAAAGGGAGAGTCCAATGCCGACCACTGTCCGCCTCACTTGTTCCAGCGAATTGATAGGAGCGCAGCCAACGATGATAAGACACTTGAATGACTAGCGACTGCGTGGGGAATCATCACTTGATCGATAGCCGAGTTCAATCGCCGCATGGTATCTATAAGAAAAGCCGCATCGTGCGTGCGTGTGTGTGTGTGTGTGTGTGTCTCCTCCTCTCTCTGTGTGTGTGCATGCGTGCGTACATGCATTGCAGTGTTGCTCTCGGCATCGGGCGACGAGCCCAGTCCAATGAATTCAGAAGCCTGTTCCGTGACCCTCAATTGCATTGTCCCCGCTGCACTGTCCTCTACCCTCTGCCCTCTGCCCTGCCCTGTACTGACTGCATGCACACCCGGGTAGCCTCCTGCTCACTCACCTCGTACCAATATGTACCGCTCGCTCCCACTCGCGCAATCGCATCGTGGGATACCTGTCTACAGCATTCGTCGAATCTCCTTCTCCCCCATGTACTTGTCCAGTCCCGAATCCAGATGGTTCCACCACTCGTAGAGCATGCTCTCGCAGATGAGCTTGAACCACGGCGTGAACTTGAGAGACTTGTCCGTGAACATGGCCTTCAGGTCCTCCTGGGTGACGTAGCGCGTGTCTTGCACTTCATTGGGGCTGGGGTCGACATCGACGTCGGCTTTGATAACGAGAATGTAGTCGACTGCGAGACCGTCAGCTCTTTGTTGACGTCCAGCAAATACAGTACCACTATCGAGACTCACTCTCATGCTCGCCCCATTTGCCATCGCTAGCCGACTTGTAATGTATCCGGGTAAGAAACTTGAAGTCATCAATAGGCACTTGCTCTGCCTTGATCCCCAATTCATGGTCCAGCTTCCTCACCGCTGCACGACGCACACCCGCAACCGAAGCGTCCAGTCCGACGCCCGTCTCTCCAGGGATACCCAGGGGATGCGAGCAGCACGTATTTGTCCACATGTCGGGAAACGTAATCTTCTCGCTCGCGCGCTGCTGCAGGAGGAGTCGGTTCTGTGAGTCGAAGAGGAAAACGGAAAAGGCACGGTGGAGGAGACCCTGGTCAATGTTCTCCATTAGATGGCCTGGAGTCGAGTTATTAGTATATCCCAGAGGTCGAAATGAGGGGCATCGCATGCTCCTCTTGGGCACTGTGGGAGGAGGGGTACTCACAAACCTTCTTGCTCGCGCTTCCGATGGGAATGTCGTCCTCGTCCAGCACGATGCACACCTCGTCCATGAGCCGTATCTGCTCCTCATCATAGCCCTCGAGGTCATTGTCATGCGTGGCCGAGTTGTGCGTGCCGCCAATGAGCGTGGTGTTGACTTCGGGGAAGAGGCGCAGGACGTTTTCCGCCGTGATGGCGGGAGCCTGGGTCACGGTAGTTGTAGAGCTCATGGTCGCGATTCAGACCCGAGAATTGCAGACCGTTTCGACGTGGTGAGTGTTTTGGTGGGTAGCTGGCGTGGGCGGCAGCGGCAATCGTCCCAACCCCCAAGCAAACGTTGATTAATTAATAAATTCTGTGGAGACCAACCAGAGACAATGGACCCTTGTCACGTGTACTATTTACCATAACTTCACAGGTGCATCTTTCTCTGTCTACAAAAACTTGTGCAATAACATACCAGTAATATACCACACTCGTATCAGGTTGCACACTACTCTAGTCTCTTGCAAGTAGTCTGCATCAATCAACGTCTTGGAATTAGTCTCTTGCATCTGCACAAATCAACGTTAGAATTACAGTCTCATTGTATCATTGTCTTGATGCGTCATATATAAAACTGGCTATGCATCCTTCAAATGTTGCAGATAGTTTGAACCGAGCCATAACAGCATCAGCGAACATGAGGTATCAAAATGGAACAGCTTTTCCGTGAATACAAGGCTCCCCGAAACCAAAAAAAAACGCCACCAACAAGAATTGGAAAGGAAGAAGAACAAAATCTTATAAACTCCGCAGAACCCCAGGTGACATGGTCGGATGCATTTTTCTATGAGACGGTGGCCTTTCTGGTCTTCTTGGTAGCGGACACGGGTGCATCGGCATCAGCCTCGGCTTCGAGCTGGCGCTTCTCCTTGACGCCGTTGAGCTTCTTCTCCGCCTGTGCAAACTTCCTCTCCTCCTCGGCGCTGAGCCCGTCAATCAGCGGCTTCTCCTCATCGTTGTAGAGGTTGTGGTGGTATGCCGAGATGATGGAGTCTGTGTCATCAAGCGTAACCTTGCGGATGTCTGCTAATGCCTTGACCTTGGCCGTGCATTCCTTGTATTGCGCGTCAGTCATCTTCAAGTTGAGCTGATCGGCTCGCGATTTGATGGCATTCCATCCAGTAAGTCGGCTGGCGAAATCGACATAACGAGTCATGCCAAAATCGCTTGGATCGATAATTTCGTACGTCGAGGGATTGGCGAGGATGGCTTTGGCGTGGATGCCGGCCTTGTGGGTAAAGGCACAGAAGCCGGTGATGTAGTTGTTGAAGGGAATCGAAACTTCGACGTAACCTGCGACCAAGTCCTCGAGGTCCTTGAGCTTCTTGAGGTTGTACTTGCCGAGCACATAGTCCCTGTCCGCGACGATCATCCTAGCCATGAGGCCGCCGAGCGGTGTGATGCCATTCCGCTCGCCAATGCCGAGAACTGACGTATCAATGTGGGTAGCGCCAGCTTCGAGAGCGCAGTAAGCATTGGCAATCGCACATCCAGAGTCATTGTGGAAGTGGGTCTCGATGTCGCAGGAAACGACACCCCTGAGTGTTCGGACTAGATCAAAGACTTGACGGGGATTTGCACAGCCCACGGTATCAGCAATTCCGACCCTATCGACACCGACTTTATCAACGGCGCTATAGATGGAGAGCAGATCGACCAAATCGGATCGGAAGGAATCTTCGGATGAGAAGCGAATTTCTTTGCCCTAACATTGCCATCAGAGGATGCTCAGATTTCATGGGTAGGAGACAAACCTTGCTCTTGACGAATGCAATCACCTCGAGGGCGGTGTTCTTGATGTACGTCATATCTTTTCCGTGGGAGTGCTCGCGGAGGTAACTCGATGTTCCGATGACCACGTCGAGACCGTCGACGCCCGTCTCGACGGCGATTTTGGCGTCTTGCATGTTGCAACGGACGTGAGTGAGGATCTTGGCCTTGAGTCCAAGCTTGCAAATAGCTTCACAATCCCTTCGCGACTCCTCGCTAGCGGCAGGGCTGGTGAGCTCAATGTCTTTGGGGAAACGTCAGTCATATACTCTGAAAAGGGACAGGTCAGGTGGAGAAGTCGTACAGTCGACACCAAAGTCGTCAAGAGCTCTTGCAATCTTGATCTTGGCTGGCAGGTCAAAGTAGGCATTGGCAAACTGCTCGCCCTCTCTCAGTGTCGACTCGATGATCTTGAAGCGGCTGACATTGGACAAGAAGTCGCCCGTTGACTGGTAGGGGCTCTTGTTGTGCTTGTGCGGGTTGTGAGCACTCTGGATGGCAGAGAAGCCCTCTTTGGAGGTGACTTTGGTGCCGTTGCCGTTGCCGTTGGCGTGGCCATTAGTGGGTGCTTCTTCGACGGGAGGACACATGATTGCAATTGGGTAGATGTAGTGTGGGAAAGAGAGTGGAGATGAGCTGGAGGTGAAGGGGGGCGGATGGGGGTGGGTATTTGAAGGCCAGGGATGTGAGTGAGTGAGTGAGTCAAGCTAGACGAGAGGGGAGTCAAGGGCCAAAATTCTTTTCGCTTTTCGCTTTTCGCGCTGCCGATGATGATGGATGCGCCTTGCCGTGATCGGCGGTAGGAGGAACGGGGCGTTGGGTGGTCAGTGCCATAGTTTGCAAAAGGTGGGGAAGCCTTGAAACTTCCTGCGCCTTGAAAGGTTTTTCTTTCCAAATCCGACGTACATAATACTGTGTATAGCGTCCAGCGTCCAGCTTGCAATAATTTATAATCCGGAGATACGCTCTCCGCAGGTGGTTAACTCTAGATGCCTTGGAGTGCTTGGACGAATCGTCTTGTCGCGCTTTGTCTGCCTCGGCCTATTCCGCCCGCTCACCGCCTGCGGATCATGCTCGCACGCGACACCTCGACCTGTGACAAGTCACTGGCATACTTTTGTACACTGGCCATCTGGGTACCTTTGTGTACTGGGCATACACAGTATGTACATACACTGGGCATACATACACTGGCCACACTAGGTACCTTTGTCTTTGTACGTTGTGCACACTGGTTCATACTCGTACAGACTAATCTGCATGTGTGACTCCTCCCATTGTATTCGTAACCCACAAACATGTGCGTTTCCATGTACCATTGTACGACTATTGATGCACATGTTGCCGTCAGGGTAGTCATGTGTTCCTCCAAAGTAAAACCCACAGTAATTATACATGGTAACGTCAACACCATCCACTATTGACCCCTTTCCACTCTCCTGATGCAGCAAATATCAAAATCTTGATCCCCTTGAACCCATCGTCCTCATCGCGCTTCCCACACAGAACCTCGTCGTCAAATGCGCCGACATTGATTTCCATCAATCCAGCTGCATTGGGTCCTTTGTCCTGGAACGAAAGCACACTGCCGCATGTGCACCGCTACGAGGTCAGAATTCTGCGTCGAGGTAAAAAAGCATGTACGTTGATGGCTATTTCCAGTGATATAATAATCGTCGTGGGCGGCATGTCTTATGTATGGTATTGGTCGAGATAGAATAATACTACAAATAAATGTTGGTTCTGGTCTTGGTCGAGATAATGTTGGTTCTGGTCTTGGTGGTGGTGTTGGCCGCGTTCCTTCCCCGCGGTATTAAAGACGTTGGGATTCGTCCGTCATGGACCGACCCGCTTGTGCCCTTCTATTCTAGCTGCCAACTGCGCGAGCTACATACATGCCAACAACAACAACACCAAACATCAAGTCTCTCCCCAATAATAAATAAATCTTTCCTCTTCCTGCGCCCACTGCCTGCTGCCTGCCGCTGTACAAACACCACAGTGGGCAATAATGAGTCTGGACCGATAGAGCCCGGGCATGTCTTTACAACTTACATCACCTCATCCCTACTCTGAACCATGGAGCAATCCACGTCGCTCACCAACGTGAGCTCGTATCTTCCATCGCCTGCCGATCTGCTCCTCGCCGTTCCTCGTCTTCTCTACAAAGCCGGCTCGCTGGGCGGACACATCGACAGTGTCTTTGGCAAGTTGCGCTCTGGCGGAAGCGTCATTGCGGAACCAACCGCGTCCAACCTCACCAATGCGACTATGGCTACTACTGCCAGTAACTTTGTCCAGGAATCGGTCGCGACGGCGGCGGCGGCGGCAACGACAGCGCTGGGCATGCAGGATGACACGAGCACTTTTCAAGCCTTGAAGAATGTTGGGTCCTTCTTCAGCTACATTACGTCAAAGTGGGCGATTGCTACCTTTGCCATGGTGAGTCTTTGTCCGACTCCATACAGATTCTGGTCTTGATCTTAATCATGATACCCAGGCAATTCTTCTGAACCGCACCCATTTCTACGCGTCCAGCCGTGTACCACTTAGCTTTGATCGGTTACATCTCCGCATCATCCTCTATCTCGTCCCGACGATACTGTTCCTTTTCCGCATACAGGGCATACTTCAGGCTATCAGGTGCCAAACCTCGCCCAGCTGGTCTGAGATGCAGTATGGCATACCAAACATGGGCTTGGATACAGATTTCGCTGGCGAGGGAGGAATGCTGTGGCGAGGGAGCTCTGCTCTTCTTGCCTGGCAGACCGTGGAGGATTCCTGCAGAGCAGTCAACATGCTCCCCGTAGACGCTGCAGCAACTCGACCTGCTGGATCCCTCGCGCTTCTATGGCCACTCTTCGTCTCTCTGGGATTCGGCCATTTTGTGGAGACATTGTCTTGCGCCCTTCAAGGTCGCCAGCCGATTCAGGAGGTCGGCATGACTCTCTTCGAACACTCTCTAGCATTTGCAGAAGCCGAGGCAGTCGTCACTCGACCCTTGAATATGGACTCGACTCGCTTCTGGAAGCCGACCACCGTACTGACTCCCGATGGCACTTCGCTCTCCATCAATCGAAGCGTCCAATCTCAATTTGCCAATGTCCCGCCCGAGGTCCTCCTCATCTCACTCATATCGAGCTTCAGTCACCTCACGAGTAACTTCCTGGCTATCGTTGGGCTCCGCACAAGATTCCGTCTCATTACCACAAGCATATGGGGTCTATCATACATGGCCGCTTTTGCCTGGAGCTTCGTTCGATTTGCAACTATGGCTTCGGCTTTGGACCCAGGGCATCAAATCGGCATTCTTCGATTCCCGACTGTCTGTATCATCGGCTTTATTCCACACCTGCTGATTCTAGTCGGCATGGTAGCCTGCGGCGTCATCTACCTCCTGGCTTTTGGCTTGACTGTACTTTCTCCCCCACCAGGCCAACCGGATACACTGACATGGAGGGAGAGGATGGCAGTGGCATATGGAAATCTCCATGCAAACATACACTTGTCGTCCATAACGCCGTTGGCGGTCAATTGGCACGAGGACTTCTACACTGCTATACTGAAGGTTGGCTTCACCGTTTTGACTGCCGCCAGCGAAGCCGTCTATCTCAATGAAGGAGCACGGATCAATGTAAATTCTATGACTTGGGTTGAGAAGAAGAGACTGAAAGAGGTCCTGGCTCGTCGAAGAAGATTTCAACAAAGTCTGGTGACCATACCATCCGAGCTTCGAGGAGACACAATGGCCGAAGGGATCGAGGTAACGGATGCAGTTAATGCCCATGGATCAAGCCAGTTGTCCGTGTCCGGTTATGCGCGTGAAAGGAAGACACGCGAAGCGCATGCAAACAGGGACGCCGCGAGAGCTCTCGGCCGCGAGAGCGGTGTTGGACTCCAGCAGCGTAGAGGGCGCTGGTCCTTGACTTGCCAATTTTTGAGAGGCATCTCACGCTTACTCATGGCTATCCAGGCGAGGGTGGCCATGACAATGCTGCGGAAACTCCGTATCACCTACCGTCCCAGGTGGCTGTATCGACTTGCCGGACCCCAAGCAAACGAGAAGACTGGTGATCCCGCTTCGGCATCCGTCGGCGCACGTTTTCGGGCATCAGAGCCCTGGCTTGTTGTGGACGAGCAAACACGCATCCGGCCCGATGCAACATTTGACGTGGAGGCGTTTGCCAGGGAGCGACTGCGGAAGAGTGGGCTCTACGAGGAACAAGGTCCTCAGCCAAGCGAAGAACACCTCAACGAATATCTCTACGAATGGTGGAGAAAGGGGGGGAAATGGGGTGACGTTGATATGTCGCCAGATTACGACCCTGGACAGGATGACGATGCCACGAGTGTGACATCCTTCGCTACTACCAACGATGAAGATGGTTGGTCAGACGTCGATGAAGGTCAGCGGACACCGACACAAAGCATGCAATTTATGCGTACTCGGGAGTCGACGACACCACAGCCTGAGAACGTGCTCGACCTGTCGCACCTCTCGCACCTCCTCGACCCCAAAACCAAAGAGGACAGGGAGGAAGCCCAACTACTGTCTCGCCATCTTCAAACTCCGGGCGTCCTCACAAGATCTCAGTACCGAGAGGTGGTTGAGCGTGACGAGTCCAAAATATTGGGCACCTCGCGATATCGCTTGGATGGATTCGCCGAGGGTATTCACATGACTCCAGAGGAAGAAGAGACCCTTTTGGAGGATTTCATTCTAAGCCGCAGACACGCCTCTGCGGCGCCTCAAGCCGACAGTTCGGATAGTTGGGGCAACGGCGCGGATGGTATGGGTTCAGAAGGGCCCCAATGTGTCGTGTGCCAAACCAGTCCGCGGACAGTTTTGGTCTGGCCTTGTTCGTGCCTCTCACTTTGTGACGAATGTAGGGTTGGGCTTGCTTCGAAGAATTACACCACATGTGTCTGCTGCAGGACGAATGTGGTGGCCTATTCCCGCCTGTATGTGCCGTAAAGCGCCATTGTCCGTTTCCCACGTACATGGGATGATTACATGTAATTGAACATGGTATATAGAATGCTAATATACATTGTGGTTTCTTGTTGGAGACATGCACATCACATCACACACACCACACTGATGAAGCTCGTGCCCCGAAGGCCCGTAATGTAATATCGCGTGAGATAGGAGATGTCTTGGCACCAGCCAGAACCACAATCTTATTATTGAATTTCTGTCAGAACCACGTCCATTCCGCAAATTCAACCACCAACAACCCACACTCTCGTCACCCGCCGCCCATTACCATCGACTGAGCAGCCCAGACAGGCTCGGTCTACTGTGAACACCCTTCGACGCTCCCAACTTTTTATGCAGCCAGAGCCCTACAACGCATTCCAAATCCACTCCCCCCAACAACTTGTCCCCACAAACACCCCCTCCTCCCAGCATGGCATTCGCGACAATGATCAGCCGGCCCCTCTGCCCCCTCATCACGAGGAGCAGAGGCAATCCCGAGCACGAGTTGACGGCTGTGGCATGGAATCCCCCGTGTCGTCGCCCGAACGCGTCCCCGGCAGCGATAGCGATGAAGCCGCGCGATTGAGTCCGACGTCACTCTCGCCCTCGCCGCGCAATCGGATCACGGACTACGAGAACGCTGTCGCTCAATCAGCCCGCAAGAAGTCAGAAGGATGTGTTTTCGAGGTGATCAAGAAGAATAGGACTCCCGACGACCACAGTTCCCCAATTTCAAAGTTGCCCAATGGTACGTCATGAAGTCATGAGCGCGCCCCTCAAGGTCAACCTGGTTATAACATCTGAGCAGAAATATTGACCCATGCCCTATCCCATCTTTCGCCAAACGATCTCGCTGCCGTGTCACTTGTCGCCCGCCGGTTCAATGATCTCGTCACTACCCCTCACGCCTGGCGGGTTGCTTTTGCTCGGTACTTTCCCGGCCCAGAGGCTCTCATCGATAATTCAGTACGGTATGCGTTGGAAGATGCTGGAAACATTGTTCGCTCCGAGAGGCGCTCGTTTACGAGACTCACGGCATTTGCATCATGGAGATCGGAATACATCTTACGCACGAGGTTGCTTCGCTCTTTGACTAGAGGAAAGCCGGTTCAAATACCTTCATCCGGCCACTCGACGCGGCATGGCCAGACGCAGGCTCCTACACCGGTCATCATGTACAACGCCCAGACCTTTACCATCATCAATCATCTCCATGCTACCTTTGGTGTGGGCTTGAACAAGAGGTCGCCACGGTTCGTTCATGGTGCCGACGATATTGGCATGGCAACTAGCAGCGACCCGGGTACTGGCAAGGTAGACGCGTGGGGACAGAATGATCCGAATTTCTACGAACAGTTTTCTGAGCGCTTCCCCGGCGTTGCTGAGTGGGGTCTGGGCTCTGGAGAAATCATCGGATGTCCCAATGTAATGGATGTATCCCAGCCACACGGCATGGTGTATGGTCAGGGCTGCCCCGAAGGTTCCTGCTATTACCGCGCTCTCGATGAAATGAGAGGCCATTTTGTCGGCGAAGCAACGGACTTTTCACTCCCAGAGGCTGGCATTCCCAAACTCGGCGTGGACGGTGGTGCCATCTGCTCGGTGTGGATTGCCAAAACCCCTACGATTCCTGCACTTTCGGACGGGTTGGTCGGCATTATGATAGGCTCAGCAGCGGGAATCGTAACTGCCTGCAGCTTGGGCACCGATGGCTTGCGCGGTCCCCGCTTGCAGCGTGGGGAATTGACCGCTCGCTGGGTGCTGAGTCCTGGTGTTCCCATTGTGGCTCTTACAGTGGATGAACAGTACTCGTTGAAACGACAGGCTCAGAATCGCGTCTGGGCTGTTGCCCTCAATGCCCTGGGAGAATTATTCCATCTCACCAAATTTCCCACTCGAAGCCGAGCTGCGAAGCCCAAGGTGGAGAATCACGCCGAGTACGTTGCCTGGCTTGCCGGTCGAAGCGTTTACTGGAATCTTGTCGAGCCTAGCAGACGTGTTGCTCGACCGGATCCCTACCACGATGGTGAGATGGACGGAAGCTATTCGCCGCGGACTTCCTGGGACGGCATGTGTCTTAGCACAGAACAAGTCGTTGCAGAAACCCTGGAGATTCGACAATACATGAAGAAGAAACCAAAGGACTTCAGAAAAGCCTGTCTTGGTTGGGACATGCGCAGGCGACTAGAAGTGGACTTCGCTGGCGACGATGGCAACTATGCTGGCGAGGCGATGGTCGTGTTCGAGTGTGGCCTCGAAGAAGGTAGTGCCCCCGAGATCAAGCGATACACAAGAATGAAGACACCTGAAAAGGAGAGGGGTGACATTGCCTCACCGCCAACGGTTGCTGCTAGTGCGACCTCGCTGTTTGGTGGTGGGCCCGGCACCGGCACTCCTGAACCACCATACGGAAAGGCCTTCCAGCGCACTCGCAGCTCATCCTACCTCTCCTCTACGAGCTCTCCCGAGCGGACAAATCTCGTCGAAGAATGGCGTTGTTCTACGCTGTCTTTCGGAGGCCTCAGAGCACTTCAAGTTACGACCACGGCTCTGGACCAGTCCACGTTCGCTGTCCTCACCATGTCGGAGGATTCTGCCCTGGGTTTCTCTACCGCTTCGTCGTCCCCGTACGGCTCGCCCATCTCCGTTGCAAGTCAACCGGTATCCCCTTTGGATCTACCCGGTCAACGCGCGCGATTCGTGGCTGTTGGAACGAAGACCGGACTAGTGATGCTATGGGACATTCGTTCGCCCGTATCCCGCAGCTCCAACTTTGTGAATACTCTTGATCCTGTGAGAATCATCTACACCGAATCCCCCGAGATTTCTTGCATCGCCTTGACTGCGCTTCACCTTGTTCATGGTGGGAATGACGGTCTGGTGCAGGCTTGGGATCCTCTAGCATCGAGTTCACAGCCTGTCAGGACGCTGAACTCGCGCTTTTCGTCTCGAGCCAGAAGAACTCTGGTCCAGGCTCAGGCATCCGCCCAAGGCGTTGGCATCAACATGTTTGCTGCAGGAGCCATCTGTCTTGATCCTGATCCTACAGTACTGAGGGGCGCAGTATCTCTCGGGACGCAGATTCGATATTGGAGTTATAGCTCTTCGGCAGCTGATCAGTACAAGAGTAGCAAACGCAAGCTGCGTCGTTCGGAGCGAGGAAGTAATAGTGGTGGGGAGAAGCTTCTGGGCAGCGGCCGAGTGAATTTGAAAGACTACATCGCCAACGAGAAGTACGAGCTCGAACGCGACAAGGAGGAACGACGGCGACAGGCAGATCGACTCGCTGGGCGATTTGGTGTCGATCTGCTCAACAACGAGGACGAAGCTTTGGCGTATGCAGCAATGCTATCCCAGGAAAGTTTGAAAGACGAGGAGAAGCGGCGAAGAGAAAGCGAGAGCAGTAGCACTTTGACCAGCAACACGGTCACCCCCGAACCCAGCGTCTACGAAAAATCCACGACACCCACGAACAAGGATGACCTCGACGCCGACCTCGCCGAAGCAATCCGTCTGAGCTTGCAAGATAGCCCTGCCTCTGGTCTCTATGGTTCCGGTAGTCCCGCCCCTTCTGCATCTGGCTTTGACACGCCCTTTGAGGTTCCATTCGATATCCCGATCAAATACGCAAAGGGGAAGAAGTCCAAATCGTCGAATGGACCGACCATCAGCCCTCGGGGCAAGAATGGAAACGCCGGATCGAGTAAAGACGGTGAGATGGATGACTTGGAGTTTGCACTGCAGCTGAGTCTTGCGGAGGAGCAGAGCAGGAAGGAGGCCGAGGCCAACGATTTCCCGCTATTGAGTCCAAGTCCACGTGGTGGCGGTAGCTGGAAAGGAAAGGGCAAGGGAAAGGGAAAGATGTCGTGAGTTTTCTATAGACGTCTACACAATGTCGCGGATGGGGTAGAACGGGTGATGATGTGATTTGTTCGGCAAGCATTAGCTAGTGCGTTGCGGTTGTGCTTTGGCTTTTCTCGTTTTACGGGCATGGCAGCAGTGGAGTTTTTAGTAATTACCTCCTTTTTTTCTTTTTTTTTCTTTCTTCTTTTCTTAGCGAGTGTCGACTTGCTCTTGGTTCTGTTCTTCGATTCATGGTCTGTATACGTAGTAGGCCATGCCATGCACGTGGGTCCAAGAAACTTATTAAACACACTGGCAGACCAGGCCAGGCGAGATTCTAGTTACTAGTAAATGAATGAGTTGAGAAGGAATCCTATCTTATCTATCTACGTTTAGTTTTTTGTTTGATAATACCTAATATCTAATATCTGATACCTGATAGCGATTGATTGATTGATTGATTAATCAATTATTTACTTATTTCAAACGTGATGATGGATGGATGGATGGATGGATGGAAGCACGCACGTCTTGTTCTTGTTCTTGTTCTTGTTCTTGTTCTTGTTCTGGTCTAAAAATAAATAAATGAATGAATGAATGAATGAATGAATAAATGAATGAATAGACGAATGAATGAATAAAAGAAAAATAGATCCCGTCTTCCTTTTATTTTGTTGTCACATATCTTCTATATCTGTATATCTATATATCTATATCTATATCTATGTTCCTAGTGCTCGATTTAATCAATCAATTAATAAACGAACGGACGGATGGACGAACGGACGGACAGGATGTTGATTGATCAAATCACAGGACACGTTTAATATCTATCTATCTATCTAGTCTAGTCTCTCTCCATCACGCCCATCACGCCCATCACGCACGCCCATCACGCACGCACGCACGCACGCACATGCGTGAACTACTACTACTACTACTACTACTACTACTACTACTACATAACACTATATATTGGTATTATTAGTATTATTAGTACGGGTACGCTACATTATACATTATACATTATAGATAGATGGATGGATATACTACACGTGATAATTTCATTTCAATTCATTTCAATTTCAATTTCAAATTTTATTCTTTTTTATAGTTATGATTATAATAATTATGATTAATCCTTCTTTCTTTCTTTCTTTCTTTGTTTGTTTCTTTGTTTTCCATGTTGATCTTTGTTTGGTTTGGGTTGGTTTGGTGTGGAATGGAATGGATGGATGGATGAATGAATGACTGGCTGGCTGATTGGGTATGTATGTTTGTATGTTTGTTTGTCGACCTTTTTTTTTTGGGGGGGGGGGGAGAAGACGTGTGGGGTCTTGTCGTCGTCGTCGGCGTTGGCGTTGGCGGAGAGCTCTTCGAGGCGTCGGAGGATATAGTAGCCGATTCGTGGGGGGTATTTTCTACCATGTATGTATGTATGTATGTATGTATGTATATATGTGTGTGTGTGTGTAATTTATAGACGCATCACACATGAAATTCACGCATGAAATCACGCATTGAAAAAAAAAAGGTGCATGTATTACAATAATCAAGTTAATAGTACTAATAACTGAATAACTAAACAAATAAATAAACTATCCAACGACCCGACCATTCGACCAGATATACGGATACTGATACTAATCTATCCACGCACCCCCCCCCTCCCTCCCCAGAGCCCCGAGCCCCGAGCACCTGTCTGCTCTGTGTATGTATATATATATATATATAATATCCCCGTATGCCGGACACCATCCTTCCTGAAGAAGAAACAATAACAGTAACAACAACGATAACATGGCTCGAGGTAGGGAGGTAGCGTGGGTAGGTAGGTAGGTATGTGGCTGTTTAGGCGAGACGAGGCGAGGCGAGGCGTGGCCCTCGCTGGCCACATTCGGCCGGCACTTTTGTCCATGGGCATGTACGTGCATAGAGTGAAATTGTATGTGTGTGTGTTTGTGTGTTTGTGTTGTAGATAGGAAAGAAAGCCAAGAAAGGAAAGGAAAAAAAAAGAAAAAGAAAAAGAAAAGGTAGGCTCCGTCCAGGAGATGGAATTCAAGACTCATTTTTGTGTTTTTTTTTTCGGCATCCAAGGGCTGTTTGGGGTATGCGTACGTGCAAATTGGGGTTATGTGTGCGTGTATACATTGTCAAGGGAAGAGGAAAGAGAAGGGGAGCATGGGGGGATGAATTGTCCATGTATGTCCGTATGCGTGCGCGCGCGTATCGTGTCCACGAAGGTAGCCGGTTGGGGTGAACGACGACGAGGATACATGTTGGAAGCGGTATTAGTGATATCGATCGAGGGTTGAGAGGGCGAACAAGGCGGGTTTTGTGTTGCCGCCAAATTAAGGTCTCCGTGTAGATAAAGTCAGTGTCCAGGTACCAGTGTGTCAGTCAGTCAGTCGGTCAGTCAGTCGATCAGTGTCCATGTCGGTCTCGATCGTCCCAGGTCCCATGCATCACCCGACGCCACATCTGCAGAGCCCATGGTAGGGGGTAAGACGAAATGAGTCAGAGGGCAGGAGATTTTGCAAGTCCCGCCGTGTGAGCCAGCACCCGTTTTACCGATTCCCCTGCCGGTCTATGCGGACAAGGCGTCAAGGAGCATGTGTAGAGGACTGGGATGTCTTAGTGAGAGAACACCGCAACAGCGAGCGCGAGGGCTGCTGCGAGGAGCACGTTGATACTGAAGCCAGAGGCGCCGCTGTTTTTGATCTTGTGCGACGTTGGCCTTCTGTTGGCAGATGTGCTCGTCCATGAGGTGTTGAAATCAGATGTTGTCGAGGAGGAGAAAGACGCCGACGCCGTGTCAAGGCTGCTGGATTCGGTGGCCCAGGCAGAGACGGAGGCGGAGAAATCGCTGGATGGCGCCGACGATGCGACAGTGCTGTCGAATTCCGAAGTGAAGGCGGAGACGGAAGTGGGTTCCTCACTGCCTGCCTTCTTAGTTGTGAGCGCCTGTTCAGCAGATGTCACCGGAGCCAGAGACTCGCTACGAGTCGTCCCCCCTTGAGTGTGTTGCACCGAAGAGGTAGGTCGGTGATCATGGTACGGCTTCCCGTAATTGGGGATAGTCGGAAGAGCGCTAGCAGTCGACGTCAAGCTTGACAAGGACAGAAGAGTGATACGACCAACCGCCTTCGAGCTTTGGGAAGCCGGAGGAGCGGAAGACTCGATCGACTTTGTGTTCTGCGAAGTGTTCAGCGGGAGGGTATGACAGGCAGACTCAGTAGGAGACTTTTCATCGGGGTTACATACCGTGGACACGATGGGATTTGCAGCCGTGGTCGTGGAAAGATACGTCTTTGTGTGTTCAACTATACTGCTAACGACCACTGTCGTCATTCCGCCGTGACAAGTCGTGCATGGCAGAGTCTTGGTGACATCGATCGTGCTATATGTGTGGACCGTGACCATGGTGTGCACCGCGGTATGCACTGGGGAGGTGATCGTGGTGTGCACCGGGGAGGTGACAGTTATCGGCGTGGTGACGGCGACATGTTGTGGGCCAGAGGTGGAATAGTCAGTGTGAGAGGCAGCAGACACGGTGGATATCGGGACCAGAGGGTTCCACCTAGGAGGTGGACCACGCGTGCTAGACTCGGAATGCGCCTCGTGAGAGGCAACCCCAGTGTGAGAGACAACACCAGTTTCTCCATGTGTAGAAGGCGACACGGTAGATATCGGGACCAGAGGGTTCCACCCAGGAGGTGGACCACGCGTGCTAGACTCGGAATACGCCTCGTGAGAGACAACGCCAGTGTGAAAGGCAACGCCAGCGTGAGAGACAACACCAGTTTCGCCATGTGTAGAAGGCGACACGGTGGATATTGGGACCAGAGGGTTCCATCCAGGAGGCGGACCACGCGTGCTCGACTGGGAGTGGGCCTCATGAGAGACGACGCCAGTGCGAGAGGCAACACCAGTTTCGCCATGTCCAGAAGGCGACACGTGGTATATCGGGACCAGAGGGTTCCATCCAGCAGGCAGAGTATATGTGCTCGACTTGGAAAGCGACTCGTGAGACGGCGTATCCTCCCCTGCGGCAACATCCGACGAGGCAGTCTTCGAAGACTCAGCCATGGGACGCGGTGACAAAGTGAGCGTGCTATACAGAGTCCCGGTGACTTTCCTCGTCCAGCCATCAGGCGCTGCCGAGGTTGGCGGGTCGTAATACTTGAAAGTAGTCTCGGCCGCATACCCATTAGCAGATGTCGTCTTGGATGTCTTGGAGGTTCTGACAACCGTCGATTCCTGCGATTTACCGCGGGAAGAGGAAGACTTGCTAGAGGAGGTTCCATGCTTCAGTGATGCCGCAAGCGGCAAAGTCAGCGTAGTGCTAATCGTTTCAGTGACATGCATTGACCAGTTACCAGGAGCGATTGATGCGGCTGGATCGTAACGCGTGAAAGTGGTCTCAGCGACATATTGTCTACTGGGCGTAGGAACCTGCAGCGCCCATGTCGAAGAGAGCACGCTCGACGTGCCATTCTTCGTCGAAGTTGGAGCAACCGATGCCGCAGAATCATACCACGTGAACGTAGTCTCAGGGAGATGTGCTCCAGTAGCCGTGGAACTCGCGGGTGCGGTAATAGTATGGGGATACAGGATGGAGAGATTGCCAATCACAGTCGATGCAAAGTGCACGGAACCGGTGCCGTTCCTTGACGCCGATGTACTAATCCCTGAGCTAGAATCGCTCCATATACTGGAGGTGGGCAAAGTTGTCGTGAGCGTGCCAGTATTACTCTTCGACCAGCCATGTGGGACGACAGAATTGGTTGGATCATAACACGTGTGGGTAGCCACGAAGATCCAGCTTCCATTGGTAGAACACGAGACGACAGATTTGGTTGGATTATAGTGCGTGAGGGTAGGCACGAAGATGGAGCTTCCATTGGTAGAAGATGAGACGACAGGCGCAGAAGTCGACACAAGAGAGCTTCTCGTGCTATTTCCGCCAACCAATGTAGTGGACACGGGCACCGACGAAAAAGAAGACGTGGCCCGGTTTCTAAATGTCCAAGGTGTGAATGTAGTCACAGCAGCCTGGCCATATGTAGAAGAAGTCACCACGGGTGTAGAAGTTGACGGTAGGGAGGACGTCGTTGCATTGGCGAATGTCGTTGTATTGTAATACTTCCAAGGGGAGTACGCATGCTTCAGCGGCAATGGCAGCGTGAGCGTGCTCATGAGCGTCTTGGTCACCAACCGAGACCAGCCATCTGGGGCAGTGGAGGTGGTTTCGGCAGCCTGGCCATGTTCAAGAGAGCCCACGTTGGATGTCGAAGTGGACGCAAGGAAGGCTGTCGTCGCGTTTACAATGATGGGCGTCGGCGGCGTGACAGTAGCACTCGCATTCCAGGGGACGTGAAGGCTGACACTTGGCAGTGTATCGATGAAGGTGTTCCCGTGCACAATGGTATGGCCATTGGTGGTCGAGTTCATACCGTGAGTCGCAGTTGGCTTGATGACTGAGGACCTCGACTTCACCCAAGAGTAAATGGGTGTCCGTGTGGAGGAAACCGTGCCGCTATTGCCACTCACACTGGCGGGAAACTTATACGTCAAAAGAATTGGCCGAAATACGTCGTGCCCGCCGACATGCTTTACCAACGTACTGTTCTCCACAGGGGATGATGTGGGATGAACTATGTGGGTAGGATCCGCTGTGATTGGTCCGGTAGAATTCCAAGCAACGACCTCGAGGGACTTGACTGGCTCCACCTCGTCCTTTGTGGGGGAAGGGCTTAAGCTGACATTCTCCGTCCATGGAACCTCGCTTGAAGTTGCATAGATGCGCGGGTTGGTCGTAGTCACCGGGTAGAAAGTCGTAGTAAGTTGCGAGATTGCCTTTGCCGAGTATGTCGCATTCACACTGCCGATCGGTTGGACAGTGCTGTTGCCGTTGAAGGCAGTTGAAGGCAGTGACTCGGACGAGAAAGACACGACAGTTGTATGGGGAGCCACTGTACTAGGCTGAGCGCTCGTAGACGACTCACTGGATCGAGCAGGTACGTATCCAGATGGAGTCGAAGTAGCAGATGGAACTGCGGTGCTGGAATATGCACTTGGGCTGGCTGATGTCTTTGAGCTTACCTCGTCAGGCATGGCGACAGTCGACACAAACTGGCTTATGCTCGACGGCTTAGTCTCGGTCTCGGTCTCGGACGTAGACCTGGTCGAAGACTTGCTACTACTCCAAGGTAGCGGAACTTGATGAGACGATGAGTTTGTGCTGCTGCTGATAGCAGAGGCAGAAGAAGAAGAAACGGCCACGACGGAGGAGGAACTCTCACCCGTCCCAACATCCATTTCCTTGAACGGCGAGACATACTCAATCGTGACCGTTTTGTTCGTGGCGTTGATTGTCGGGATGGCCCCCGAGATGATATCACCATCGGCTTTGCGAGTACTCTTGCTGTGCTTGAGATAGCAGGGGTATTCGCCCGTCGCCGAGGGTGTCTTGCTGAACGCCACGTGGCTGCACCCGGCATGGGCGTCGCACGCCTTGAGGCATTGCCGGAAGTTGTTCACGTACACGGGGCCCCGGTTGGGAACGTCGCCGTTGAGGAGGTCGACGCCACATTCGATCAAATACGACGTCCTTCCTGATTTCAGGTGCAAATTTGGCAACTTCATGTTGTCTCCGAAGCAGGGGAATATGACCGAGGGACCGGGAGTGAAAGAAGACGAGGGGACCGGGAGGCGGGGTGTGCTAGAGGGTAGCGAGATGGTGGCTGGGGGGGTTTTTCTACGTTAGTATCTACTCATTCTCTTCGATATGAAGCGCAATACTCACAGGAGGAGCCCGACCACAGAGACATGGGGGTCAGGAAAGCTGGGTTCAAAGTCAATTTTCTTTCCAATCTCCTCCAAGGATTCAAAGGTATAACTTACAGGAATTTGTAGCAGAGAACTGCGGAAGGGCTCGTGCTCCCCCACTGAGTAGGGGAGTCATGAGCAGAGCGTATTGCAGGATCGCCATTCGATGAAGTGGTGATTGTATATACTGTTGTCGATGTATCTATCAACCCAGGTGAGGAGTGATTGTATGTTCCGTTGTCGAAGTATCAACCCAAGTGAGGAGTGATTGTATGTTCCGTTGTCGAAGTATCAACCCAAGTGAGGAAGGAGTATTTGTATCTTCCGTTGTCGATGTATCTATCCACCCAAACGAGGAGTGGTTAGAAAGGGAAGTAGCAAACAGATCAAGAAAATATGTGGAAAAGGGTCCTCAGTTTATATGATGCTTCGGTTGGGAGGTGGGGGGGAGCTACCTTGAGCACTGGAAGCCAAAATTGTAGTTGAGCTATTGTCCTTGAACCAGTTGGGTTGCCAGTCTCTCTTTCTCCTTGGTAACAAAGTATGCGAGACGATTTGACCAACGAGTCGAGTCCAATGTCGTCTTGAGTAATGAATGAAAATGCAAAACCCGGGGTTTACTTGTATTGAGATCCATACAAAGTGGACATGATGAGAGGTTCTGCGCCGTTCCCCTGGTAGCATGAGATGATTGCAGTGCAAGGAGGCCCGACACGACCACTGTTCCGCTCGAGGTTTCGTTGAGATGGCCATCTCACCCAGAGCTCCTCGAGGCAATTAGTCGTCTTCCCATCTCTTCCGACCCACCGTCTCCATTCATTCATTCATTCATTCATTCATTCATTCATTCATTCATTCATTCATCCATTCCCCTTGGTCTCGGTCTTGCCCAATCCCCAACCGAATCGGCAAAAAAGGCACAATCCGGCGTCGACATGATTGCCCGACCCAAACTTTTCTCGTCCAACAAACAAACAGACAGACCAATCTGCTCATCTGGGTTGGCTGGTTGGTTGGTTGGTTGGTTGGTTGATGAGAGTGAGAGGACGTTGGACATGGTTGGGAGTTGGTTGAGTGGACGAGGTCCTACACAATTAGGTAGTAATGTGATGATTCCAATATTAATGATAATAATTACTAGTCCGAGTTTGGGATGGGGGGTTTTGTGTGAGGTGCACGGGCCCATCTCGGACATATCTATGTACAGAGTATTACTGGATAATCCGTCCATGGCCGATTGCGATGCCACTGCGTACCTATTACACATTTAGGTACGCGAGAGAGAGAGAGAGTGAGAGAGAGAGTGAGGCAATGGGACTGCTAGTGATTTAATATTCAATTCATCTCCTATACTGCCGCCGTGTTTCCGATCCAGAGGATTTCAGGGAATGTATCCATGGATGCCCAAAGTGCCCCTCTATCGCACTACACTGGACTGCACGGCACCCCCACCAAACCAATATCCGCACCGTCTGTGTCGAAAGAAGGAAAAAAAAAAACCGCTCTCCGGGTAGGAAAATGGCTCACTGATGTAGTTCGCATTGCCTATCCAATCGAGGGTTCTGTAATGTCCTATGCCGTGTCTACTCTCCAATGTTTGCCTTGATAGCAGCCTCAAGGGCCTTTGGGTTGGCGCCCACAACCTCGGCCACCTTTGCGCCGTCCTTGAACAGGAGGAATGTAGGCATGGCGCGGATGCCGAGGTCCTGGGCGACCGAGGGCACTTCGTCCACGTCGAGTTTGTAGAAGCGGGCCGTGGGGTATGTGTCGGAGAGCTTGACCACCTGGGGCGCAATCATCTTGCATGGCCCGCACCACGTAGCGAAGCAGTCGAGGACGAGCAGCGTGTCCTTGATCTCGAGAGCGCCCTCCCATTCCTCCTTCCTGTGGCGCACAAATACACATTAGTCATCCATCCAGTGTCGAATGTCCAATGTCCAATGTCCAATGGCAAATGTCGAACCCATGACGTGTGTCTTTAAAAGACAAGAAAAAAGACCTCGGGTATGCGAGCAAAGGGAAAGAAAGAAAAACTCACGTCTGCAGATTGTGTACGCCTTCCTTGCCCATTTTGCTGGTGTATGTGAAGAACCTCGGAGTGAGTAGGGGTCTGTATAAGTTTGTGACGGAAGCGGCAGTCGAAGTGGCAGTGGAAATCGAGGTAAAGGTGTGGTGGGTAGCTGTTCGCAGACGGGCAGTGGTAAGTAGTAGACTTGTTGAGCGAAACGCGGGCGTCGCAAACATGATATACTTGTAATAAGTCTAGTATGAGCAGGGGAGGGGGAAAAAAAAGCCAAGGGCAGCCGGCAATTTATGGATGAAGTAATGATCCTTTGAAAATCTAACAAACGATGATGAACAAGCGCATTTTCAAAAAAAGATGAAAATAAAAATAAAAAGACGGCTGCCCACAAACGCCCCGAGCTCAGCGCCTGCCGATTATTACATATGATTAATTGTGAAAGTGCATGCATGTGTTTAGTAATGCGATGCGAGAAGAAAGCGCAACTTACATACACAGATAGCTTCTGATAACCGGGAGAACAGACACACAGGAAGAGAGGAACAATCAAGTCTGAAATAATATAATATATAATAATAATAGGGTAGGTAATTAACTAATCATTAATTAACAATCTAGAAGACGGATGATAAATCGCAATGCAACGCAAGCGTTCCCACCGTCCACACACACACACACACACACACACACACACACACACACACACTCACTCGGCATATGACTGATTGTCCATGTCCATGTCCGGACCGGTACATATATCGATGACGTGCTGCCTACCTAATCTTGAAACCCACCTTTGGAATCCACCTTTTGAACCCACCTCGACGACGAACCCAACAGAGGAGGTAATTATATAATTATATCACTCTCGGCTTTGCGGCTTTTGACGTGTGCCCAGATAGATGGTGGGGTTGCGTGTGCGCCATATGTATGTATGGTGGTGGGGTATATTCGGGCTTTTCTACCGGCGGCATCATCATCATCATCATCATCATCAGACAACGATTTTTGTTGATGACTAATCAGAGTCTATGAATGTGTTTTTGTGTTATCTGCCGCGCGACATTATGTATGTATGTGTACATGTATGTATATATACATGTATACACATTATAGCGAAGAAAGAAAGTAACACACACCACGGGCCACCACCATGACGATAAATAATGATACATGTTTGCCCATTTGATCAAACATCATGCATTGTACATACATACATACAACATGATTTAATGCCATTCCTCATTGCCATTTTAAATTCCTGTTTATTATTAATAATATTAATATTAATATTAATATTCATTCTTCTTTCTTTTCTTTTCGTTTCTTCCATCCTTCCTTCCCTCCGGGCCCCAGCCCAGCCCAGACCAGACCAGACCAGTCCAGTCCAGTCCAGTCCAGACCAGACCTGCCCCACAACCACGACGCCTACAAAGTATGTACATATATACATACTCTGTATATACAAAGTACATACATCATAATATCCATCTACTGCGTATACGTCACGTCACGCCACAAGTGCATAACGATCATGGTTCTCTTCTGTTGTTCTGCATGACGCACATATCGCCTGTTGTCGCACACTGCCCATGTACACACACACACACACACACACACACACACACACACACAAAAGGAGAAGGAGTGTAGCGATACCCTCGATTGTGGATTGTGGATTGAATTCCAATTCGACTTTGACTTCTATAAATTACAGCCTACGTATAAGGGTAACACACAGTGAAGTGCAGTGTACTTGTATACACTATCCATGCATGTAAAATATACATCTATATGATAATCTATGATATGCGATATGCGACATGCGACATGCGACATGCGATATGCGACATGCGATATGCGACATGCCGTCGTCGTCGTCATCCTCGCATACCATAGCATAGCATAGCATAGCCCTCGAGCTATTGTCCAGAATACAAAAACCGACCGGTCCCCCAGAAAGGAAAGGAGCAGGGCCATGGCCATACGGAGAAACAAAAAAAAATATATCTCAACATACATAGTAGAGAGAAAAAGAGAGAGCCTGCCAAAGCCAGAGTTCCACTCTGCCCTCTCTGTTGTTCGCTCCATTTCCATGGCCATTCCAGATGCCCCCACCATTCCCGTAGATGCCCGATTTTGAAGGAAAAAGAAGAAAAAAGGATAGAAAACAAACAAAGAAAAGTCTGATTAGAAACGCTGCGTCCCAGCTCGTTCATATACATACAGTACACACTGGAGTTACAACCCAGAACAGAAAGAAAAAACAAAAGCAACCTTGATATATCACTCCAACCAACGCCCTGCCATTTTCTCGCTCAGACCATACGACTCCGTTGCCGACGATACAGATACACATCGCATCCAATTGATATTCGAGATCCAGTCATCTTCCATGGTACGGGGGAGAACTTCGACAACAGCCAGGTCTGCCAGACCAATACAAAAGGAAATTCAAGTGACGGGCAAGGAAATATTGTAAACGGGCAAGGAAATGTTGTAAATGAGCGACTTTGGTGAGAGTTGGGTCTTGTAATGACTGACAGATACAAAGGAAATAAATAACGAGTGGCGCGGTCTGGCAGACTGTTTGTTCTTCTCAATAACTGACTCGTCCATGAATCGACGACTTAGACCTCTGCTATCGCTTTGGTCCGAGTGGGTGTGCTCGCCCGCTTCGGGATATCCAAGAGCTTTGCAGAGCCAGCACTCAGTTTCCGCGCATGTCGTTTTCCAACTTCGACACTGTGCGCGCGCTGGAGCAACATGGGCTCTCCATCCAAAGTCAGTGGTGACTCGAGGGAATGTGGCGAACCTTCATGGTCAGCTTCATCTACTATCGCACATTGTTCCTCGGGCCATTGCTTGTCGGCATCTGCCTTGTCGATGCAAAAACTCAAGAGGCCTTCTGTAGACTTGTGACGCGCCTGGCGGTGCACAATGGTGGGTCGTCGCCCGATGACAATCTTGACCAGATTCTCGTCTTCCGACGTCCGTTGGACAATTGGCCGCCGTTGTTCCTCGTCGTCGGACGCGACCATGACTGTACTGCTTGCCTTTCTCGCCAACACGTCGGCCGGGGTTTCAGACTTGTGACGCTCGTCCAATCCGAGTGTCGGCCTCGGGAAATACTCGTCGTCTGGGATGCCGAGCTCCTCGTAAGAGGGGTTGAATTCGTCGTTTTGCTTGAGGGTAGAGGAGCCGACGCTAGATCGAATGTGAGATTTGTTAGACCGCCTCTGGAGCGGCTTGCCCGAGAGCCATGATGCTTCAGAGTCGACCGAGGCGAGCGACTGTGACATTATGCCAGTGGCAGGTACTCCTGGGCTGACGGGCGAGTCTGTCCGGTGGGGGCTATTGGAGTAAACACGGGCGTTTGGTGGAGGCCGACTTTGGGGGCGAGCCGCAATGGCATTCGCAGATGCATCCTCGGGCGAGTGCATGCGCGAGTCTGGAGGAGACAGGGGGAATTCTGGCAAGTCTTCCCGGAACTTTGACATGGTGCGATGGGGTGCGCCAGAGGGCCGCCGGATCTGTACTGGAGCGGCTGGGGGTACAACCAAGTGAGCAGGCATTGGCCCGCGAGACATGGACTCGCGCGACGTGTTGGAGAAGGAGACTTCTGACGGCGTGGCAGGTCGGCTGGCGTCTTGCAAGTCACGCTTGCGACTTCCACGACGGAAGAAGGATGTAAAGGCGCTCATGCGTCTTCCCTCTGAGCTCCGCCTGCGGCCAAACCTCGACTTGGTACTCGATTTGGTGTCGGCAGTAACTACAGCATGGAGAGATCCGCTTGTTTTGGGGTCTTGTGCGGGTTCTATTGCTTGGATTGCAGAATCTTGAGCAACCATTTCCGATAGCAGTGCCGGCATTTGCGAAGTATTCGACGGTCCACCAGCATGGACAGGCGGTAACACGCTTCCGCGCGAGTAGTGAACAGCCTTTGCGTCGGATACCACTGGTTCTTCCACGGGACTATCTAGAGGGGTGGGCAGTTGGTTGTTTTGCAAAGTTGTCGGGACATGGACAGCTGTTTCGATTCTCGAAGGTTGTCGGGGCGGTGTGGAGGCGCGAACATGTTCCATGGGCGTCAGAGGGCGGACATTGTGCACCGGCTCAGGGACCGACGTCGCCCTCTCCTGGTCAATACCGAGTCCAAGGGCTCCTCTGGCATCTCTGCGGGGCGATGCGGGAGTTCCACCCTCTGCCAGCCTTTGCTTCTCCGCGCGCCGTTCCAGTCTGCGGCGTAGACGGTCTTGGTCAGCCTTTTTCTTCTTCTCTTGCCGCCTCTTGTCCCTGTCCATGATCTCCCTCAGTGCTCCTGCATCGAGCGTGTCTGCCAGTTCGTCTATCCTACTGCTTCTCCTGTCATCCATGCCATTTCTGCTAAACGTTATCCTTTGTTGTCTACGTACGTCTCCCTTCTCTTGATCCGACGTGGGCGATGGACCTGCTCCTCCATAGTAGTATTGCGAGCCGACTGAATATCGTAACTTGGGCCGTGGCGAGAACATGTCGAAGGCGCTCACCCGGAAGGCGCGGGACTCTGAACCGCCAGACGTTGACGAGTGTATCGAGTCCTCGATGGGAAGTGACGTGTTAGACATGGGGCGTTCGAGGCGGTGGTTGAGTGCTCCCTTGACTTTCTTGCTGTCTCGGTGCAACATACCAGCAATGTGCCCGGCGGGTCGCTTCTGTGAGAGGGGCATTGTACTCATTGCTCTGATCTCCTCCTCGCGGACGTAATCATGCTCCCTTTTCTTGGTAGATTTTCGGCGGACCAGGATGACCTCGTTGACGGCGCGGCGCAGGGACTGGGGTCGTTGCAACTTGCCCCTCTCCCGCGCGGTGGGCAGACTGGAGTGGGGTGTGTTTTGAAAATTGTAACGAGTTGCGTCGTATTGGGTGACGGGCCGCAGATGGGGGCTCTGCGCAAAGTGTTTGGCGTACGGGAGTGCGAGTGCGGTGGTATCCTCGACACTTGGGCGTAGCAGAGGATGGATGTGGCCGAAAGGAGGCTCGAGAGGGGGGAGGACGATAGGCACGAATTTGTCGACGTCGCGCATAGAGGTAGTGGAGCGCGACCTCATCCTTTTCCGGCGACTATTGCGTCTGCTTGAGACTTTCTTCAGGGCATCGCTGTTGGAGGCAGCAGGGCGCTTCCTTTCCGACCCATCTGCGACAGCGGTACCCTCTTTTAATTTAGCGGGCTTTCGTCGCCCAAACGGCCAGACTGGCATCGGAGAAGGCGCGCGGCGCCGTGAGGCCACGGGAGGTCGGTCGCGAAGGTTTACGGCGAGCGTTTGTGTGTGTGGGACGTGCAGAAGGCAGCGAGCGAGTGAGTGAGTGAGTGAGTGGCACGGCTATGTAGTCTCGCTCCCCCGTCGGGTGAGGGCGTGCATGGCGTAAGTTTTGGTGGCGGGCGGGCGGTAACCCTTGGCGGCAGCGGAAAGATGAGAAGTGAGAGTGTGTGAGATGGTGCGGGTGATGGATGCTGGTGAAGAGAGCGACGTGGGCGAGTGTTTGCGGTGTATGGCGGGCGAGGAGAGTGAGAAGGGAAAAAAAAGGGAGATGAGGTGAGAAGTGTGTGTGGAGTGTTTGGACGATGCGCTGGGTTTTGGGGTCTTGGTCTGGGACTCTGGGTGACTGGCGGGTGATGCAAGGGCGCCGAGAGGGGGAGGGAATCTAGAACAGGATTGGGCAAACGCACGCCGCCCTAACGTATACCTTGTATGTAACGTTTGTAACTGTGTAGGCTTCCTTTGCTGCTGCTGCTGCTGTTGATGATGATGATGATGAGCCTAGGGCTGTACAGGGCTGTACAGTATGTAATGTACCATGTACATAAATGGCAAGGTAGGGTGGGTACAAGGGGTATACTAATCTTTGTATAGCGTATTATGTACATACACAGTATTAGTATGTATTACCCCTTGTATATATATACATTACTTTTAGTCCGTTTAGTCCATGGCTGCGTTGGGCCATTTGACGTGGCTATTTATGTACAGCAACATACCTTGCACCTTGCATCTTGCATCTTGCACCTGGCACCTTGCACCTAGCATCTCGACATTTACATACCAGTATGTATGTATGTATGTACGTAGTATGTATATGTACTTTGTAGTACGACGAATGTATGTACATACATATATGCCACGTCAATTAATCCCGCCCAGCCATGCCTCTAGCAGAGTCTTATCTAGGTACAAAGGTGTATTACTACTTGTTCTATATACTGTACTGTACTGTACTGTACTGTACTATACTGTACTACTGACTGTACTACCTTTGTACCTACTCAAGTGCCTGCTACTTGTACCTACTCAAGTGCCTGCTACTTGTACCTACTGTACTCTCCCACAGTTGGCGGCGCATCACCTGCCCCGCAAAACTCAACCGTGGTCGCCGCCGTGGCACTGGCAAATGGCAAATGGCTGGATTGATGAATCATGGCCGGTGGCGAGTCTTGAATGATGCCCGCCTTACCTACCTTACATACTACCCCCACCCCCTGGTCGTGGCCCTCGACTCCCGCTCATCACCGGCCTGCGCCAATCAGCATGCAGACATATGTAGTATATGTACATACATGGCCACCGCTACTCAGGTACGTACTGTGTACTGTACAAATACATAGCTCTGTAATCGTCGTCCAACTTGTGGTCCATGGACCGTCTTTTTGGTCGCCTCCCCTCGCCATGCCAACACGAGACACAATGAGTGCTCTGGCCTTTCTTTGCCATGGTCCAGGAACACCACATCGAGCAACACGACTTGGAGAAAGACCACATCGAGAAAGACCACGCCACCATGCGGAACCCCAACTGCAGAACCAATATTGCTGCTGCGGGACGTGGAAAGCCACGTCGGTTCCCGCAGCCAGCCAACGGTGAACGCTAGGCCTTGGACACGGTCGCAGGCGAGCAGATCCAATCCACACCCATCCGCGCTAGGCCAAATCCACCATCCATGATGCTGACCACCAGACCAGATACAGTACTGTGTAGATTACACTGCTTGTCAGACAAGAAGAATCCTTTTCAGCCTTGCATCTTGGACCTTGGACCTTGGACCTTGGACCTTGGGCATTGGAGATGCTGGTCTGGTCAACATCTGATAGGTAGGTAATTAGACTTTGTCTCGAGAAAAGACTACATAGACTTTGCGCATCTTCGCTCCCCAACCTCCTCCGCCCGTGTCGTCGAGCAGCCTTGGATCATCATGGTAAAAGCCCATGATTCAACCCCGCCGGGTCTGTCGTATCCCAACAAGTGAACCATTCGGACGCATTAATCCTTTACATGATGAAAACCGGTAAGTTTTTTTCTTTTTTTAACTTTCTCCATTTACCTCTAATCTCCATCCCCGACGAATCGCATGTAGAGACTCCTCAATCCTGGCTCGCTTACAGTCAGATAGCAAGTTTCGCACCAAAACTCTCACCTACCTACTAGTCGTAGCTCCGGCGGCGGACAAGAACGCCAGGATGTGCTTCGGGGAATATGCAGCATCCTGATCCCGCCGCGCCGTTGTGATGATCTGAAAGGACGTTTGTGCATCATCTCTCCGAGTCCATTAAATTAGAGTTTACGCTTTCAACCACTCACTCGTCTTGCTCCCAACTAGGTATATCTATGTACCTTTGTGTAGATACCTTTGTGTAGCTACTTACTCTGTACACAGTAGGGATGCGCCTCCGTTCCTGCATTGTCATTAGAGACGTCTTCCATGCGCCCCTTTTTCTTACTGTTCATTTCTTACCTTGGTCTTGGGCCACAACCTACTACGTACTTTGTATGTACTGTACTTTGTATGCGCTGATTGCAGCATGTCTCCTCGCTCGAACAACCATGTCCACGGCATTCTTCAAAATCTCGCCGTTTCGCGCTCGTATTTGTACACCCCTGCTATAACGCGAGCGGGTCCACATGCGTTTCTGACAATGTCATATGTCCGTTTTGGCCCTTGAGCATGCTCGGATGAGCCTCAAAGTGACACCCGCGGTCAACGTGGAGTCCTCCATCTGTCGCAGCCAACCCAACTATCGTACGACACCAGGATGGCATGGCCTTGAAGTAACGAGCGCAGCTCAAGTCGTAGGTACTCACACCACATGCTCCAGCAACAGGGCAGCATGTAAGACGGGGGCCTGGGAAGGTATTTGACAGACTGAACTCCAACTGTTGAAAGACATTTTGTGGAAACCCATGTAATTATCACTAACAGTATGTACTGGCATCCCTACAGGTCCGTATATTTTGCCATTGAAAATGTCGGTTATCAATGTATTCCATCCGTACTCATCAACCATGTCACGTGGAATAAATCGTGATAAGTTCAAGTTGGGGCACGGCGGGGGGAGGGGAAAAAAGTGTCGTCCTGTCCTGCCCTTGGTCTCAGGGACCATTGTCAAGGTCGGCTTTTGCAAATTGGTAACAAGGATATCTATGGCCGATGTCTTCGCGAGTGATGCATCCATATTCCAAATTCGGCAACTTTTGAAGTTGAGATGAGATTTCACGCCTTTCCCAATATGCACTAGCGGACCTTGGGCGACCTCGCAACCGCCTCGGCAGGTAAACAAATACGTCAACACCGCAACAACGAACAACACAACCTTCCTCCCCTTTGCAGCACACACATTGTTCTCACACCGAATAACACATCCACCATGTCGTACAATCCGCGCATGAGCATAGCGCGCGGAGCCCCATCAAGCCAGCGCGCACGACCTGTCGAAGAGGACTCGTTCATGACACTGGTGAGTCCAATCTCTCTCTTCATGTGCCCAAAAGCTAACAAGTGTAGACTGACTCTGAAATCGCCGGGTGCATCACAGATATTGGCATCAACTTTACCGTGCAGGACCTCCAGAAGCCGAATCCACAGAAAATCCAGCAGGTTTTCGAATGGCTCGCCGAATGCTTGATGAACACTACACGTGAGGTGGTTGCGCCGGCGATGCGGGCAGCGTCTGAGGATATCTGCGGGCCGGATGCAGATCGCATCTTCACGAGCGATACGAGGGACCTCATGGCATTCTTTGTCATTCTGAAGAAGCTCTTATACGAGGTGGGTGACTCCATGGGCACATGTACAATTGCGCAGCCAGACTAACATTTGGCAGTGCGGAATCAAAGACTTCACGTTCCAGGACCTGTACAAGCCAACGCAGCAGCGTCTCGTCAAGATCTTCTCGCACATGATCAACTTCATCCGCTTCCGGGAGTCGCAAACCGCAGTAATCGACGAGCACTTCAACAAGGCCGAGCGCACAAAGCTGCGCATCGAGCAGCTATACAATGATAAGCAGGCCAAGGAAATGCACCTGGCTGACCTAGAGCGCAACCGTAGCGCGACGCAGAGGTTGATGCAGGAGAAGGAAAAGCGCAACAGCGAGCTGAAAAGCCGACTCATGGAGCTGAAGAAGGGCCAGGAAGCCGTAATGGAGAAGTTGCAGCGTGCGAAAGACGAGCAAAATAGGCTCAAGGCGCTCCTGGAACAGCGCGTCGAGGCAAAAGAGACGGTACAACGCGAGGTGATGAAACTGAAGCCCTACACTACGCAAAGTCCTACGGCACTCGAGGATTCTCTCCGCGATCTCAACGACAAGCTCAGCGGAGACAAGTCCCAAATCGATTTCTTGGATCGCCGAGCCCGTGCTCTTCAAACTTCGACAGACTCGTTCACAGTTGTCGCCACCGATGTTACATCTTGCACACGCCTTCTCACAGACGTCCAGGCGGATCTCGCCAAGGAAGAAGAAGAGCTCGTCAAGGCGTCGCGGCATAGAGACGCACTTGCGGACCGCAGCAACAACGTCAGGGACGTCGAGAGGCAAGAGCGTCTTCTCCAGAAGCAGCTCGGGAACGTGAATGCACGGACAGAAAAGCTGAGAAGCAAAGCCGATGAAGAAGCCGAGCGTGCTCGGACGCGCATGGAGGAGTTACGAGACACGCACGCGAAGCTGGCTGAAGAGAGGGGAGAGAAAGGCCGCGAGATGGAGAGACGGAGGGTCCGAATTGAGCAGACGGAGAAGAAGGTATGTGTTAACAGGAACGAGTCCAGGCATCCCGAACCTAGCGCTAACCATAATCACTACAGATGGCCGAACTCAAAGACAACATCGAAAACGAGGTCCACGCCGCCCACGACGAATACATTAAAATGGAGAGCCACATCAAGCTGTACATCACGGAGATGGAGCAGAGCATTTGAGTAGTACCCATACCGGAACCTGTTATCTGGTGTCCTCTTCTCATTTATTCATTGTTGGGTTTAGCGGGTAAATGATTGATGAATGACGTTTTCATGAGCGGCGTTTACGTGTGTGTCGTGTGTTTCTTGATAGCAACAAATACCAAGTAAAATGTCGGCCATTTCGATGGAACTCACGAAGGGGGTGGAGGGTCTTGGTTTTGGAATATGTAAAGGGAAAGAAAAATAAAAGAAAGGACAGGATACTACTATCAAAATGACGTTTTTTTTTGTTCAACCAATAAATAAATAAATATACTTGATTAATTACGGTTTCATTAATTACTCGCGGTTTCCATTACACAGACTCGGTCGGTCGGCATATGTCGTTTGTATCCATCCATCCATCTATCCATCCATCCATGCATGCAGTGTGCTCCTCCCTCCGTACACTAAACTATCAAGTATGTAATGTTTTTACAATTGCTTTTATTACTTTTGATATGGTGTGCGAATGTAGATGGGTTGGGGAATCGAGCGAGTGTTTAGCTGCAGTCAATCAGTCAGTTCAGTCAGTGGTGAGGTGAGGGAGGATGGATGGGGTAGGTATGTAATGTTTAATTTTTATTTTTTTGAATGAATAAATGAATAAATGAATAAATGAATAAACAAACTATTATGTCATGGCTACTTTCAGTTGGACCTGGGTGGGTGGGTGACTGTCTGCTCACGGCCCAATCAAGGCCAATTCCATCTCGCGATTTCTTTTGAGCCCCTTGCAATAAATAGTTTACCCCAGACCAATGTGTCATGTACACGGGCGGGAATCCTGACCAGTGACTCTAGAAGTGACGAATGCAAAAGGATGTACCGTATACGAGTTCGCGTGGCCGAGAAAACATCTATAAAGACTGGAGGATTCTTAAGCGGAATGAGAGTTAGATCCGTATGCTATAACGATTCTGTTCAACGGCAAAAGCGGTATCCTTTGGCGTTGTAAAGCGGGCACTCGAAAAAAAGAGGACGACGAACGTCTTAGAAGGTTGTTTGGGCCAACGGGAATGATCTCGAGGACATGCCAGAGGTGTTCTTGAAGTGCAAAGCGAGGAAATGAAGAGGTCGTTTCTGTTGAAACCCAATTCCATTGAACGCCATCAATGCTGGGCATATATATTACAGATATGTACTCGAAGATTGGTTATACAGCGCTTTTCTTGGGCTTCTTTGTGCCGTATTTTGATCTTGACGTAACTCTGTTGGCCACTCCACCCTATGATTCATTAGCATGATTGTGGGTGCAACTGCGGAGTTGCGTTCTTACCAGATCCAATGCGCCCCGCACCAAATGGTATTTTACACCTGGACAATCCTGTGCTCTGCCGCCTCGGACCATGACAACAGAATGCTGCTGTACGTTGTGCCCTATACATGCCAAATTAGTATGTTTTCCTTTCAGTTAAGCCCAAGATGCGTGGAGCCCACAACCCTCGCTAGGAACCTCATCCCCAGGTCGTACGGAATATCACAAACACACCTTCTCCGGGAATGTATGCCGTGACAACCCTTCCAGTGCTCAATCGGACCCTCGCAATCTTTCTCTCTCCCGAATTGGGTTTCTTAGGCTTCGTCGTGCCGACCTTCAAGCACACACCCTTCATTTCCGGCCTGTCTTTCAGAGCAGGTGACCGCAATTTTCGCGCCTTTCGGTCATTCCGACCGCTTCGGACGACTTGTATCAGGGTACACTTGTGCGCTCGAGACGCGGAGAGGACGTGAGTAGGGAGGGCGGATATCGCGTTTTGGAGGGGTGTGCGGCCAATTGAGGGTCGGATGGGCTGTGAGAATGTGGCGAATGTTCTTTGGAGAAGCGAGGGCCGTACGAGGCGGCGAAATATCTGGAGAGACATGCTGGTGGCGTTGTGGGGTTGAGACTTTGCGAGACCGAAAAGTTGAAGATGTGACGGCAGCTCCGCGATGGACGGCTTGGCGCGGGTCCGTGCACACTACGTGTGTCTTGCTTGCCTACATGTGAATGAACTCTCGCCGTGTCCACAACCGTGACGAGCGCAGAGCAGCATCTTGGGGCCAAGGTTATCAGGCACCCACCATTGTATCAGGGCGTATAACGCATGCTTACGCGTTCCGAGGCAACAAGACCATTGGACAACATCAACTCCCATTTCTCTCTCACCATCTTCATCTGCCATCTTCATTCCCAAACCCGTCTTCTTTCTGTCAGAATGCCTCCAACTCGACTGCAGCAGCATGCGGAGTTTCTCCTCAGGTTCCCGCGAGAGTTGCGCGACATGATCTATCCAGATATTGTTAAAGAAGAGTTGCCAGTTTCCGTCTCAAATCTAGTCATCAGTGGAGAAGAAGGCCATGTCAAAGAACCAAACGCTAGGCCGCCTCCTACTCAACATCCCATCATCTGCCCTCAGAAATCTCACCCTATCATTGCAGCAGAAGCGCTCGAAGCCTTCTGGCAGTGCAATACCTTCGTCTTGAACTTTGAGGCGCTGGTGGCCTCTGGAAGAACACTCGACGCGAGGCCTAAATCCCACATCCGCCATCTCGTCGTCTCGGCCAGAGAAGAGCAGATCAACGCACTTTATCAGGGAGGTAATAGAGTCAGCTGTGTGGAGTTCGAGTGCAGACACCGGAGTGACCCAGAACGGCGGAGGTGGTGCGAGCTTCTCACTTTTCCCAGGCTAGAGAGCCTTACAATCAACATGATTAAGAGAAAGAGGAAACGATTGTGCTGGATGTACTTCAGTCCAATTCTACATGCGTTGCGAGAACAACAACCCGGTATCAAAATCAGCTTTAATGTATCATTTGACGAGATGCTGGAGCGAGATCGGAATGATCCACAATGGGAAGCGATAAATGGTCAGCCTTGGGGCGGCGAGTTTGAGAGTGCCGGCTTCATTGATGTCTCAGACATGTTCGTCCCAGCCACACGTGAGGACTGGCAGTACGTGGACGAATATTTACCAGACAGGGCGATGCCTACTGGGAGAGACATCATAAGGGGCCTGTCCACCGAGTCGCCAAATCAACGCAGGGCACTAGGGAGCTTGTAACAAATCCCATCACCCATAGCACTGATGTATCGCTAATCGTATCTCTCCTCGCAGGTATTTCGTGTCTGAACCACCTCTGTTGAGAGTGCAAATGGACGAGCATTGGAAGGTTTATCAGGAGTTCGAACAAGGTTTACACGACGAGGGTAGTACAGCTGCCTCTCTCTAATAGGTACGCGTGAATTTACACCCTTTCTCAATGGGTTTGTCTGGGTACGTACTGGTTTCTCATGGTAGATCGACAACAGCCAAGGATGGCGCAACGTTTCGACCTATCTGAACTCTGTAGGTTCATGTCAACTCTCCAATTGCCCATGCTACATATCTTGATTTTATCCCATGAAGGGAGTCAAGATTAAAGACTTCTTGTTCACTCTTAAATGTAATCCCCCACAATCGACTTCATATCTATCATGTTCGTGTACTTCATGTATGGTCACCAAAACACGGCTTGATATCTTCAAGGTTCTCTCGAGAGTGTTCCTAGGGCTATCGGCGTACTTGCGCATCTCAAACTTCGCTTTTCTTCGGCTCCTTTTGGTATGTGCTTCCGAAGCCGCTCTTCTCCCGTTCACTCCCCCGTCTTTGCAACTAGTCTTGTATCCGTCACCTTTTCCCCACACTCTTTTTCTGAAATCAATACATCTCTCTGGAAGGATACAGCTGTAAATGCTTTAATTCACTGTAAGTGCTCGAATTATTACGGGTTTCTGGGTACTAATGGTTCTAGCATCTTTCCTCTCATCTCGTTTTGTCTCTCTTTCACTTCACTCTAGACCAAGATTTGCGGGTACAACCGGTTCCCATATATCCGTGCGTTCTATATATCATGTGCTTCTTTGTTTAATTTCTTCGCACCTGGTCGAAAAGATTACCAACTTCCCCCACGGTCTTTCCCCCACATACATTCACCAACTTGATTTCACCCTCGAGCCATACCAACTGCAATACTCTCTCTCTACATTCGTTAAACATGAGAGCCTCCTTCGTTGTTCTCCTTGTGTTAATCAGTGCGAGCTGCGTCATCGGCGGGTTCAATGCCAATTCGAAGTCAAATGTAGCCGTCTACTGGGGCCAGAACTCGGTTGGACAGGCGGACTCACAAGACCGTCTCTCACACTACTGGTATGTTAGTCTAAAGTATAGCCTTATTTCTCAACACGAGGAAGTTGTAGGGTTTCATCGAACCTTCACATAGTATAATGAGCCGTGCTGACTTTGCAATCTCAATCCAAGTGACACCGTGGATGTCGATGTCATTCTTCTCGCCTTCTTACTGCAGATCAATGGACCCGGCGGCCAACCTGTGCTGAACTTCGCAGGTCAAGGCGACGACAAGAAGTGCACCCGTTTTCCAGGAACGGACTTGGCACAGTGTCCCGAGATCGAGTAAGTCTTTTCATGATGATATAACGTTGTTCGCACTCCACGCGTCTCACTTCACACTTCATCGTCGACCAACCTCTAATATCGCCCCAGAGCCGACATTCAAGACTGCCAAAACAAGCACGGCAAAACAATCCTCCTCTCCATCGGCGGCGCAACTTACACCGAAGGCGGCTTCCCCACCCCCGCCAACGCCATCAGCGCCGCCGGCAAGATTTGGTCCATGTTCGGCCCCTCCGATCCACACGACTCATCGACACTCCGCCCCTTTGGTCACGCCTCCTTTGATGGGTTCGACTTCGACTTCGAGGGCCATGCACAGAATATGGCGGTCTTCGCCCACGAACTCCGTCGGCTCATGGACGAGTATACTTCAAACAGCGCCAGCCACCGAGGACGAAGATTCTACCTTGCTGCTGCGCCGCAGTGCGTATTCCCCGATGCTTATGTGAAGGAGATCTTGGACAGCGTGCTGCTTGACATGGTGCTCGTGCAGTTCTACAACAACTACTGCGGCGTGCAGGGCTTTCTTCCAGGATCCGGAACGCAGACCAACTACAATTTCGCGACATGGGATTCGTGGGCGCGTGAAACGGCGCCGAACAAGAATGTCAAGGTCTTCATGGGCGTCCCCGGAGGAGCGACAGCGGGCGCCGGATACTCACCTCCGGACGTCTTGGAGCCTGTCATTCATTTCTCGAACAAATTTGCCAGCTTTGGCGGTGCCATGGTGTGGGACGCAAGCCAGGCTTGGAGAAACAGTGGGTTCCTTGGGCGAGTCAAGGGAAGCATGCAGACGGGGAGGAGGACGATGCGAAGTGGCGTGAGGCGTGGAGAGGAGTGACGACGCCATCGTTCTTCTCTCGCCAAATCGTCTTTCGACATATGCTCTATTACACGTGATGAAGGGCTTACATCAGTGGCATACATGCAGACTTTTTCTCGGATAGATAGATGGCGACATTGTTCCGGACATGTAAGGGACGAGCGTGAGCACGCTTGTTCATCATGGATGGGCGTTGGACACGAAGGTCTTCTTTCAGGATGAAGATAGATGATGAGATACACAATCTCCCCGTATACCTCCGTCATGTGCTATAGACGAAGTAATATAGACACTTCCTCTTTCAACTGTTATTAATCTATGCATGAAGTCCAAATAAGCCACAGAAATTTAGTCTGTGTGTAGGAATGTAATCCGTGTTTAGAAATTCAATCTGTAAATCGCTCTATTTCATACTTTCTAATGCATGGGCGCGTGCTAGGCTCCCGCACCGCACGAACCTTGGACATTGTTCTTCTCGCCTCGATCACTTATCTGGGCAACCATTTGTCCATTATCTCTGCTCCCAGCCTCGTTGCAGAACACACACATGTTTCTTACATTCAACACCCATAATCCGTCAAAATCACTTCCACACGGCTTGTCTGTCTATCATGTATGTGCATTTGGTCTGTAACTCGATTGGACTGAGTTATAGAACTATAGCGGAACACATTGAGTTGTATAACGTAGACGAGGATATGTAATACGTAACTAGGTGGTCTCGTGAGGTTATAATAGAGAAATGCTGCTAAAAGAATACAAGCAACCATGTATGTTTTGCGCTTGAGACCGGGCTTGTGATTCTCACAGGCAATGCTGGTATTGTAACAATAGGCACTGATGCCTATCTTGCAATGAGTGATTATGGCATTGGCAAAGAGGCCGCAAGCCTGTCCAGTCATTGAGAGACCTTGCCGAAAATAGAGCGGTAAGTCCTTTGAGTCTGGTCTCTTCTTCTCTCCAATCAGAGTTTTGGGGGAGTACTGATACATGCCACCGCCGTTTCTCTGCGTGATGATATTTCAACTGGCTGTAGGAGTTAACCTTGCAGCGCTCTCACTTCCTCCCTGATACACGATTTCTCTTCTCTTGTGCGTTTCCTCAACGGCCTCTAACTTTGCGGACGATGGTGTTGTCTTGGTGTACGAAGATTCGAGTGAAATCGACCCTCGTCACCGTGCAAGCCCGAATTTGTCGATATGTTACTCTCAACATGTCTTTGAAAGAGTTGGCCTCCTGGATAATCCTGTTTCGTCGTTGCAAGGCCGAGGACGAGCTACTCCGGCTTGAGGAGGAGGCAACACCAAAATTTTCTATAACGCCACCGCGCAAAGCCCAAGTGAAAGACGCATCACCCTCGCCCATTACGCAGCCCCACCTCCAAACGGCGACAGCACCGCTCATCTAGGCCCCACACTTAACTGTTTCTTGGGACTGTCCTTTGAATTACCCTGTATATAAGTAGATTAATTTGACAAGTTAGACATCGAAGTGGACTACGGTGTAGATTAAGGGTTTGCGTCATCGTGGCTGCCTTGAATACCCAAAAAGCGAGTTTACCTCCTTGTCCCGATGTCTACACTGGAGGGTGCATTAAAGTCCCGCCTTGCCAAAGCTGCGTTAATATCGCTCGAGGCCTCTTCGCAAGGTCCCCTCACCTCTTTTTTTTGCCGAGCTGGAGGTTCGAGTAAGTTGTGTTTTCTCTTTTTGCTGTTGCTTTTGCCTTTTTTTCTTTCTTTCCCGGCAAGTGAATGACTGACAGACTCACTTACCGGGCCTGTCTGCTCTACATACCACCCACCCCACAGAATCGGCTATACCTTGACGTTGTTTTGAGGAGTAGCACACTAAAGGTCCAGCTCTTTTCTTTCTTTTTAACTTTGAAAATTGACAAGGTAAAAAGGGATGTGTATGGAGGGGTAGAGAGTAGAAGAAGGTGAGCTTTAGATAATACCTTGTATTGCCACGCCTGAGCAGACAAGTAGAATGTTTGTACAGACACTGCTGGCAGATGCAGTAACGCTTGCAGAGCAATGTGACTCCTGCTGCCTTTTCCTTACTATATCTTGGACGTGATGGAATAAGGGTCATGCATACCCTCATGTGGACGAACGCCTCGCAAATGGTGCAGATTCAAATGGATTAAGAATGGAAATTATAGATGTATGATGCATTTGTGAAGAAAAGCTGAGGTTTTGCAAGGACTGATGTCTGAGCTGAAGAACCAGACTTCGGACGATCTTACCTCTTACAGCTCTAGCGCACTAACCCCGGTCAAAACTTTTTGCAGCGCATTCGCATTCACATTCACATTCGCAACACCACAACAACGCCGCGATAGGTCATGCATTGAATCATGGGCAAGCGAACAGCTTCCGAGGCTACTGGCAGGGCTGCTCCTGATGCACCGCATGTGAAGCGACAACGGGTCGAGAGGCCCGAAGGCGACCGCGATCGTGCTTCCCCGCCTGCGGTCGAGGAAGTCTCCTCCGCACGACAGTTGCAGAAGGCTCTTGTCTTTGATCGAGGCACAGCCGAAACGTTTCGAACTGGTGGGTTGATTCGATTCGATTCGCAAGAAAACAATACCTGACATGTGTTTAGGCCTATTCATGCTCAAGAAGTTTCTCGATTCCATCCTCTACTCCACTGACGACGACGACCTACCGCGCAAGCGAGCCATACTGCGAGAATACCTGGATTTGCAGAGACCAAACAAGCCCAATGGACAAGAAGACCACGAATCGCCCTTTTTGCCCCATCATATACAAGCGTGGGACTTTGCTGCCGTGTCCAACTACGATGCACTGCTTGCACAAACCACGGCCGGTCTCGCGCTCCTCGTCAAGGTCTTTTCCAGTCATACCGATTTTGTCGAATACGGAGCGCTCTTGTGCAAGACTATATTGCAATCGACAGTGGCACGTCGGCTGGGACGCAGCTTGTCGGCTTCACCATCGCAAGACAACATCATATCGCCCGTGCTACGATTGCTCACGGAGCTTACACGGTTCAACGAAGGCGCGCATGCTAGAGCCATATATGCAAAGAGAGACTTCACCTTGGAACCAAAGATCTTGGGCAGAAACATAGGGCTGTGGACTGACCCCAAGGGCAAAGCGGTCGTTGACCTGCAACGAAAGCCGAGCGTACGAGTCAATGCCGTTCGATACTTCCTCACCCATCTTCAGTACCTGGATGAAGTTGCCAAGATTGAGCTCTTATCCAACAGGAACATTGTCCGGTCCGTCTTTGATCATTTACACGCCGACCCGCCATTCCTCATTTTCGAAATCTTGAACATCTTAAGGATTCATGTCTTCCAAGACAAGACAATACCGCGCCAGGTGAAGAGTCGCATCTTGACTGGCCGTACCCTGTCCCATATTGCAGGTCTATATCGGTACTTGCCTGCCGAGGGCTCCATTCCTGAAGGTCACAAGGCCCCCGACGAGGTGGCTCACGAGTTTTTGAAGCTGGTCTGCACGTCCCCAGCCTATGGAGTCATGTTGCCAACCAACGGCCTATATCCCATGGCAAACGACGACGAAGGAGACGCGGGCATGGAGGATGCTGCGGAATTCGCCTTGGACTTTGGTATCGATCCAAGTGAGACGCTCGAGGGCAAGGGGCCTGTTCGAAACGTCATACTCGGCGAGTTTACACAGTCCCTAAAACCCTATGCCAACATATTGCAGCAGGAGTTGGTTGTCGCCATCTTCAAATCCTGTCCCGAGCTAGTTGCGCATTACTTCCTTCACAAGGAAACCTTCAATTACGAGCCCAAGTTGACATCCACCTGGGTCGGATTTTCTTCGTTCCTGTACGAGACGATAGAGCTTCCAGTACCCACATACTTTGGTGCAAAGAGGGGGTATCGCGACTATCCACCCGCCATCTCTACTCTGATTCAAAGCATTTTGCCCCAGCCCTTGACGCAACAGGTGCTGACTAAGTGCCTGAACCAAAGCTCGGATTTGGTCAACCTCTTTGCCGTGCGCGTACTCATTGTTGCCTTTCACAAGCTCCGCGCAGTGTTGCGCGAGTTTAATTCCGCATCGCGATACAAGTCATCAAAATCATGGGAGCAAGCCTCCAAGCGTCTAGTTACCGAGTTTTGCCAACGATGCCCACTGGTCAAGACTGTCATTCTTGCGTTTCGTCGTCCGGCATTTCAAAAGGACAACATGCGGGAGTCAATTACAAGACTGCTAAGGCTGTACTACGAAATTGCGCCCCAAGTCGCATTGCAGGAGAAATTCGACATTTCGGTCCCTCTTTGCAACGCGCTCACACAAGCTGAAAAGGTCACAGGGTCGGCCGAGGACAGGGCGTTCCGTGTCATGGAACTCGAACACTGGATACAAATTGCTAGAAACTCTCCCGCAATGCGGTGGTGGCAGAAGACTAGTAGGTGCAATGAATACCACGACGCTGCAGTTGCTAACGCCTACAGAACCCTTGCCACATTCTCCGTTCGTCATGTTACTTAAGCTCATTGCGCTTTCGCCCGAAGGAAAACTATACAGTGGCATCAAGCCGCTGCTGGTCGCCGTCTTGCGAGATCACGACATGCTCCAGATGACCACTTCCCCAGATGGTCTCGATGCACTCATTTCTAGTCTTGGTGCGCCATGCGGGTCTTCTTCGCCTTCTACTCAGGTACTGGAGTTTTTGGATGAGTGCTGCGCACGCTTTATGAAGGGGTCGATAAAGTACTTCGACGACAAGGATGCTCTTGTTGCGAAGGCTCTGCAGCCAGAGTCGGCGTTGGGCCCGCTAAGTCCACTTTTGCTGACCTTCGTCGAGCAATGGCCCTTCAAGGGAGGCAAGGTCGACAAGGGAAATCCCTCCGAGTCTCTTGCTCAGTGGCTATCGAAGCTGCTGTATTTGCTGAAGCTGGTTGGAGAAGATGAATCACTTCTTATACTTGTTCGAGATGCCCTAGTCACCGCCGCCGCCCCAGCGTACCAAGAAGTTCTCAAAGACGCCTTCCTCTGGAAAATGGGCAAGGAGAAGGCCAAGGCGGCACTGAAACTCGCAACTGGCGCAGACTTTAGCGGCTCTGAGAGATCTAGTAAATCGCCTATTCCGGTAGAGCAGCCAAATGTGCAAAACAACACAGCTCCCGCAGTCGATCTTGAGATGCCACCCAAAGAGGATGACAAGCATGCCGGTCTTGGTCGGTGGAGGAAGAAGGACATTGAAGAAAGCCTTGAGAACGGTGACATTGGAGAGTTGCTCTTGTGTCTGTGCTCTGAGCATGCCGAAATTCGCCTACAAGCCGTCCAAAACATTCGCCAGCTCATGGCAAAGATCGTATGTATTCCTATACCTCTTGATCAAGTGTTTATTAACATTGTCACAGACCACCGATGACGCCGATTTGCTCCAGCTCAAGCTTCTGCTTGGTGAAGCACTAGAAACGGTCCAACACACGATAGGTTCCAATGCCATGCCGTATGTTGGCGGTGTGTTCGCGGCCCGTGCCGCACTCGTCTTGGCCGATCCCATGCACTTCATGTTTGCAAAGATCAACCAGTTCCTTTTGAAGAGGCCAGACTGGATCGTGGAGAATCTTCCGCGGTACTTGGGAAAAACAATCATCAACAGCGAGCCCGACCAAGACGGGGCCTACCACAAGGAAGTTGACTGGTTCCTCGACTACCTGATTGACTGTCTGCGCACGGAGGAGGACATGGAGATATTCAGAACAAACAACGTGATTGAAAAACTTCTTTCATACTACGTCTCCGCGTCGTGTGCGATCTCAGCCAAGGAGAAGATTGTGAGGCTGCTGCTCAGGGCAGCGGCTGTTGGGGGGAGTACGACGCTCATGACGCGATGCGGGTTAGTGAGCTGGATTCAAATGAGGTTGGAAAATAACGATCATCGGCATCGCATGCTGAGAGCGTTGGCTTTGCGGATACACGAAACGTCTGATCAGGGCAAGGTAGAGCAATGGAGCAGTGGGACCACGGCTGGGACCGTTGCTGCGCTAGCCAAGGTCGGCGCGTGAGAGGAACAAGTATTTGTTAGTTCAAGATACCCCATCCATTTTGCTCTTGTGTGATTTCTTAGTTCGTGGTCAAATGCAGGCGTGTCGTTTCCAGGTGATGAAGATTAAAACAACATCGCACAATGCATTTTTTGCAGTCGTACTTTTGAGATCAGATGCGGGGTGCTACATATCATATGTCAGCGTCGTCATGTTCTTAGGTTGAAGAGTCGTTCCCTTGTGGCTTGCAATGTAGCCCAACATGCCGAAGAGTTTCGCCGAAAGCCGAAGGGCCTTGGCATGGTCTCTTCGCCATGACCGCAGTGACAAAACAACCACCACACATTGCAAACAACACGCTTTATTCCATCAATCACAGTGCTACACACAAGCCCAACGCTGAATATTTCCATCTACAATTCCGCCGTCCTTGAAACCACTCGCAACCACTCACCCACCACCGCATGAGCTTCGTCTACAGCTCCCTCTTCCACTCCCTCATCGCCGCTCGTAAGGGTGCTCCGCGCACGCACGTTCGCCACAGACTGGGCCACGTCTTTGCTTAAGTTTACTTGCACCATTGCCTGCCCGAGTTATTACGCCGCTCGGCCAAGTTCCACTCTACAACTACTGCCACAACCTAGCCCCCACACACCGCGCGCATCCTTCTTAGAATCGTCGTCTTGATAGTGGAAAGAGGATTGCTTCGACATTCGCGAAGTGGATTCTATTCAAACGGCCTGCCTCTCGGCAGCCTGTCCCCGACACCTGTCGACTAAGCAACAAACCCACTCACATCTCCGCACCCCATCTCTATCTCAAACGCCTCCAGCACCCCAGCTCCCTACACAGCTCCCTACACCTTAGCTTGGATACTCAACTGAGCGAGCATGGGAGGACAGTCATACACGGTCGAGCAGCTGCAACGCCTGCGAGACTCTCACCTCGTTCAAAAACCAGACAACTTGCCGTCAATTCTACAATGGATGGACGTGCCAGCCGATGCTAACAACGCTTCGGCCACGACTGCAAATGCCGCCGCCAATCGTCGACCACGATCGGGAAATCTTCGAGATGGCGAGGCCCTCGTAACTGGTGACAATCGCGCGGAGCGTCTCCCTGCATTGAATCCAATGGGCCATTTTGGTCGGCGCGCCAGCACGCGTGAGTCTACATTGCAGGACGAACTCGTTTCTTCTATTAATGCACTCTTTTTAGAACCCGAAGAAACTGTCTTGGGACCCCCGAAGCTCTCGTTTGCCTCGGCGTCTCGCAATGTGAAGGCTGCCGCCGAGCTTCCAGAGAAGCGTACTGGAATTGCCCCGATGGACGGAGACCAGCTTGGCGATCGATTCCCACGCGAACGAGGTGAACGATGGGCACGGGATCGTGATACGAACCGGGAGAAGGGTGGTCTGGCAAACGGACGACGCCCACCACGAGAGGGGGGAGAGGGGTGGGCCGATGTCAAGGGCCGCAAGAGCTTGGGACAGGAAGATTTTGATCGTGGCTTTGGCCGCAATGGCGATCGGGACCGAGAGAAGCCACCAAAGGAAGAGACAGAGAATGGCGAAACTTCTACGCGGCGTGCCACCACTACTCGTTGGCGTGGACGTGACGAAGTATCCAGCAAGGAAGTCGAGGGTGCCAAGCACGGCGTGACGGGCCCTGGCGGATGGCGAGACCGGGAACGCGACAAGGAACAGCGTGGAGGAGACCGCGACTGGAATCGAGGGGGCAAGGCCGAGGCGGACCCAGAGTGGATGGACTCGCCATCGGACAAACATCAGCCAAAATCCCATACTCAAGAAGACTTTCAACGCTGGAAGGATTCGATGAAGGCCAAGGACCATCCAGTAGAGGATAAGGAAGAGCCCAAGGCAGAACAGGCGATAGCAGAGCCATCGGCCGTGACGAACACACTCAAACAGGTCGTTACGCCTTCGAGTGAGCCCAGCCAGGGCATCCTCTTTGGAAACTGGGGTAGAGACACAGTGCAGGACAGTCCAGGGTCAGACAATGTGCCGAAACCACGCGTGGTCAAGAATTCCAGATTCATGAAGATGTTCGAGAAGCCGGAAGAGCCCACAATGCCAAGCCAGCTCCCACCCCCGACTCCCGCGTCTCCAATAACTCCTCACATGCCCGGTCTTGGAGTTGATCCAGACAAGGAAGGCTTTCAGCGCATCTTGCAAATGCTTGGCGGGGTCAACATGGCCGCAGCTAGCCAACCCTCACAGCCCAGTGTTCCAACACCAACCAATGGTTCGAGACCAGGCGGCGGCATTGCACTCGACTTTGTGCGCCCGTCACCACCCGAGGAGCAAGAGAATAGACAGCAGCCTCGTCAACAGGTCTCTCGGACGCTCGAGCAACAACACATGCTGGAAAACATTCTAGCCCCAAAACCGGGCCAGGAGAGTCGACCATCACAGACTAGGCTAAACGCCATGTCACCAGACAATGGCTTCCTGGAATCTTTCGGACTCCCTCGACCAGACTCGAACCGCCCTGGAGACGAGTTTGCGATGCAACAGCCCCCACCGCGAAACAGCAGTGCTCAAGATAGTCTGATCCATACTATTCTGAATGGTCGCACACGTGAAGATACGTCTCGCGATCCCCAGACGAAGCAGCGCGAACGCGACTTTTTGTACACGCTCATGCAGCAGCCGTCGCGCGGAACACCGCCACAGATGCATCACCAGAACCTTCCGCGCCCCGGGCCCGATGTCCAGAACGTGTCCTTTTATGATGGACCTGCACAGCGACATCCGAGTCAACAGAAGGGCCGTCCTGGAATCCCACCGGGCTTCATGGATCACCAAGGCCTTTATCAGGATAACGAGATGATGCGACGCGAGGCTGAACGTCGCGAGCAAATGCGTGAAGCCAACATGCGCGAGTTGAACATGCAGCACCAACAACAACAGGAAGCTCTTCGCAATAAGAATGCCCGTCTTCAGATGAATTATGCCCACGAGGACTCAACAATGATGAATCTCCAGCGCCGCAACACTGCTGGGGAAATCCCGCGCCAAATGACAAACATGGGTATCCCATCGCAAGCTCTTCCCGAGATGCAATATCTCGCTGCTGGACGTCAGCCCGGTATGCCCCCTACTCCCCAGGAGCAGCGACCAAATATTGCCCCCCCGCCTGGCTTTGGCGGCCCTCCCATTCGCCAACCGCCTGGTCTGGGCGGCCACGTTGGCCAGCAGCAGCAGCATCAGCATCAGCAGCAAATGGGTCCTGGTCCTAGTTTCTCTGCGGGCAATACCCCTCTAGGTCATCCCCCAGGCTTTGCTCCCCCAATTGGTATGCGTGGCAACATGTACCCTGGCCCGGGTCAGGGCAGCATGGCGCCTCAGGGACCACCGCCAACATACTTTCCACCTCAAGGTTACGGACCCCCTATGGGTCTCCGCGCCGATGACCCCCGCATGTTGTTCGACCAGCCATTCAACCCAAATCAGAGACAAGCTCCCCGAGGCCCTCCAAACATGTATTAGTTTTCGTGTTTTAAGAGAAACCTTGCACTGAGCTAACCCTTGTAATTTTTGACACTATTTCAGCTTTGTCGTTCTACACATGTGTAACGGAACTCGATCACTGTTCGTCTAGCGTGGAGTCAATGGGATCCTACATGCCTGAGACCTATCACAGCGATTATCTTGTTTTGTGTCTTCATCACCTCTCTCTATCTCTCTCTATTTCCGTCGGCATGCATATGGGATCAATCGGATCGGACAGGGTCGGGTCAAACGGCAATCATTACCTTTGGAGGTTCAGCATGGGTTCAAAACTCGTAATCGGGCTGGCTGGACCGGCGGCTTTTTAAATTCCGCGGGGTTTTACCACACATTTTCGCCTTTCCGCCCTCGTACAGCACCTTCACATAGTGCTTTGTAGGGGTCGATAATGGGAGGCAGGGGAGGTATTTTGATTGGGACACACGACTTGTGCCTCCTAACCTGGACGACATGGTGAATCATTGCGCTGTGTGGAGAGGCGATATGGATGGATGCACGATATCCTTCCTGTCCTGGTGGAGGGATCGGTGGGTGGATATGTATCAACAAATGAAAACCGAGGTTGGAGTAGAAGAACGTTTATGCATTATCTTGCTGAAGTAGTCTGTGTGATGATAGTTTGTTGCTCAAGGGAACTCGATACCATTTCATTTCATAGGATAGAAGATCCATCGTTCACGGTCTAGATGTTTCTACATGATCTGATCTAACGTCCGCCTGACGTGATAGTATGTTACCTACACGACCCCTTCCTACCCGTAATGATACCGCTATAGCCGAGTTGGACTATCGACTACACGTGATGTAAGGCCCCCTCCGCGGTGGATACAATTCATCGCCGACCAAAGATGGAAACCTTGAATTTGGTCAAATTTCGTAGCAGGCGCGGACAATGTCGTCCTGTCGAGAAGACGTCAGTATTGCGATGGAGCCAACTAACTCGTGTCAGAGACGTGTCTAACGGGGATATAATGGGGAGTTGATAATCTGACACGACAGTTCCTATATCCTCGTTGCATTGTTTCTTGTATTGTTATTCCCCGGCGTGAGATAGATACAAAGGTAGAAGAACAAATTAGGACAAGAAAAATGCTATGTTGAAGAAGTAGTTATCATTTGCCGCTTTGATTGTCTCGTTGAGAATTGTACGGTTGTACAGTTTGTATAGGTGTGTTATTTTGTTTATTACTGCTACTACTACTACTACTACTACTACTATTCAACAGCCTATCTGTATGCGCGAGTGCTAGTGCACTGTTTAGTCTTGTAAGTTTATATAGGGCTCTATTGCTAACGCGTTACGCTCACGCTGGCAGTGCATGAATGTTGTGGAGGGGCGACTCATTCCCTAGTTCAGCTTCTCAGTGTCGGCGAGAAAAACGGCGGGTGTGTACCTGATAGTAATGACGAGGGTGTTGCCGCCTCTTTTGCAGCTTTAATCACGTTGGGATTCTGACTAGTAGTAAGGAGGGTTGGTGTCGAGTTGTTGCCGAGGGATTTAACAGGGGGTTTAAGTGTGGAGTAGGTACGTACCAGCGAGCGAGTGTTGATAAGCCGGGGGGGGGGGGGGGGGGGGGGGGGGGGGTATGTGTACCCTCGTATCTTGTAACGTCTTCAACGAGACTGCTTGCCTGGAAGGAACTATATGCGTCGCGTTGGAATGGTGCGGGCGGCGTTTCACAGTTTACTTCCTCCTCCCATACCTTGGGACGAGTGTGAACCTTGTCTGGTAAACGTTGCGCTGTAGGTTGATGATATACGGACCTAGGTGCAGGATTTAAAATAATAAAGCAGGTTTGTCTACATTCGCATAACAATGCAAAGAGATTAAGGATATCAAATCGAACAACGCTACTGTAGAGAAGATACCGTATGTTCTGACCGAAACGCAATGGAATTCGTAGGATTTGCCTTCTCTACAGATTCTCTACTGGTAGGTTGTCTTAACATGGTGTTGTTGAAGCGATCGAACTTCCAGTATGTAGTAGATACAGAGGCGTCTTGTAAGCAGGGCTCGACTCCTCTTGCCCTCTTTATGCCATTTCTATAGATTCTAACAAAAAACATAGAAGAAGAAGAAGAAGAAGACGAGTTTGAAATAGGTTGCGGGCAAATTCACACAACACACTATTCTAATTCCATCTCCGCGCCCTTCTACTTGTGCAACGAACGCTTGGTGGGAAAATAGTCAATACTTGTTAATTTCCTGTTTCTGTTCCAAAATCTATCTGTAGGATTAGGGACAGAATTATACGCCTCTACCCAAAACCAACACAACAGTGAAGAGAGGTCCTTGGACTGACGGTAGTAGCTGTAGTCGCTATCAGCGAGGCGTATTATATGAAGAGGAAACGAAAGAGAGGGAGGCAGCAGCAAGTGCGCTAAACATAACACGCATGCAGATGTTAGACTCAAGAAAGAAAGAAAAAAAGAAACTCCCGCACCAGTAAGTGCTACATACCGCAGCTTCTACAGATATGAGCTGTCAGCGCAGCCATTTTCATCGAAAGACATACAAGACTATTGTGCTGCATGCGATGCTGTGCTCCGGGAAACCTGACCGACGAACAGTTCATAGTCGTTTGTTAGTGCTCGCACCCATCAGCGTGGTCCTGAAAGGTAAACCCGGTCGTCGGTACTCAGGGTGTCAGGCCAGGACGATATGAGAAATTCGTACGCGGCCCATCAATGGTCTCTGCGCAGTGTGCGCGCAGGAGCTTATAAGGGGAAGAGTGTGCAAGGGAAGCGGGAAGATTGCTTCCCAAGGGCGTGTAGATTTGAGATACTCTATTGTCATCTGTCATTGTAAGATATAACCTCGCACAAGAGCTCGCAAACCAGCGTTTTCTTGCCTTGTTGAAGCATTCATTGCGTCGGTTCATAGAGAAGATTGTTCGGAATCACTCAGCGTGCAATCCATCCACCATCACAATGGAGAGGAGAACCTCCTCGGGCTTCCCGATTATCTCTGCTACAAGGACAAATTTAAGTTTTTCCCTGATTGGAAGGTTTACTTTGCTACTCGTCCTAACATCAAGCCACACTACGAAACAAACATTTGCGGATCCGACTTCGACCTTAATCATAACTCTGTAGTATCGATATATGGAAGAATACAATGGACGGGCGCGAAAACACAGGTGCGTGGACTGCGACATTGAGGTTGAAGAATCGGAAAAAAAGTTGAATAGAAGTGGCATGCAATTACAGCCCGCCGTAGATGCCTCAGACGCAATGACTCATGAAAAATAAAACAAACCACCACGCCGAACCATGCAATCCATGCTTTTCATCTCTTCATTCATATCATTGACCCAGATATAACTCCTCTGTGACCTTTTCCCGCGCTATTCGTGCATCGTCATGTCCTCGAAATCGTCAAGAAGCTGCTCCATTGGAATCTCCAAGCCCTGATCGTCATCGTCGCCTATTGTGCTCTCTATTTCCATGGCATCTATTGCCTTCTGTTCTTGTTGCGCCTTGTACAGGGCAAGACCAGCTCGGAGATCCGAGTCTTCTTCTACGTCCCGAAGGAAGATTTCAAAGTCTCGCTCCATGCGCTCTTGATCTTGCTTCCTGGGAAGCATCTCTCCCTCTTCCTTGTTCATGCGCTTGAGACGCCACTTCCTGTTGTTGTTCTTCTTCTTGCGTGCGTAGTGTTTCTTGACTAGGACAACGTCCGGAATAGTGGATGCATGTTTTGATTCTTCCAGCACATCGAACAGGGGGTTGTTGAAATTTGTCCCTGATAGGTGGTATCCCATGACTGAGTCACCAACATGCAAAACGCCTCCTAGATGAGTCTTGGTGTAGTATGTCTGCTCGTTGTTTCCAAGGTCTGATGCACGTGCAACAGTAGCTTCGGCCAGGAAGAAGCGTCCTTTTTGGACTCCTAAAGGCTCGATGTCCAGTACGATGAATTCTGCCAAGTCTTGTATATCGGCGAGTGACCGGAACGGTGACCGCCAGTAGATGTCGGTTGAAATGTCGGCAGTTTGGAGAGAGGTGGGGTCGAGGAGCGATATCGAGGTTCCAATGCGGGTGCAGAGGGCAAGGGCGCTGATGTTGCCGATCTTGCGAGCAAGTGGAATGGGGAGAACGACTAGATCATCCTTGCACTGTATATCCGAGTCAGTGTCTGTATTATCACGGAGATGGTGGGCATCTTACAATGGGCACGATTTCTGCAGAGTAGGAAAATTTGTACGATCTAGTAGACGTGTGAATATCCATGCTGATCAGCTCCTGACTCTTCTTCACATTGACCGGGACGACATTCTTGAGGAAGTCGACGAAGCCCTCGGCGTGATTCCGCTGAGCAAAGTAGAAGTCTATGCCGTCGTGCACCTCCTTGATATTAATCGTGTCCTTGTGTGCGCCGTGCTTGAGGATGAGCTGCTCGAGGTAGAGGAAGGTTCTCTTGTGGGGCACCTTTTGGCGGATCTGGACGACGGCGCGCCAGGTGTTGTGTGTATACGACTTTGCGCAGTCGGGGCACTGATGGTAGTTTTGGACGTACTCGACCTCGAACGACTGCTGCATGATGGCACCCTCGGAGATCTCCTGCTGCACGGTAATCTTGACCTTGATGCGCCTGGAATGCGGCTCGGTCCAGATGAAGCTCGCATCTATGATACGGAGTTTGTTGAGTCCCTTTAGCTTCTTGAGGCACAGAGCCAGTAGCTCGCGTGATTCCCACGAGGCGACGACCCACGATGTAGGCGGCGAGAGCCATCGGTCGCAATCACGGCACATGTGGAGCGTGGCATCGCGCTGGACGCCACCAGTGACATCGGTCTTGAGCTTGATGCAGTCATAGCAAAAAGCACCTGAAATAGTGCCGTCGACAGGAGCGCCGCAGTCTGCGCAGAGAATGGTGGCGGCGCTCTTGGGGGCGGGGGTGAAGTGGACGGCGGTGTCGACCTCCATGGCGCCGGCGGAGATAGATGTGCGTATGTAGTTTGAAGTATCCTACAGAATGTAATGGGAAGAGATTTATACAAAAATCCCCTAGAAAGGCTGTGGCGAGGTGACCTTTTTGTCGCGTTGTGGTCGGTGATGTGACGACGATGCTTTGAAATTCCACCCCGCCATATTTTTCCTGCGCCCTCACTTCATCCCACATGACTAAGCATCGATCGGCATGAGGAAACACCGACATGAAGAAAGTTCACCAGCGCTGCTACAATAAATAATCTTCTTCTTTTCATCCAACAATGTCGCTGACCAGGGCCGTGTCTTCCAGTCTGAGCTGCCATGGCTGCAGACATGCAATTGTGCGCTCCTTCGTGTCTTCAGCACCCAAAAACCAAACCGTTCCTTTTCGCCACTCAATCACAGCACACATCACATCTCGTCCTAGACGGCAATCATTCACATCGACAACCACACGGAAGGATGACAAGGATGGTGTTCGGAAACTAGAAGAGGCGGCAGAACTAGAGGCATCTAGAGCAAGAACAGAGGCAGAAGGTGTCATTGCCGAATCTGACGAACCACAAATCCAGTACCCCATCACTCTCGACCATCCCATCACCGAACCAAGAGTAGAACCCTCGGGCAATATCGATTCCTCAGGAACCGCCTTGAGCAATGTGCCCTGGTACTTGCGCACATCTATAGACGCCGTCGCCCCACCACCTGTGCAGATCCCCGACCTGCCTCCGAACCCCCCTCCACTCCTCGAAACCCTACTACACTACATCTCAATGACGGCCGGTCTGGATGACCTGTTACTACTTGATCTCCGGAATCTCGATCCCCCTCCTGCCCTGGGACCCAAGCTCATAATGATCATTGGTACCGCACGTAGCGAGAAACATCTCCACGTCTCGGCAGATAACTTCTGTCGATGGCTGCGACGCGAGCACCATCTGCGTGCAAATGCAGCGGGCCTCCTCGGTCGCAAAGAGCTTAAGATCAAGTTGCGGCGCAAGGCAAAAAGGATGAAGATGTTGGCCAATGTTGGTGGACAAGAACCGGAGGGGAATCTGGACGACGGGATCCGGACGGGATGGATTTGCTGCACAGTGGGCAAAATCGAGGCACATCCCGACGATACGCACATGCCAGGCGACGACGTAGAGAACTTTGTGGGGTTCCGAGAGGTGAAATCAGGAGTCAACATTGTAGTGCAGATGTTTGTAGAAGAGAAGAGAGCCGAGATCGACTTGGAGACTCTCTGGGGTGGAGTAATTAAAACGCATGAACGAGCGGGCAAGATGGCGGACAAAATACTCGAGGACCTCGATAGAGAAGATGCGGAAGACGAAGCAAACGAAAGAGCAGAAGACGCAGCAAACGAAAGAGCAGAAGACGCAGCAAACGAAAGAGCAGAAGACGAAGCAAACGAAAGAGCAGAAGACTTGCACCCTACTCCTCCAAATCAAAAACTAGGCATTGCACCGAATGCCGTGACTTCGAGACCGCCGAGTGACCTGTTTCCTGATGGCTCTTCCGCGCAGCCTCCGCAGCTACCAATCGATCCTTTTCCGAGCATCCCCTCTCCAGCTACACAATGGACGCGTCCAAAGGCATCAGCGGGAGACCCTTTCCCTCCAGCTTCAGAATCTCATTTCGCTCGGCCCCGCCATATACGGCGGCTACACACTCTTGGTCTACGGGGATCCTAGAGAAAATCAATATATACAAATAGACGAAACATTGTACAAGTACCAATATCCCCGTCATTCAATGCATACACCTGCACCATTGATTTTATGTAATTTCATGTACATAGTTATTGTCCCTTCTTTGAGACACTTGATCGCCCTTCATGATGTATTAACTATTAACGTTTCTCTTCTGCAAAGCAAATACGCGTTTATTTTGTTGAACATACATAGTACGTGTGCTTTGTCTTCTTTCCAGGATCTATCTACATGTGGCTGTGTCCTCTGTCTCCGCATTTATTTATTTCGGCGCCTTCGGCCTTTCTCCCAATTACTTACCATTCTACATACAACTTGAACTAATAACTTGCCTGCAAGACGGACGACACTCGCCCAGGGTGCACGCGTTTCTTGCGTTTACCTGTTTCCACAAATAACCCTGTTGAGCAAAGTCCGGCCTTGGCAGTCTTGCAATGGGAATAATGTTTATACAAAAGCTCGCTGTATGTACATCCTCCGTACATCGGTACAGATTGTTTCTAAGCACGGAGCCAATCATCCAATCGTTTTATTTGACATCATGTTTCCTACTCGTACTTCCACTCTCGCTTCGCTCTTCGTTGTTGCCAATGTCGCTTCGGCAACCGTGCATCATTTATTCGTAGGCACTTATGTCACTTCAGACTTGTACACGCTGGCCTTCGATGATGAGGCGTTGACGCTGGAGATTGTGCAGAATAGTACGGCTTCCACGGGCCATTCCTGGATTGCTTTCGATGTACGTGTGTATATAATGCCTGACGCTCCTGCAGTCCCTAACGATCAATTCTATTCAATGCTAATCTTTCTGTTAGCACACGAAATCGAACGTCTACGGTAATGCAGGCACCGCTGTATCCAGCTACTCCGTACTCGACGACACACGTCTTCATCTCGACGCTACAATTCCTGTGGGTGGAAATTGTAAGGCCTACAAAACATTACCCATCCCGTCAAACCCACATCTAACATGCCAACCCAGGCTCAAATGACAGCGTAATCTACATCGCCGCCGCCAAAGTAGCACCCTACGATGTCTACAGTGTGCCCTACGGCAACAGCTCTCAGTGCGGCACCGTTCTATCCACCTTCTCCAACGGCACCATTTCCAGTGTAGCCCAGGTTTACCCCTACCTCGCGACGTCGGGCGTACACGGCCTAGCATTTAGCCCGGATGGAAAGTTTTTGTACTCCGCCGACGACATCGGAAACTCCGTGTGGACGCACAGCGTCGACGCGACCACGGGAGAATTGACCTATGTAGACCGCGCCGAGGCGCCAGTGACGGGCGCGGATCCTCGACATGCTGCTGTGCATTCCAGCGGATCGTATTTGTACGTTGGATATGAAGGGCCAAGCCAAATCGCTGTCTACAACATCGATACGACGACGGGGATCCCGACTTTCACTAACATTACGTACTCGTTGATCCCAGAAGGTTTGTTCCTCCGCCTTTTCTATAACCAAAACTACACTAACACTTTTCCTTCCCCCCTCCCCCAGACGTAGACCACTCGCTCTACTGGTCCGACGAAGTCCTCCTCTCCTTCTCGGAATCCTACCTCTGGGCCACGGCGCGCGGCAAATCCACGAACGTCACGGGCTACATTACCGCCTTGACGTTGGACACAGCTGGAGCCATCACCGAACAGCTTTTCATCACACCCACCACCACTAGCGGAGGTCCCGCGAATGTAATTGCGCCCGCGGATTTCAGCGACAAATGGGCCGCCATGTCGGATGGTCTGGCGGGCACGGTCGAGATCCGCGTCCTGGATGCCGAGAACAAGACCGCCGACATTGTGGCGAAGGTCACCATTAGCGCAGGAGGCCGAATCACCAATCCTATCTGGTATGATTGAGGGAGGATGTGTGGTTGTTTAACTGTTTGAGCGTGTGTGTGTGTGTGTGTGTGTGTGTGTGTGGGTGTGTGTGGATAAATTTGTGGAAGCAAGTAATTACTGCATGTAGAATCAAACCTCTGAACGTCGAGTCTCTAGATCCAGCAGTGTGCGTGCACCTGCTGTATGTATGGCATGCGTGAGAGGGGGGGCCATGCCTCATTCCAGCGAACAGTAGGTAGTCTGTGGTTGGTCGACAACAACGAACTGCTAATTGTCAACCTTTATGCAGATTTTTTGACCCTTCTCTTGTAGAACCTTACTGTTTGTATGTACTGTAGCAGGAGTCTTGGTTGAGTTTGGAATATAGACTTTAATATTGCTTCAAGAAGGTGGATTAATAATAGTACAAAGTTACTCGTAACCCTAAGGAGGGCGTGGGGGAGGGACCACTGAACAGAATCGATGATGCGAGGGGGGGGGGGGGG
>MU005786.1:520516-549245 GCA_010093715.1 Pleomassaria siparia CBS 279.74
TGTTTTGAGCTCGGCGTCAGTCTCGGGAATGAATGACCTCGTGTTGTCTGGAAAGAGTTCTGCTGTCGGTACCGTGCCAGCCAGGTACTCGCGCTGACTACACGGCGTGCTGAGACAAAAAAGAAAAACAAACGTATAGACACGAGGATCTATGTAGGTAGAAGAAGAAGAAGGAGGAGGAGGAGGAGGAGGAGAAGAGGAATAACGCCCGACTTTAGAAATGGAGGAATTAGTATGAAATAGTTGGGTTAGATGAATGAGGAGGGCTATATATTAGTTATCATGCCATGTGAAAGCTGCAAATGTCTCCATGTGTTCTAGTCTACTGGTATCAACCAACATGAATCTCTTTGGACAGTGGGTTTGGTTCGTAGGAGGCTAACAACCAGCTCGTTCCTTTTTCTTTTTTTTCTTTCTTCCTTGGTGAATTCTGTCCTCGGTAATGTATATCTGTTTTTTGATGCCTTTATTCTCTTCTATTCACATTCTATACGATAAAGTAATGTGCTGTGAGCGCATAAGACGTAAGATAGGTAGTAAGGATGATGACATTCATGATGATGTTCTTCTCTATGCAATCCCGGGAGGATAGAAATAGGGACAAAACGCTTTGACCTAATAATGCCACCGCTTACCCTACGTCCATACACCGTCATGTGATCGTATCGCTTATCTAGCATAAGATGTATAGTGAAGCAAAAATAATGCAAATAAGTATTGAAGTGAAGATAACAAAGGTTGGGAATAATAGGAATAGAGAAGTGGCATTGATTAGTGATAGCTTTTAATAAAATCTACCCTGCCTCCTCGCCGTTCTGTTATACAAAAACAGCCCTATCGGTCTTCAAATCACATACTCACCACTGGCCCACTTCACACGTCATACATCATATTCCAACGTCAACGATGTTGGGATAGGCGACTCCCTGGAACTTGCGTCCAGATACTGCCTCATCCTGATCCCAGCAAGATGGTGCTCGACGATGGAGAACTTGCCCTGTTTGCCTGGCGCCCTCCTTAGATTCTTGAGCTTGAACACCTCCCTCAGTGTCGCAGAAAGCGAGCACCCAACAAGCCTAGTGCCAAAGCAGAAATGTAGGCCATGACCCAACAACATGTAGTCTTTGAACGGTCGGTGCGGGTTAAGCTTCTCGGGCTCGGGGTACGCAAGCGGGTCCATGGCCGCCTTGGACGTGGCGACGAGGATTGTGTGTCCGGCTTTGATGTGAATGGGGCCTCGGAGGCCATCCATGACGGTGACATCCTGGGTAGCAACACGAGGGAGCCCGGGAACGACCCCGGCGTGACGCATGCCTTCGTACACAAAGCCCTGTAGTTCGCGCTCCGACGCTTCGTCGTCCATGTGCGCGAGCTCGATGATGCGCTCCTTGTACTGCTCGTAGCCGGGGCTGAGGTACAGGTCAATCAGCAAAGACGCTTGTTGGGTAATGTTTCCTGCGACTGGAGCTCCCATGCCAATGCAGTCGCCGACGGCATCGCCAATGGGCAGCTTGGCATCGGTAAGGGCGTGATAGATGCGATCAGCATTTGGACCAACTTCAAAAGCGCTGCCCTTGGCCAGCCAGTCCACGGCAGTTTCTTGGAGGCCTTGTTGAGTCTTGAGGTGCGCCTCGAAGATGGAACGGAGCGGCGCCGCGGCCTTCATTGCACCTTCTCGCAGCTTCCATTCGTTACCAGGGATGATGTTGAAGCTCTGGTACATAAAGAGGACAAGGTAAGCGGTGAATGCCTCGTAGATGGTAAGCAAGCCACGAGGCTGCTCTTGCGTCTTGAGCGGAAGTGCGAAGCGGTCCGCAAGCCATAGGATAGGTGTGATGTTGGTGACGTCGCGCACAATGTCGATGCATCTGCGTCCCTTGGAAAAGCACAGAGAGTTCTTTTCTATGAGCTGCTTGACGTGTGTACTGAAGAAGGTGGCGCAATTCTTCTCGAAGCCCTCCTCGAAGAAGACCTTGTGCAGAATGCTAGATCGCTCATCGTGTTTCTTGGCGTCATCCCAGCCAATCATGAAGTCGTGGCCATCTGTGCAATTTCTAATTGCTGCTTGATACATGACGCGGAAGTTGGCGCGATCCTCGAAGACCTTTCTGCATCCCTCCGAAGTCTGGATGCTGATGATGCTGCGATCGTTGGGTGGCCGCACCAAGTCGTACTTGTCCAGTACCTTGTTACCCTTCAATATGCCCTTGGCAGCCTCGGGTGTGTAGAATGGCAAGAGAGCATAGGGGGAAGTGCCGGTAAAGGACCCAGGAAGGCCCGTAAACAAGAGCTTGGGCAGCATGCCACCGTATGAGCCAGGCGGGGTGTCTTGGAGCTTTGCAGCGCCCCAATGAGTCAGTGTGCTGCTGTTGAAGTCGTAGCTCAGAAATCGATCTCCACGGACCAAGGCAACAGCGTCGTCGAGGATGCCCCGTCCAGTTGTTTGGCCAGGACACACTCCGCTGCCGGGTATGGCAGGCTTGGTACATTCCGCCATGAGGCCCGGATAGAGCTCCAAGTTCTCAATGTGGCCGTAGAGCAACTCAGCGTTTCTGGAGATTTGTTTGTCGGGATTCCAGCTCTCGAAACTGTCATATGGCTTCAGATTGAGATAGCGACGGAATCTGGGAAGATGCATTAGCGCGGGCCAAGGGGCATGACACAAATAGACCTACTCGTTCAGCGTGCATACATTGAACAGATCCCGAGCCTGAAGCTGGCCCATAATGTCTACAACCTTCAAGCTAGCAGGCGTGCCATGGGCACCGAATGCGTGCGCTGGTTCTTCGACACAGCTCTTGATGATTTCGGCAAGGTCTTCGTCCCGAAACTTGCCGTCCGCCTCTCTCTTGAGCCCTCCAAATGTCCATTGTTTTGCCGGAGTGTTCTTCAACTTGTGGCCATGGACCATCATGGCCTTGAGGAACATTTCATGCGTCACGTCATCAATGTGACCAAGATCAGGAAATACGTCTCGGAGCACATATTCCATCCACTTATCATCCGCGGCACTTAGCGCCGCATGCCAGTGATAGAGGACGGCGAATTCAACTGACACGACGTTGCCACACCCGCGCTCGACGCGTTTCCCGGACTGCTTAATCTCCTTACCCAGATTCAGTGACCATTCGGAGTTTGCCCGTGGAGTATTGAGAATGGCGGCGACGTAGTCTTTTAGTACCACGGTGGCGAAGAAGCCGACGTTGATGTTGCGGGTAATCTGGAAGATGTCCTCGTCTTGCCTACGGAACACACGTTAGCACATATACCATCAAAGATGAATTGCCGACATACCACTTCTTTTCATCGTCATTCAGCGTGTCCCAAGGCTTGTATTTGCCGTCTTCGTTGACGGAGAAGAGACCCTCGGCGATGTAGTTGTGGTTTCTCGAGAACAGGACTAGAACGGCGACGACGCCAGGAGGCATCATCATGATTCGCCCCGAAGCGATGGAGTCTGGGAAGATGGTGCCATTCTCGTACGTCCGTACATGGTGCTGCTCCTTGTCCGTGTTGCCATACAAGGTACTGAGATCGACGTAACTCGACGTCTCGTTGATCCAGGGATTTTCCCGCGACGTCTGGAAGCATTCATGAATGACGACGGTTGCAAAAGAGAAGAAGAGTCGGTTCAGCCCAGAAGGGTGTTCACGAAAAGGCCCATCGCGCTTGAGCAGGGCCTCGAAGACATCATTGGGATCTGGGAGACCGGGTCCCTTTGGCTTCATCGGCGGCACACTCCTCGAGTATGGCGATCCGGCCTTGCCCATCTCGGGTACCCAAGGATTGTTGTTGCCGCCGTCGTGTCGTCGATATCTGGCAGCGGGACCGGCCATTGCGGGGGGAGGGTGCGGCAAGTCGTGCCACAGCATGGATATGAAACCATCCGAGATCTTTTCGCTGAGCCCACTGTTGAGAGGCAGGCCCTGCAGCATGGTGACTCCATTCTCGAGCAAGAGATCCTTGTCGTCTAGAGGCTCGCCGGATGCCAGTGTGGTCAGGGCTTGGGCCATGGTACCGGCATTCTTGGGACCAAGCTGCAGCAAATCGCCAACAAGACTCGATTTGACGACTTCGTCGGTCGGGGGTCGCCCATCGGCTGCTCGCGTAGGTTCCCGTCTGATGGAACTGAGGAAAGACTTGATCTGGCCGCCCATTATGAAGAGCCGGCGGTAAAGAGGAAAGAATATTGAGGGAGATGTATATGCGGAAGAGAGACAGGACAAGAGATCACGTCAGATGAATTGCAAGGAAAGCGAGAGCCGAGTAGTCCTTTTTAGGCGAGGGGAGATGCGAGATATTAGGTATGCAGATGTTGATGCGTGTCCAGCCAAACCCCCCCCCCCCTCTTCCCATTCTTCAGCTCTCTGAACACGGCGGCGAACACTGCGGCGGGCCATGCATGCACTCGACGAACCCAGCCGGGGTGGTCGGAATACCACTCGCATTTCACTCACGTCGCCGACATGCATAATTGCAGCTGGCAACGTCTTCCACATGATATTGGCGTCCCGAGTTTTGATCACAGCACGTCTTGCCGCCAACACTGATTGGTCGAGGGCTCCGGAGGCATGTTTGTCCGTGCAATTGGCGATATCACAATCGACTGATGAGGCGGGGTCGATGAGGAAGCTGAGATATGGCTGGCTGTTGACTGCACGGCGAAGTGTGAAGTCGCAAAATGGTTGGTGGAGTGATCTGTGCCAAGGACTACGATGGCACTAACTACAGGATCGGCCTAGCGCTTCGTTAGTCATCCCTGCCGCCCATGGATCCACCGCAGATCCGTGCTTGATTAGTGTTTGTGCATCTCATCTCATCCATCCCTATTCAGACTCCTCTCTTAGACGACCTCCACCACATACGCATCTCCACGCTTGAAGCCTTCCCCTCCTACCCTCATTGAATTCTCGTACAATTTCGGAGAAGAACAGACAATACTCTTGCCGCTTCCCACTCCTTACATTCCAGGCGACGGATGCCATTTTTCGTGTAGATTGATCCAATACAATTGCACTAAGAAAAAGCAGTGCTGATCCCACGCGTCCATCGACCAGATTGAGGTATATAGACGTCTCTCTAGCGAGTTTTGGAGACGAATCAGTACGCGATACAATTGTGCAATAAACGCCACCGGGTCACTCCACGACGGATGGCGTCTGCTGTGACCACCCTCGCCAGCTCTATTACTCAATCACCCTGGAGCAGTTCATCATACGAAGATGTAATTCGCTCGATTCCGTTCCAATCGCCGAGACAGTCGATTCCACCGTCTCCACTGCAAGATGCTGTGAGATCGATCGCGGCTTGATGCTCCGGGCGATGCTCCGGGCGATGCTCCGGCAGCATACGGGACGGGTCCCTCTTTTGTCCCGCAGCTACAGAACCAATGAGTGCATCAGAAATACAACAATGTAATCTAACTACATGTTCGGGGAACACGTTTAATCTCACGCCGTCGGTTGCCAGTGCTGACTGACTGTTCCATTTCAACTTTGTCATACCATCGCCATCAACCTCTTTGAATCTACCCCGAACCTATATGTTTTCCAAAACTACCTTTGGTTAGTGGGAGGCGGCAAATACTACAGAGAGCGTCGTTAATTTCTGGTCAGGTTGCTTGCCAGGATCTCAACAACGGCTCGAGAGCATCCATTCGACTCTGCGAAGCCCCACTGCATCTGCCAGGCGTAAAAATGACTGAGGAGAGAAGTTCATCTTATCCGATTCAGACGCCCGATTATGCTGCCAATGCAACCTCGTCGCGCCCACAATCGCCAGTCGAACAAGTCAAACAGTCCTTTCCAAGATCCATTCGGGCCCTCAAGAACTCTGCCAATTCGACCGAGCACGGTCGGACAGCGATCGTCTGCCTCGATGGCACCGGCGACCAGTTCGACAATGACAACAGCAATGTCGTGCATTTTGTCTCCTGTCTCAAAAAGCACGCACCCAGCCAGCAAGTAACGTACTACCAATCGGGAATTGGAACATATGACAAAGGCGGCCTAAAGAATGGCATCGGCGCAGCCATGGTAAGTCTCGAGGGGTTAGATCATATGCTGTGGTGCACATTCAGTGTTCGATCGAAACTGCATCACGTCTTGGGAGCCTTTCCCTGCCGTGTCCCTCTTCTTACAAGTGTTGCGCTAATCCGGACTCTAACTCTAGGACATGGCAGTCGGCAGCGGTCTTGGAATACACATCAAGGACGCTTATCGCTTCCTGATGCAAAATTACCGCGAGGGCGACAAGATCTGTCTCTTTGGTTTCTCCCGGGGTGCATATACCGTCCGGTGTCTGGCCGGTATGCTGCACAAGGTCGGTCTCTTGCCTGCCTCCAACACGGCACAAGTCAACTTCGCCTACGACTTCTACAAGGACAACACGACTGAAGGCTGGACGATGAGTGCTGAGTTCAAGAAGACCTTTTGCACCAACGTCCAGGTTTACTTTGTCGGCCTGTGGGATTGCGTGGCTAGCGTGGGATTTATCCCACGCAAGCTGCCCTTTAGCTCCTCCCCGACAAACTCCATTCACTACTTCCGCCATGCCATGGCGCTCGATGAACATCGATCCAAGTTCAAGGTCTGCCATTGGCAGCAACAAGACCCGGACCTGCAGCGAAGGAAAACGCTCGACAATACGCCAAAGGCCCAAGCTCACAGACTGTTTCGCGGCAAGAAGAAGGAGGTGGATGCTGCAGTTCTTACCAACGCCCTTGAAAAGGGAAAGGCAGCCTTCGAAAACGGTAATTCGCATATACTCGATACACATGATGTTTCTGAACAAGATAAGCTCGAGGCGTATTTTGATGCATATGACGCCACTCGCAAGCGCCATGAAAAGGTGGAGACCAATGGCCTCGAGGTTTGGTGTAAGTTATTCCTTGAAACCCATCACTCACGTCCGAGGATAAAGGAAAGGGTGACAAACACTACGAAGCTCTGTTGTATCTGCCAGCGTGCTCTCTTGATGTCTCGATCCTCATCCTTGGAGTATCGGAACTTGCAGCGCTCCCCTATCGTCAAGAATCGGGCTGACCTCGTTCCTCCACATCTAGTCATGGGCGCCCACGCGGATATTGGAGGTGGCGCCGTCCCAAACGAGACTCGACACATGCTGTCGCGCATCCCCTTTCGCTGGATGGTCCGCCAGTGCTTTGAATGCGACACGGGCATTCTCTTTGACACCGTGTCTCTAGTCGAGCAAGGTCTCGACATGGACTCGCTGTATCCCATGTGGAAACCCCATCCCGTGCCCTCCCACAGCCCACCTCCCACCCTCGTAAAAACATACGAAAGCAAAAAGCTACCCCCTCTTTCCTGGCGCTCAGCATTTTTACCCTTGGACGAGAAAGATAGTGAAAACGGTATGGCGAATGGCAGGACGACGCACCATTCCGCCGTGCTCCCAGAGTCCGCAGAGAGCCATTTCGACGCACTGGCGCCCGTCAACGACATGCTCACTATCGCCAAGGGGTGGTGGGTTCTCGAGTACTGGCCCGTCAAGATCCGCGTTCTTACCAAGGACGAAGACGGATGGGAGAAACGCGTCCGTATGAACCGGGGCAGGTATCGTGCTGTGAGGGAGTCGGAACCCAAAATGCATTGGACGGTCAAGAGAATGATTGACGAGGGGAGGTACACATTAAAAGGGCGATGTCGGCCGGGTACGAATTGGCAAGTTGTGTCTTAACTGTTAGTGGTGTAGAAATACGCAGGAATCAATGTTGCATGCCAACCACCTATTCATCTCGAGAGACCTTTTTCTTAATGATATTAGGTAACTAGAAGTAATGTCATTTGTCCAAGTCGTTCAAATCTCCAACCACCGGACAAGTTCCCGAGAACCGCCTTTTCCGGAGACGTGTTCGGATTTATATTCTGAGGTGTTCGGATTCTCCATGCCGGTCGGCTATTCACGGCCAATGTTTACGGCAAGCAACAACACAAAAGCATTCACATCCTAACACAATTCAACGGCCAAAGCACCCAACTGCATAGCGAATTAGAACTTGACACTGGATCTACGTTCTCTCATTTTCATCTCCAAGTCACCAATCGTCGCACACACCACATCGCCACGATGACAGTCCCTCCACCAGGTGTCTGGTGCCCCACAGCGACCTTTTTTGACCCCTCCACCGGCGCCATCGACATCGCTTCACAGGAAAAGTATTTCAAATACCTCTCCACATCCGGACTCGCCGGCCTCGTGGTACTGGGCACCAACGCAGAAGCCTTCCTCCTCACGCGCGAAGAACGTATCCAACTCATCCAAACGGCGCGAAAAGCCGTCGGCCCTGATTACCCCCTCATCAGCGGCATCAGTGGCTTCTCCGTCGCACAGGTCGTACAGTACAGCGCCGACGCGAAGGCTGCTGGGGCCGACTTTGGTTTGCTGCTCCCGGCCGCTTACCACGGCGCTGCGACTACAAAGGAAGTGGTCAAGGGCTTCTACGACGAGGTGGCGCAAAAGACGGATTTGCCCTTTGTGATTTACAATTTCCCGGGCGTCTGTAATGGCGTGGATCTCGATTCAGATCTCATTGCCTCGATTGCGAGGGACAACCCTGGCAAGGCAGTTGGCGTCAAGTTGACGTGCGGAAGCGTGGCGAAAATCACTCGACTCACCGCCGAACTGGATCCCAAAACCTTTGCGACGTTTGGTGGGCAATCCGACTTCCTGATCGGTGGACTGGCCGTCGGGAGCCATGGATGCGTGTCTGGCTTTTCGAATGTCTTCCCCAAGTCGATATCGAGAATCTACGAGCTCTACACGAGCGGGAACGTGGACGAGGCATTGAGGTTGCATAGGATAGCAGCGCTGGCGGAGACCCCTGCCAAGGCGGGAATTGCGAGTACGAAGTACGCCGTCTCGCAGTATAGTGCTGTGGCCGCTGGGATCGAGAATCCGGAGCCCAAGTTGAGCCCCCGTAGGCCGTATTTGCCTGTCGGAGACGCGGTTAAGGCGAATATTAAAAAGGTGATGGCGCAGCTTGCCGAGATTGAAAAGGCGCTTTGATGGAACTCTCAAAATAATGAACAACATCTCGTGGTAAGTAAATTGAAGACTTGCCCATGCCTCTACACAATAAACAAGTACCTTTTATCTCCCTCTGTTAATCCATCGTCTATCTGCAATACCACACTGCACGTGATATATCAACCCGCAGAAGATAAAACAGAAAATACATGGAAGGAGCTCAACCCCCTGTGATAAAATGTTCAAAGGGTACGTGAGATTAATATGATATATATCAGATTATGCAATTCCCAAAAAAAACGTATTTTACAGAACTTATCTATAGTCACGGGTTGAACCATTACAGGACACGGTTACGTTTACGTTTACGTTTACATCTGTTTATCCGTGGATCCAGTTATCAAAGAACGACCTTATCGGTGTACAATTTCTACCTACCTCTGCATTCGAATATCCCCTTGATTATGTACGGTGGGGATGATGCTGCGTCCTCAAATCGTCAAAGGCAATGCTTATTGCAAGTCTGATGTGACTGTCGATTCAGTGATTGACACGGATTTATCAATGACAAAGTGCAGTTAGGCGGCCCATGTAGAAGGCACATGGGTCGGTGTTGGTTTCTGTGAGTGAACAGACCACATATTGTATCACAGGTCTCTCTAGAAGAGAGAGCACCCTACATCTTTGTGCTTTGGGACAAGGGTCAGAACAGGCCGCCCTAATCATTCTTCGCACATATTCCGATGGCACACTTTAGATTGACATGCCTCAATCAAGGGGATGCCCGTACCTTGGCCTCTTCGTCTTCGCCCACGGCCTGTCTGACTTTGCAGCCGCGTCCTGCAGAAGCTTCCACGTCTCGGCGTCCTTCTTCTTCGTCACTCGGCGCACCTCGTCCTCGAAAGCTTCTACAATCGTGAAGCCGTCGTCGAGCAGCCATTTTAGCACACGCGCGTTGCGTTCTCGTAACGCGAGCAGGGCCAGCGAGTGGCGCATGTATGGCTCGCTGCTCCCAGTCTTCGCAAGTGCAGTCTTGAGCTCGTCGACGGTGCCGCTTCTACGGTAGATTGCGAACACGTCTTCGAACGGCGTTGGATCTACGACTGTCATCACCTCTGCGCGTATGCATTCGTGTAGCAGAGAACTGGCGTACCATCGACGGGCTCGGTATTCACGACCCAGCAGCTGATCACGTAGCCCAATGGGTCGTCGTCTTCAATCTCGCCGCGCGGGGCGTGATCGTTCTTGTGCTTAACGCCCGTTTTGGAAACGTGCTGGAAGACCCAATGGAAGTATTCCTTCTCGGTAAGCTGGCCCAACTGCTTCCTGTAGAATGCTTGGCGGTAGCACGGCGTCGTTGTTTGGGGTGGTGTAGTGGACATGCTGGGCAGGTTGTGAGATGGTAGATAAGAAGTGATCGGATGGACCAGGTATGAGTGGTAGAGGGAACCTGTTTTAAATATCCTCTTCCAGCCGCCAGGTAACACAAACACAGCCCCACGGGCGCAGCAATATGTCTCACTCCCCGAAGTCACGTGTATGGGACCGGAAGATGATTGCGTCAAGGCGTCTTGAACATCTGCGACCGATGGTTGCCGAATTTTCTAACGAGATTGTTTTGCCGAAGTTGTTGAAACTCGACGCTTGGCGGCATCCTTCATGCACGGAGACGAATTATGTGAGGGTAGCGGAGGCGAGATGAGGGGGATCAGCTATCTTACCAAGATCTACACCGAAGCCAGACGTGTAAGGCTCGGCCAATCCTACCCCTTGATGTGCATATGTTGGGTGACAGAGACACTGCAGGCTTGGTGGACAGATCCAGAGGAGTAATTAGGCATGTCGCACTAGTACTCAACGCGGGCGATTTGAGTACACTCTCTCAAATATGTAAAGCCCTTCAAATCTTAACGTTTGCTCATGTTTACTCAAGCGCCCGGGTAGTCCTGGAGTCAGGTGCGTGGCAACCCCGAAGATTTCACCAGAATACTTCCAATTCGGGTTTAGACCAGCTGATGTGATTCCAGGACCAGGCGTTCGCACGAGTAGGATTGATTGTCCGGAGTGTTGTCTACTTTGATACTGTCGATCCGATTATCCTTCTTGGTTGCAGCACGGCACGTATACACTTCCTCGGACCTCTTTCGAACAATGCATTTTCACCCAGCCCAGAGGCTCTCAAAGTCAGTATCATGTCACCTCCCCAGCAGATTAATAGTGCAGTCCCGAGCAGTCGAGACTGATACAGCTTTTCAACCAGCTTGGACAGCCTGAACAACGTGGCTAATCTGACGTACTACGGTATGATCAGGGCTAAGGAGGTGTTGTAACGTCTTACCTTAGCGCTACTTCTATACAGTAGGGTAGACAGAAAGGTACTATATAATCTATAATTATAATAGCTTAAATTAGTAAAAGGTATCTATAATACGGCTGCACGTAATCTGTAGTACAGTAGTACAACACCTAATATAGATTAGCGCACGTAATATGCAGAAATTACTGCTTACTAATTAACGCCTTATAGAAGCTACAACTACAGCCTAATTTCTATTTACTAATACGAGTTATATTGTAGGGGTCCCCTCTTACTTCTAATACGGATCACGTGAACGTAGTGTTACCGGAAGTGGTAACTGTCGTACGTCAGATTGGCCACGCTGAGCCTGAATACGGACGCCCTTATCACCCTGCTGAAATCTCATTTGTTTCCTTGTAATCCCTCTAAGCTCTCCGATGGAGAACTTGGCCTCTCACAAGTTTGGAAACATCCGAGAGAAACGCCCCGAAGGATCCCTGGATGTGGGCAGGCTCGTTCTTTGCTTTCCTGTTGGTCGACTGGGCAGGATTGCTTCGGCGGAGTCTCGATGACCTTCACTGATACAGCGGAGTGCACCATGGTTGAGGTGATTTCCAGACGGACTCTCCGCGCGGGAGGGCAGTGTTGGGATCTGAAAGCGAACGCCGTGAGCGTAGGTCGAGCTCGCCCTGTATAAAAGCAACATCACCATCACCATTATCGTCATCGTCAGTCTTTCATTAACCTTCATTCGCCTCTACTCTCCTTACTACAGTCTTTACCAATCACTGGTTGATTTCTCTTCGCTTCACCCTCTTTCTAGAATACACCCACGGAATCTTCTTGGCACTGTTTGTGACTCTGATATATCCGCCACTATGAAGGTCTCGAATCCCGTTGTCGCTCTTTTTTCTTTCCTCCTAGCGATTCACGCCCTTCCAGCAGATCTGGATACCCGCACCACCCTCTCGACTGAGATCGAGACCCTTAGCTTGACGTCGGCTGGGCTTCAAGTCCGCTACCCACACGAAGATGATGATCGAGTCGAACTAAGCGATGCCTTGTACGCTCGGAATCTCGATGTCGAGGCTAGAAAGCCGAAACCAAAGTCAAAGCCAAAGCCAAAGCCAAAGAAGGCTGTGAAGAAGTCCAAGGCGAAGAAGAAGCCAAAGACGCCGGCCAAAAAGCCCACCAAGACAAAGAAGAAGCCTGCAAAAACTACGAAGAAGCCTACCAACCCCGTGGCCACTCCTTCCAAGATGCCCAAGGTCACCAAGTGCGATCCCATCTCCAAGTACACCATCGACGTAAGCCTACCCTCGGCATCACTCAGCGCAGCATGCTAACCCCGTCAGTGGTTTGTCAAAAACTCTTGCAAGAAGCCCGCCCCCGGAGCCTGCCTCTTCTATACGCGGGGCATGGGCAAATTCGCCAACGCGTACGCAGCTAAGCAATCCCCCAAGAAGACGACCATCTGGGAGATGTGGCCCGACATGAACTACCGCAAGACGGACCGCAGCAAGTCGAACCCCCTGCGGTGCATCTTCACCACCAAGACCGATACCATGAAGTACTTCTCCAACATGTCGCGCGCAGTGGCTAAGATGTGCGCCGGCCACGTCATGGTCATGGACGCGAACATCACCCCGGCGAAGAAGACGTTCAAGACAGTCAACCAATCCGGCATCTGGTTCCTGCACGAGTTCCCCCAGCTCAAGGCCAACAGCAGGGTCAACGAGATAGAGGCTGTCTCCAAGGACGGCAAGACCAAGGCGCCCTACTGGACTCGCGCTCGCGGAAACGCGGCCAAGCGTGGCGAGCACGAAGTGGAGCTTGAATTCGATGCCCCCTCCAATGCTACATTGACTGATCCGGAAATCGTTCATGACGAAGACACTTGGTGGATGGACGACGAGATCATGGCCGAGTTCGAACACCACTCCAGCATCCAGGCTCGCAAGGCTATCCCCAAGCAGAAGAACTGCAGGGCAGCGCCCAAGGATATCACGGCCGATATGGCTCTTCTGCGTTGAGACGATAGCTACTTTGTGTGTCATGCATATCAGCCAACGTTATGGAAACACACCTTCTCTTCCGGTATATATACTTGTAAATTCACCTGCATATAGATTTCTTTTACATTGTTATACATGATCTTTTTTCCCCTTCGTTGCTGTGAATATTTTAAATTATTCTGATGTTAGTCGTTTCGAGCTGGCACTCTAGAGACGACCGAAGCACCTAATTTAAGACGACAGATGCGATGCAAATGAAGATACATACCATGATAAGACCATATATTACAGGGACAAGTTAATTGCGTAGATGCGCAAAATTCCGTACTTGGAAAGGGGCAAGGTCGTAGGCACTTTACAGCACGCCTAGTTTACTAGTAGTAAGACGACAGTTCCCGTGTACTGTGTATGTATATGTTCCTGTGCCCTGCAAACCTACCTAATCTTTCCCATCGTGCAAGTTATAAAGGTCTTTCACGCTTATCATTAGTACAGCATTTAATAACTATTAAAGATAAAGAGGCTTCTTTAACTACTAATTATAGCCTTAAGCAATTAAGCCTTTAGGTAACGCGAAGTCGAGATTGCGCGCCGTCCTAGGATTAGTCTCTAAGGAGATTTTCTCCGAAACATTCCTTAGATCTGGGATCTATCTTTCCATCATCTTCCCTGCTGATAATAAGACGGGGCCAGGGCGTTAACCGTGTCCGCCGAAGTGGGTTAGAGTGCCAGTCGGGCCGAATCTACACTATTACTGCGAGTAATGCAACATTTGTAAGACTAGGTGTAGGTGTAGAGTAGAAGATCTTAGGAAATTTGCTTATGCAAAGACGTTGTCGTACAAGTGTAACATGTATTAGCGTTTTGACTAGCGTTGTCCATTAAAATTATATTGTAGTCTAGAGCGGACACTGCTAGCTAACCAATTTGGTCGTTAACACAGGATGCGCTATAGTTTTCGAGAGCTCCTCTGGAAGCCAGGAATCTCGCTGAGCTCGAGAAGTGGCGATGGATGCGGGTTCGCATGTTGCAATTTCGCTCCGGGTCTCCATCGCCATTTGTCCTTGGCCTCAGCCTCGAGCACATCTTCGAGCGAGTCGACTACGTACTTCCCTATCACGGGCATCATCTTGAACCCGTGTGCAGAACCGCCGACGGCTAAATGAAGACCTGGATAGCTTGGGTGCTTGTCAATCAGGAAGTGAAGATCGGGTGTGTCGGCGTCCCTAAGTGCACCCAAGTCAGGTCAAGCAAGTACATTGAATCGTAAAGAAAAGACCACTCACCAACATAATCTAGTCTCGAACCAGTCTCTATCTGCCAGTTCTGGCATGCATTCTCTCAACCAATTCCTCATCTGGGTCTCGATCGGTTTCGGCACCCCGTCTTCCTTGTTGTCTGATCTGTACCGCGGAAGCGAAAGGTCTTTGCCTTCAAAGTTTGTCACAAAGGCCATGGCGCCGAACTTGAGGATACCATCCTCCTGCGGTGGAAACAATAGGCCTCCTTCTAAATGGGCGATGATGGGCATGTTCCCGTACTTTTCCAGCTCTGCAGGCGAGCAGTGCATGTGTCCCACCGTATGCCCTTTGGCGACTAATTGCCCTTTGAAGTCAAGCAATGCCGCAGCCGCAGCGCCAGCCGCGAGCACCACTATATCAGCAAAATACGCACTTCCATCTGCGGCTTTTGCACCGACGCACCGTCCAGACTCATTGTAGAGAAGCTGTACCACATGACCTTGTGGGCCATCTATGTACTGAACACCACTCCGCTGCGCTGCCAGCGCCAATTGTGTCAACGCACCACGTGCATTGGCCCAGCCAGCAGAAGGGTTCCAAACAGTAGACCAGCCATCCATCTCTCCGGTAAATACCGGCCATCTCTTGTGGATCTCGTCAGCGGTCACGGGCTCTGCGACCACCAGTCCCAGCTTGCGAGCAGTAACGGCAGACTGGTCAACAAACTCTTTGGACGACTCTGCAGCTCCTAATAGCCAGCCGGAGCGATGATAAAGGCCTTTGTAAAGGCCCTGAGGATCAGCCCACAGCGCCATAGCCTCAGTCGTCAGTCTCGCATAAAGCGGGTCGGCGTAGTCATTGCGGATGACTTTGTTAATATCGTTGCCGGCTGCCTCCTTGCTTGGGACAGGAAAGCGGTCGAGGACGGTGATGTGACTGTAAGTCTGCGGTTTGAGGGAAAGATGATAAGCCGTTGACGTGCCGAAAGTTCCACCACCTACGACGAGGACTGTTTTTGGGTTGCTCGAGGCCATATTTGGACGGCAGATTCGTTCTGACTGGGTGGCGTTTCTCGGAAATATTAGTACTGGAAATGGGCAATTTGTTTTTTTGTTTTGTTAGGAACTTGTTTCGCTGGCTGCAGATTTTTTTTATTTAGAAAATACACCACCCACCCCACTGCCGCACTTGAGCGACACGAGTCTACAAATGCTTCCCCAACTTGAATAAGTGGGGGCTATCATTCATCAAATTACCGCGACGCTTACCCCTAGTATGTCTCCACACTCATCGGGACGACTAAACCGATTGTCCCCGCATCTAGATAGGCTTTAATATATATCTCGCCGACATACCATAATACTGTCTATGTCAGATATACACCGACTCCTAGATATAGATATACCAAAAAGAGCCTCTGGTCGCAGCAAACGCTATACCTCAAATTCTCTATCGCTACCCATGTCGAATTGCATACGGTAGTTCTCGTGCTCTTCGTCTTATCAGCTACAGTCGCATCGACGGCCTAGGTATGTCGAGATTACGGTAGGCAGTGGCGCCGACAAGATGCCGTAGGATTATCGCGGCCTTCTTCTTCCCGATTTCTTGCATCTGCGAACGATGCCCAAACCTGCTTGCGAGTTATCAACTGGTTGCCCCCTGGCTAGTTCTGGCCCGTGTATCTCTTTAAAGTCATTGAAAAGTCGCGGTGTGGACATGTTCGGTCCCCGCATCTTTCTACCTCGATTTCCAAACATCACGGCACTGACAGCGACATGGACGAAATGAAAAAGGTTCCCAGTCAAGGGACGGGCTCGATACCCGAGAACGGCGAGCTGAGTCCCGGTGGCGTAGAAGACGTTGGCCATGGAGAATTCCGCCGCTCTTTCACGCCGCGTCAGATACACGTGATATCTCTCGGGGGACAAATCGGTGCAGGCTTGTTCATCGCCACGGGAAAGAATCTTCTCAATGGTGGTCCGGGGTCAATGTTCCTGGGGTTTGCAGTCGTCTGCTCGTGCGTGTGGGGCATGTTGCAGACCGTGAGCGAGATGACCATTGCCTTCCCAGTATCCGGCAACTTCATCGAGTATGCGGACCGCTTCGTGGATCCAGCTTTCGCGTTTGCCGCAGGCCTTTCCATGTGGCTAGGGTGGACTGCAATAGTCGCTGCTGAGGCGACCTTTTTTGCTGTTATTGTGAATTACTGGGCGCAGGAAACCGTACATGTAGCCGTATGGTGTAAGTAACACACGTTCAGAGTTGTTCCGATCGGCCAATTGACATAAATCACAGATACGGTTTTCCTCGTCATTATGATAGGACTCTTCATGCTGCCAAGTTTTTGGTTCGGTTGGTTCGAGTACTTTGCTGGCATTTTGAAGATCGTTGCACTCTTCACATTCATTGTCACGGGATTTGCCATGGTGCTAGGCGCAGGGCCCAAGGGCTATCTTCACACTGGTGATACATGGAGGGAAGCTCCTTTCAAGAACGGGTTTAAAGGATTCTCCAATTCCGTACTACTTGCCGTGTTGGCTATTGGAGGTATACACATCACATTCGCTGCGTCTTCAGTAACGACCTGGCGCCTATCTTCTACCTGTGAAATCGCTGATGCCGTGCAGATAACTCCTTTACCGGTTTCCTTGCTGGCGAGGCCAAATCACCCCGATACTCAATTGGACATGCGGCATTTCTGATTCCCATCCGGGTAACCACTATCTATCTGGTCTCCATCGTCTTCATCAGTATCCTTGTCCCCGCCGACAGCCCGCAGCTCTTTGGTGGCTCTGGAATCGCAGCTTCACCCTTCGTCATCGCGCTCAACGAGTCCGGTATCGCAGGCCTCCCCGATTTCCTCAATGTTGTAATCCTCGTCGCAGTGGCGTCCATAGCTGCCGAATCCATCTTCGTCGCGTCGCGGATGCTGCGCTTCATGTCGCACCAAGGGTTGATCCCGCAATGGATCGCGCGGGTTGACTCTCGCGGTCGGCCACGGTGGGCTATTCTGATCACGGTTCTCGTAGCTATTGCGTTGACGTACGCCAATCTAAGCGCCGGCGGTATCGAGGTCTTCAACTGGATTTCACAGATTGCGGGTACCGGGTACTTCATGGTGTGGGTTTTTGTCGCCATCACAAGCTTCCGCTTCCGCGCGGCATTGAAAGCCCAAGGCGACACGCTGCTCAGTGAGCCATATGCCTGGCCATGCAGTCTCTGGCCTATCCCCCCAATACTTCTTCTCGCGTGCTGTACGTTGTACGTCGGATGCTCGTTCTATCTGGCCTTGTATCCTATTGGCGCAAGCACGCCATCGGCCTACTATTTCTTCCAGTACATGATCGGGCTGATCCTCATCATCTTTTCTGGAATAGGATACAAGATCATCTTCCGGACGAAGCTCAGAGATCTGGCTACGGTGGATTTGCGGACGGGCAGACGGACGCTGAGCGACGAGGAGATATATGCTCTGGATGCGTATTATGCTCAGTCACGTTTGAGAAGGTTTTATTCGTTCGTTCAACTGTGGTAGTGTAGGAAGGTTGACTCTTGATACTCGGTTTCTGAGTAGAATCTTATGCAGACTTGTATTCACGCAGAGGTAATAGAAATAGGTTCAACGCGGCAGCCTGACGTACTATGAGTAGTACTTCCGTTATCGTATGATCCGTCCAGAAGTAGCAAGGTGTGCCCTATGGTACTTCTAGTTAGCGTAAACAGAAATACGGCTGTAGTGCAGTTACTACGGCAGCCTATAGAGGGAATAGATTTATAAGCCTACTAGAAGGTCTGTGCTGTTAAGATTACGTGTGTAGATTAATTCGCGTGATAGATTATATAGTCTATAACGTGCTATAGACGTACTACAGATCACGTGCAGCTGTATTATAGTATCTTTTACTATTTTAGGGCTGTAGTTGCTTGCGAAGCAAGCAATTTACAATTATTCAGGGTCCTCCAGGCGTTTAAAACTTAAGAAAGCAAGGAAAATAATTAGTTAATAAAAAGAACGCTAGCAAAGGATGCAAGGTCTGTAATTAGTTATTTAAAAGACAGGTAACGTAATATTAGGAAAACTAATATTTATGCTAATATTACGCTCCTTCTAATAATAATAAACGTTATTACTTATATACGTCCTTTGCTCCTGCACCTTCTCTCTGCATAAACATATCTGTAATAGGTAATAAACGCCTCTATCCCTTATAGGAATATTCTTATAATACTTATCCTCTACTACTACTACTAAAATATTCCTTAGTTAGCTGCAATAACATACTTAATTCTACAACTAACAAGTTTAATAATAAAAAGTAAATAAAAATATGCTTAAACTGCTAGGAGATTAGCTATAGGTTAAAGCATGTAAGTTCTACAGGATAGCCTACTACAGGCGCCTCTAGAGGAGCCCTGCTAGCAGGTAATAATAAAACTACTAACTCTTTTCTTAGAAACGCAAATCTACAGCAACACCCCTAATTAGCTCTTCTGCCTCTAATTAACTCCTAGCGTCTCTGTCTCTGCAGACTCTAACTTTATTAGGAAATTAAGGTCTCTAGAGGCTCCTCCTATCTTTCCTATAGTAAACAGCTCCTATAACCTATTAAACTATAGCAGTAATATTAAATCTATAGATAAAGTCTAGCTATAATCCTAGTGTTAGCTATAGATTATAACCTGCTTTATCTGTTCTAAATCTATAACGTGCCCCTACTATTACTAGACTTCCTAGCTTTGCCTAACTAACTCTTAGTTCTATAGGACGTACTAGATTTATACAGCGTAGAGATATTCTATTTACTATAACTCTATAAGGCCTCTATAGCAGTAATACTCTAGAATAAGCTATAGAGTAAAAAAGGATACTTAACGTCTAACGCGAAAATTAGCTATTAAGGCGTAAGGGTGTTAAAGTTCCGCCTACGCTGTTAATATTACACTTCTTATAGTTTCTAATATTAAGCTTATTAAGTGTTCCTTCTAATCTTTTACCTTTAAGCTTATTATTACTCTAAGTTATTACTCTATAGAATATTAATAAAGGAGCTAATCTAGATATAGGCCTACCTATGCCTTAAGTAACAGCTATACTATTAAACCGCAGGCGTTATTATAGTAATTTAGTAGCTACTAATTAGTCTTAGTTAAGGACTCTATTACTAATTACACCGCGTGTATCTATGTTTATCTATAATAAATGTAATATACCCTAATTAACTAATAGGCTATATATTCTAGTAGGTAATGTTTATTACTATTACATACTAGATACAGCACTCTATAGTATAATAATAGCTAAGGAGTATTATTAGTGCTTTTATTATAAAGATAAATAGCCTTATTAAACCTTTTTTAAGGACGTTAATACTATAAGTAGAGAAGAATTTGACTTTTGCGCTAGTTATGCGCCTTACACCCTTAGTTACTCCTCTTATACCCTTAGTTGCTCCTCTTATACCCTTAGTTACACTTCTCTTACCTTTAGTCGCACTTCTTACACCCTTAGTTGCACTAGGCTAGCTCGCACCCTACGTAATCCTAATTAGGCTAATTTCTATTTATTAGATTATAATCTAATATTATTATAGTATAATGTAAGTTTGTTCCTATCTACCTTATAATTACAGGCAGAGGGTAGGAGACCTTAACTAGGTGCTTTAGAGCGTTAACGTTAGAGAAACCTAGATAATATACTAACTCCTAATCCTATACTTAACTTATTGTCTAATAACTAGCTTAAGAAGCCTGCTCTTACTAATTGCGACTACTAACTCCTACAGGATTTCTATAAAAAGCTTAATAAGGATATTATAGAGACATGTAACTATTATAAGAAGCGTTAGTTCTATATAGGCTTAAATAATAATAATATCTACACTACCTGTATAAAGATTAACAAAGATCTTAATAAAGATAAGCTATATCTATTTAGTGCTGCTAATAATCTTAACCCTAGCAGTATACCTAGTTATCTTCTACCTCTTACTTAGATTAAGGAGATGCTTATTACCTGCGTCTAGTGCTTTGTTAAAGTGCGTTAAGTCTAGGGTATATAGTATAAATACTAAGGCTATATTTATAACTTTCTATTAAATACAGCTAAGGTCTATAATTACCTTCTGCTATTACTAGCTAATTTAGATATTATTATACTTTAGCTAGCTAACTCGCGTAATAATCTGCGTATAGAGCGACAGTTTTAAGATAACTATTATATACGCCGTAATGTTATTAAAGAGTAGCTCTATTACCTTTAGGCTAATTACCCTAGGTACTATAGCATTACTATTAACTCTAAAAGTCTTAAAGCTCTACTAGAAGATAGTAATGTAGAGAATAATTTTGTTACTTAGGAGCTAGATACTAAGACTGTTATTAATTGCTTAAACATTAATCCTAATAACGCTGTAGATAATAAGCTTATCCCTAATATTAGCGTAATACTAGATCTTTACGCTAAGAATACTAAATTAGAAATCCTCTATGCATAACTTAATGCTGCTAGTGCTACTATTACTATAGGTTGTTAACCTTATTATGCTGCTTACATTAGCATGCCTACTCTAAAACGTACTCTAATTTCTAAGTTTAACAAATTATAAGCACTCCTTAGTTAGACTTTCTCTACTCTTTATCTAAAGGGTGTTACTAAATTTATTAATCTATAAATCTAAGATATTAATTACCTAAAGTATATAAGACACCTTCTGCTCTATAAAGATAGCAGATTTACTTAGCACCTCTGCTTTTAGTATATAGCTTTTAATATAATTATGCGTAAACAGGTTAATAAGCGTGCAAGCTACTTTATTAAATAATAGTCCCTATAAGAGTATTATAAGTATATAATTAATAATCTTAGATAGGCGTTTTAGGATAACTCTCTAGAATCTAAGGTAATCCTTAAGTTAATTACTTGCTATTCTAAAGCATTGCGTAGCATAAATCCTTACTAGAATAGCTAGCTACGTGTCCTTAAAGCTATAGTTTACTAACTTAGGTATCCTGCCCTATTCCTTACGTTCTTAGCTGCAGACTACTATTAGGATTCTCTTATAAAGCATATACTATAATATCTAGAGTAGATTAGAGAGACTCTAAATAATTACATCTGTATTACTTATTGCGCTGTAATAGATAACCCTGCTATTATTACTTACTACTTCTATTATTACTTAAAGGTATTCTTTAAAGAGATCTTAAAGCCTAAATTTAACGTTACAGATTCCTAGCACTAATATAAGTAGCAAGCTTAAGGGAGTACCTATAATTACAGATTATTTTAGTTAGATAGTGCTCCTAATCCTAATGCCTATTTATTTAGTCTAGAGCTAAAATAATAGTTAGCTAATTTCTAGGGTATTTACATTACTGCTATAAACCCTAAGCCTGCTTAGGGCTACTAGCAGGCGTATAAGGAGCGCTCTCCTATATCTATTATAAGTAAGGACATACTAAATACCTTTAAGGTACTATTAGAGCTTATAAATTAACTGCAGCTTTACGTATATAGTAATACTTACTACATGCGTGTTATTAAGGGTACCTAATAAGGTAATTACTAATAACCTAAGGAGTGTTGCTTCTATATACTAGATAATTTGCGGGACTATGTAATAATTAGGCTAACTCCTAGTTATTTATTTAAACGGTTTCTTCCTGCGCGTAATAATAGTATAATTAATAAGTACAACTAATTATTTACTATATCCTAGATAGCTAATACTAATGTATCCCCTTATATAAGTAAAAAGGCTGTTTAAGAATATATTAGCAAATACGTAGGCAAGTGCAAAATAAAATCTCTAGGTTTTTAGGCAATTACAGAACATCTTATACTATTTATTAATAATAATATGCTATATTAGTCTTTTATTATAAAGCTAATAAATAAACTTATTAAGGACTAGGATTACTCTGCCTAGAAGGTGTGTTATATACTCCTAGATTTACTACTAAGTTTATCTTTACGCACTATTATTAATATAGACCTGCGACTAGAGAATACACAACTACATCTCTATTATCTTAAATAGGGAGAAACTTAGTAAGGTAAATTACTACTAATAAAGTATAAGGAGCGCTCTAAAGATAAGATAAATAGCTTATAGGATATTCTATATATTACATTCCTTAAATTACACACTTACATATTACCCTATAAGAATTAGCCTAAGGCATAGGAGCGCGTACTTAACGTCTATCTAAGGTATAATCCTAAGGACGTAGATAACTATAAAAGGGTAAAACTTATACTTTATTATCTGTTTTACTAAGTTAATAACCTGCTATATATTCTAGAGATTAGTATAGATAAGCCTTATAATAACTTTGCCCTAGCATATAAGTTTTACTAGGGATATTACAATTATTCCCTAAAGCCTAATAGTCTAGATAACGTAGAGATTAAGTTAGAGGAATTAGTTTATAAAGATGCTCTAGATATTCCTAAAGATAGTAATAATATTAATGCGTCTTTTAGAGAGCTTACGCGTTAACTCCCTACGCGTGCTAGTGCTAACTTAGATATTAAAGACTGCCTTAGAGGTTGTCTTCTTAATCTTTAGGCTAATTAGACTAATTGCATTAGGAACTATAATATCTATTTAGACTAGTAGAAAGAGTAGAAGACTAATTATCCTGTTGCCTTGCAGGTAGTTACAGCGTCTACTCCTAATAATCTTCTACTAAAATAACGTCTTATTAATAACACTATTATTACTTATTATTAAGATATCCTTTTAGGCTTTAAGCTAAATTAACTACTGCTTAATGTAGATAGTAAGGAAGGCACTAGTAAGATAGTAGTTATTTGTGTTCTTTGTGTAGAACTTAATTACATTGCTTAGGAGAATAACTAACTATTACTAGTTATTTAAACAGCACTAATAGGTATAGCAGCTTATAGAATTAGCAGTTACACTTTAGCTAGTCTTCTTTAGTTCCCTGTTAGAAAGGGTATAAGGGCAAAAACCTATAAGCAGTTATCTGCCTAGAATTTAAGCTCCTTATAGGCAACTCTTAAAGGTACCTAGTATATTATTATTAATAAAAAGTCTATAGTTAGTCTTATACAGCTAGACTAGATTAATTACTGTTATAGAGAGATTTAGCTAGAGTCTTTAGATCTTAACTTTGCTAGTATTAATATCCTCCTTTATAGTAACTTTTGTTAACTCCTACTAGTAGGTAATTGTGCTCTTTTTAGTATAAAGGCAACTTCTAACACATCTTACATCTCTAGTATAAGATTATATTATTAGTTTAATAAGACTATTACCCTTACTTAGGTTATAAGATAGCAGGGCAACACTTATAAAGCCTATGCCTTCTGTCTAGCATTAGGTAATTTGCGCATAAATAAAGTTACTATATTAGATTAAAAAGTCCTTACTTCTTGCGTTAAATTAAAGGTTTTAGCTAAAGAGGCTGCACTGTTTAATAACGCCCTCTACATATACGCTAAGAAGAATAAGGTTAATACCTTTAATTATTAGCGTCTTAGGGAACTTAATAATCTAGTTATAGTTCTTAAGGCTAAATATACTAGTAGTAAACCTGCTAAAGATGCTAATACTAAGGAGGGTAGTAATCTCTATAAGACTCTTCTATTATTAATTAACTATTATATTATGCTTACTAAAAACATCTAGATAGAGAATGCTATAGTTAACAGAGCTATTAGCATTATTTACAACATTATCTAGCATCCTAACACTACTAATTATTATAAAGAGGCACCTCTTGCTATATTAGTTGCTTTTAACAGTTATAACAGCCCTAAATTTATCCTAGACCCTAAGATAAACTAGAAGCTTATGCCTATCTTCTAGTTAAAATATAAATAGATAAAGATAGGTGTTACTAGTATATGCAGTAGGACTTAGTTTCTATTAACTATAGCGTATGCTATTACTATCTATAAAAGCTAGGGCATATTAGTAGATTAGGTAGTCCTTAACCTTTCTAGCAGAAAGGATTTTGCGCCTAGTCTTATATATATAGCCGTCTCCTAAGTTTAATCCTTATAAGGTCTTCTATTTAAAGAGCCCTTTAATTTTAAGCGTATTAAATTTAGTTCTTATAAGACTATAATTATGCGTAATTCTAACTACGTTTAATAGGTTGCGTAAGAGATTCCTCTACCTAATAGGTCTTCTAATCTTCCTTCCTAGAGTTTATATAGTCTTCCTATCCTATAGTCTAATCCTTTACTATCTAAGCCTGCGCTGTCTGCGTTACAGATCCCTTCTAGGTTCTTTAACTCTACTACATCTAGAGATATTTACATAAGTAACTAGTTTAACAACTTTAAGTAATTAGTTAGGCTATATATTAGAAGTAGGTAGTTACCTAATAGAAAGTTATTAGTTAAGTTATTAGTTAAGTTATTAGTTAAGTTACTAGTTAAGTTATAGCTTAGGACTAGCAGTTCCTTAGAATTTAGTCTTATTATGTAAAATTAAACTATGCACTGTATGCGTGCTTAGTCTCCTCTACTAGGGCATTATATATAAAGGCATACTGCTTAGCTAACGTGCTGCCTTAGATGCTTGTATGCTAATACGCTATATTATCTAGATTATTCAGCGCGTACAGTATTATATATTCTAATAATAGAAAATCCGTCTAGTTATCTACTATTACAATCTAAATTATAAGGCGGTCCTCTGCATTAAATAAAACTTAATTCCTAGGCCTATAGACTGTTACTACAGACGCCTAAATCTAGCTCCTAAATTAAGTATACCTAATAAGTATACTGCTACGTTTATTAGTGCAGGCCCTAGATAGTTAAGCGCGCTAAGACTATAAGAACTTATATAGCTACTAGGTTGCGTTCTTAATATATCTAATCTTATTAGGGTAGATTACATCCTTCTTAATTATCTTATTATTATTATTAATATAGCAGAGCTGTTTAGTAGTAGGCATAATAACCTTATACTATAAATATTAGTACAGCTTAACGTAACGCTAGGGCAGGATAAAGCTTATACTTATCTTTGCAGCTTAAAGATTGCGCATAATAGGGAATAACCTATAATAACCTATAGGAAATACCCTAGGAATAATTATAAGGCAGTTTATAGTTAAAGTTAAAGTTAAAGTTAAAGTTAGTATTATTAATATAGAGTAGACTTAAAGGTAGGTATTAAAGTAGTAACTGTAAGTAAGAGAGGGAGTACGCGCCTTTATATCTTTTTATGCAAAAGCGCGTTTATTTATGCAAGGGCCCCTCTGCTCTTTAATAGAAGAAGGAATACTAGGGTACCTTATCTATATATAGACTTAGTAACGTCCTCTATCCCTAATAATTTATTACTTCTTTATATTCCCTACTATATTCTATACATATTCTATACATAATACTTTCCCTTACGTTTATAAAGCTTAATTTACACACTGCTGCTAGATAAACAAACTTGCTTAATTTACACTCTACTACTAGATAAATAAAACTTACCTAACTACTCTATTATATATATCCTAGTCCTTCCTCCTCCCCCTTATAAGAATTCTAGCTTATGCATTATTAGTATAGGGCTCCCTTAGGACAGTATTATAGCGCCTTCCTTCCTAATACCTAGGGAGCATCTTATAAGACTAACTAAATAATATAGCAAAGTATATAGGAGATAAGGAGCCTAATTAGTCTATATTATATAAGCTAATTAGATATATTAGGCCTTAGCAGACAGATTCTAGGAACTTATCTAATAAGGATTACTAGCAACTATACCTGCTTTAACTCCTACAAAACCTACATCTTAGTATTATTTTAGCTAAACTATAGGAAATAAGGAGCCTAATTAGTCTATGTTATATAAGCTTTAACTCCTACAGAACCTTGCTTATAATAATTTATTTATCCTCTTTTAGATTAGTCTATGTTATATAAGCTTTAACTCCTACAGAACCTTACTTATAATAATTTATCTATCCTCTTTTAAATAGCTGTCTATAGAGCTATAATAAGTATTAAGCTTTATAGAGCTTGTATTTTTAATATAAGGACTGTTTCTAAAGTTACCTATAGGTTATAGCTTTAATATAAGGACTGTTAACGCTCCCTAGAGGTTATATCTTTAATATAATAACTATTTCTAAAGTTACCTACAGGTTATAGCTTTAATATAAGGACTATTTCTAAACCTTACTAGAGGTTATTACTTAGATAAGGTTATGCTTTAGTATAAGGATTCTAATATATATAATAGGTGTGCTATACCTACTACTAATTCTTATAAGACGCTTGCAATGTTTATAGAAGATTCTAGTTTAGAAGGCTATCTACTAGCTAGCACTATATAATGCGCGGCTTTGCTTTTTAGCTAGCTAGCAAGCATAAACTACCCTAGATCCTCTTTTCTTAAGGGACGCCTAAAAGCTATATGTGTTTTAGCGTTAACATTAAAATTAATTATTATGTTATATAATATCTAAAAGCTATATATGTTTCTACGTTAACTTTTTATAAGGGATGTCTAGATCTGTTAGGGGAAAGGATTCCCTTAAGAAAGCTATGTATGTTTTAGCGTTAATATTAAGATTAATTATTATGTTATATAGTTATGTTATGTAATATCTAAAAGCTATATATATTTCTGCGTTAACTTTTTATAAAGGATATCTAGATCTATTAGGGGAAAGGATTCCCTTAAGAAAGCTATATATATTTTAGCGTTAATATTAAGATTAATTATTATATTATATAGTTATATTATATAATGTCTAAAAGCTATATGTGTTTCTGTGTTAACTTTTTATAAGGAGTGTCTAGATTTGTTAGAGGAAAGGATTCCCTTAAGTAAACTATGTATAGACTTTAGCAATGCCTATATTAAGTCTCCTATAGCTTTTTAATAAGGCCTATATTAAAATCTACAAGTATTTTTAAAGGTAAGATATAAGCTAGGGATAGTAGGTTTATAGGATTAAGTTTAGAAAAGGAGATTATATACGTTTCTTAAATAGAGCAGAGAAACGTCTACTAGGGCGCAGTAGCCCTATACTTCTTTAATTATATAAGCTTATAATTATATAAGCATGTCCTGTCTTACGCGCGTTATTTAATAAAGGTAAGATAGGTTAAAGTTAAGTTATAAGTTATAGTAAGTAGAGGCGTAGTCCCTCTATTAATTATTATAGATAATTATTAGATAGACCTACTACCTAGTATTATCCTGCAGGAGAACTAGACCTAGCAAAGGGCTAGTGTTTAGGCGCGTAGCAATAACTCTCGCTAATAGGTACTAGAAATTATAGGCTGCCCTTTAACTATAATAGTAGGCCCCTTTATAATATAAAATTGCAAGACTGCTTTATTTTGCTATAGAAGGGGCTAGTGCGCAAAGTTGCAAGGCGTAAAAACGCGCTCCTTAAAGCTGCTGCTTTAGACTATTAAGTAATTAAAAGATTAACTCTTAGGTTTTTTAAAGTAGTTATTCCCCTAGTTACTACAGCGTAAATAACAAAAGCTACACACAGTATAATAAAATCCCCTAGATACTATAGTAAGAATAGCAAAAGCTACCTATAGATTCTTAAATTTGTTAATCTAATAAGTAAGTTATTAGAGATTTCTCGCCTATAATAGACGCGCTAACTAGAGTTAACATAGCCTGCTGCTATCCTAAAGTTAAAAATATCTAATAAGAAACTTTATAGCCTTTAATTACTACTGTATATCTACGTAAAATGCAGTAGAAGCCCTTAGTTACTATAGTATTACCTATTAATAGAGCCTAAATTACTAGGGTGTTTATTATATGCTAAATAAGCCCTTAGTAACTATAATCTAGGTCTAGGTCTAGGTCTAGGTCTAGATCTAGGTCTAGGTCTAGGTCTAGATCTAGGTCTAGGTCTAGGTCTAGTCTAGTCTAGTCTAGTCTAGCTCTATGTGTAGTGTAGCTAGCTAGGTAAGGTAAGGTAAAGGTTAATGCTCTTAAGGAGGTGCAAGTAGAAGAAGAAGAGGAGGATAATACTTAGCTTATAGTAGGCTTATATAGTAAGATTAGTATTAAGTTAAGTTACCTACGCTTTATAAGTATTATAAGGAGGAGAGAGGACTTACCTATAGAGGGCTTAAGTAGTAAGATTAACGTTAAGTTACCTGCGCTTTATAAGTATTATAAGGGAGGAAAGGACTTACCTATAGAAGGCTTAGGTAGTAAGATTAA
>MU005786.1:549320-596405 GCA_010093715.1 Pleomassaria siparia CBS 279.74
TTAGGTAGCAAGATTAACGTTAAGTTGCCTGCGTTTTATAAGTATCTTAAGGTAGAGGTAGAGGAGAAGACTTAGCTTATTAGGTAGCAAAAGGTAAAGAGATTAACGTTAAGTTAACTCTATTAACTACGCTTTCGTAAGTATTATAAAGGCCTTTAAGGAGGAGGAGGAGAATAAGGAGACTTAGCTTATAGCAGGTTTAGGTAGCAAGATTAACGTTAAGTTGCCTGCGTTTTATAAGTATCTTAAGGTAGAGGTAGAGGAGAAGACTTAGTTTATTAGGTAGTAAAAGGTAAAGAGATTAACGTTAAGTTAACTCTGTTAACTGCGCTTTTATAAGTATTATAAAGGCCTTTAAGGAGGAGGAGGAGGAGAAGAAGGAGGAGACTTAGCTTATAGCAGGTTTAGGTAGTAAGATTAAAGTTAACTGCGTTTTGTAAGTATTATAAAGGCCTTTAAGGAGGAGGAGGAGAAGACTTAGTTTAGTTATTAGTAAGAGGTTAGTTAGTAACAGATTAGTGTTAAGTTTAGAAGGAAAGTAGGTAATAAGAGTGTTATATAGATTATTCCTGCTAGTAAAGTAATAGTAAGAGTTTTTAGGTAGTTATAATTTACTTATGTATCTAAGTAACGCAGTAGTAAAGGTAATGTTTTAGTATTACGTAGGTTTCCTACGTAATTATAATTATAATTATAATAAGTTATCTAGATTATACGGCACTATAGGTAATTAAGATTATAAAATTGCTTACTTTGTAAGCCCCCCTACTAGGACCGTTTACGTCCTAAAGAGATATATTAATAATAGATTATATAGTGCCTTTCTATCTACCCTTCTATTTAGAAGTATATCTACCTTAAGGTGTTATAACACGTACCTAACTCTAATTACACTATAGTACGTTAGGTTAGCCGTGTTAAAGAGGTTCTTGCATATATGTAAGACTATTAGCCTTATTAATCCTAACGACGCAGATATCCGCAGATGTTGTCCTTTAGGGACTCTGCTACTAGTAGTTTTAAGACACTATTAGACTTTTACGAAATTGCCAGCATATTCATGGAACCTGCAAGCCACTACTACGTAATGTTAACTATTCATACATTTCCTTGTTCAGACATCGGTGCGAATTTCGGTTACTCCGAGAACGTTTAATAATCCTCTTGCTAGTTCTTCTGCAACGGGGTGTTCTACTGGATCGGATACAGCATTATCAGTACTAAGCATAGTCGCAAGGCCAAATCGTGTAATCTACTAATGTTCTACAGTAAGACGGGTTTGAAACGCACATCAACTCATCACAACTCAATAAGGAGAAATTAGGAGTACGTTAGAATCGGACAATCAAAACAGTACAATCACATAGGGCACTACAAGCGCCTGATACAAGATGCGAATGTTCACTTTCTGAACAGCAAATGTCACGTGACGGTGCTCAGTAGGCTCACTACAACGGCATACATACACCTGTATTGCCTTTATTGGCGTCTCCTCACAGCAACAACAATTTAATAGATGGCAGTGCCTTGCATTTTGAGTAATTTGTGATGTCGCTTTGAATATAGTTTCCAATCAGGATTCAGGACTGATTTTGGAATGAATTGATTATGAGATTATTTGACACGATGTTTGATCTAGTGTTGCTGTCTATCAAATACAACACTAAGCACGTAAGAGGCGGGTAAATTAATAAACTTATCCGGGCTTAGGCTAATCTGACATTGCATGCCACCTGAGTACACTCGGTAACAGACTTACCTCAAGCCTCTAGTGTGAACTTCTTATTAGGTGATGGTGAAATGGGACCATGCAAGAGTTAATTTAAAATGCGTGCACGGATTTATGCCTACGAGCGGTTCTCCCAGCTCACCCAGCCTGCCCTCTCGAGCCCCACTCTTGGTCCGTGTTGTTATCAAGAGCATAGTTATTATAATACCTACATACTGTATGTACGAAACATCTTAACGCGGGGCAGGAACCGTGCGCAAATTACAATCCGGAAGCGCTTATGTTGCAAGAACTGCAGTCTCTTTATCATTTTCAATCATGATTCGAGAGACACCAACGGCTCGCAGAAATTTCGCTAGTTGCCCTTTGTTGACGACTTCTGACAGAGGTCTGTTAAGGTTCATGCTCCTGCGGATTATTGGCGTAGAAGCACATTAGCCGTATTTGATTACTCAATTCCCTGGAAACAATGCACGCGAATCTTTTTGGTGATTTGTTCTACAGCACACTAACAAAGCAACCTTGCCGGCTTACTGCAGGTAAGTCTTGGTACACAAGCCGCGGATAGGATCGAATAGGGTCGTCCCGCTGCAGAAGATCTGCATTAACGCCCCGGTGCCTTCGTCAGAATCAGGGTTGCTTTTGCTCTCTGCTGGAAATCGGCCTCTTGCATTTGGAGACCTACATGCATATTCCTCAAAGTTATGCAAACATCGTTCCATGCTCTAATACTCAAGAATATCCTCACAGACTTTGGACGACATTCCTATCAAACAATCGTGAATTCACGCGATTCTCTACAACCGCTTCATAGTTGCCGAGTATATCAGGCCAGGGAATGTATTTCTAGAGCTTGATACCATTCTGTGGTACATAGTGACCTTTGCGGGGGACATAGATTGCAGCTGACAAGTCGCAAACAGCACCCAGCATCGCACGGCCCCACACAGACGGTCCTCGCACTTTTCCGGCTCGGAAGGGCCTACATCAATCGATAAATCCGTCTTACGGGCATGGGGTAACATGCAACTCTGACCACCTACACTGTATACTCACCAGCTGCTATTGGCGCTGTGCTTCGCAGCAAACGAGATGACTGTACTTCCACGGCAGTCGAAGCTCGATCTATTTACCAGTAATACAGATCCAAGCTTCGCACCCCATAGACAGTGCTCACAAACACCTTTTGCAACACAGCAGCCAAATATTGTTCCAAGGTTTCGTGCACCAGACAGACGGTCCTCGCGTCTGTGCTCATAATAGGCATTCACTTTCCAACGAGCTCGCGGCTATTATCCAGCTCCTACGATTATTGTATAACGTCTTACGTAAAGTCACAATTGATAAATTTCAAGGCACGTTAATAAGGACCACATACATGGTAAAAGCAAATGGCAGGGGCAGGACGAAACCCTAATCTACAACTGATAGGACATAGACGAACTTGGAATGTTAAGCGAAGAATGAGTGATTAAGTCTAATTAACGCAGTAGATCAGCGACGTTGAAGCAATAGATATTGTGGCTCGTTGCCGGGGTATTGTTTTCTGAAGCCCCCCCCAGCCTGAATGTAGATTGCTCGCTGAGTTCTCGCTCCGCTATAAAGTTGTAAACAATCAGTTCAGAGTAGAAATTAGCAGGAGAGTCTTCCCATGTCATCGCCCGTTAATTCCGACGATTGAACTGAGGGTATCAACGTCTCCAGAGGTATTGCCAAGGCACTTTTAACGCGGATTTGAAGTGAATGTTTAGATGTCCAAGTGAGGACTTGGCATTTCTGGGCAGTTCAGAGGCAGGGATTATGATGTTGTCACCTGCTGATTGGGGTAACAAAAACAGGACTTATCTGGCGCCCTACTGAAGCTACGCCGCACCAGTGTACTCTACGGGAACTAGGGACGGAATGGAGAACAGGGATTATTTTAGCACTCACGCTATCTAGGGTCTCTTAGCGTATGCGTGTAGATATATAACAGACTAGTTAAAGAATTTCAACTTTTACAAACCTATACCCGTGAACTTCTTTCCCTCTTCCCTCAATACCGTCATAATGGGAAATATGAGCCTCGAAGTTGAGCGCCAGCACAATATCGTAGATGATGAGATTGACATGGATCGAATGGGCAAGTTGCAAGAGCTGAAGGTGAGTGGAAGCAGAATTATTGATATTGGCGTTCTGTACTGAAAAGCAGCAATTGAAAAGCGCAACTTCAACTTCATGTCTATTTTCGGTTACTCCGTCATTCTAGGCAGTACCTGGGAATACTCGTTGGTGGTTATTGGCATACCGCTCAGTAACGGCGGAACTGCCGCAGCTATCTGGATGTTTCTGATCACCTGCTTTGGTCTGTTTTTCGTTATGCTCTCAATGGCAGAAATGGCGTCCATGTAAGTATTGCGACGCAGCCGACCTTTTGTAGCCATTCGTGCGAAATTAACCGCAAAATTACAGGGCACCTACCTCTGGAGGTCAATACCATTGGGTCTCCGAAATGGCCCCTCGAAAATATCAGAAGTTCATGAGCTATCTAGTTGGATGGCTTTGTGCCGTCGGATGGCAGGGGGCCATGGCAGGAACGGCTTATGGTGCGACCCAGCAAATACAGGGTCTTATTGCCTTAAACCTGCCCTCATACGAGATAAAGGGGTGGCATGGTACTTTGTTCTGCATCGCTATTACCACGTTTTCTATTGTCTGGAACACTGTTCTTGCTGAGAAGCTACCTCTTATAGAGGGTGTTGGAATGATCCTCCATGTGTTCGGCTTCTGCACCTTCGTCGTTGTGCTGTGGGTTATGGCTCCTCACTCTGACCCCAGAGTAGTGTGGACCCAGTTTGAAGACAACAGTGGATGGGAAAGTAACGGCCTTGCAGCACTAGTAGGAATTCTTGGCCCCTTGGTAACCCTTATCGGATCGGATTCCTCGTGCCATCTGTCCGAGGAGCTGACGAATGCGGCGTGGGTCCTACCAAGGGCCATGACAACCACCTCTACCATAAACTACATCATGGGCTTCATTATGACGATTACGATCATGTCTACCCTCGGCAGCGATATCCCTGCTATCCTTGACACGCGATTTGGTCAACCATGGATCCAGGTTGTCTACAATGCTACTGGATCAAAGGCGGGAACATCAGTTATGGTCGCGGTTGTCGCCATCCAGTTGCTATTCTGCGCGATTAATCAGGTGACAACATCTTCCCGTCAACTCTTCGCCTTTGCTCGCGATAAAGGGTTGCCGTTTTCAGACTTCCTTGCAAAGGTGAGATAGCAGCAATCCTTTCTTGGATACACGAAAAACATGCTAATATCTATCGCAGGTACCACCTGGCTGGAACGTCCCAGTGAACGCTGTTATGGTAACCCTCTTTTGTACTATCCTCCTGTCCCTTATTATTGCAGGCTCGTCTATCGCATTCAACATCATCACCTCTATATCAATCCTTGGCCTTCTCGCGTCATATATTGTTGCCATCGCTTGTATATTCCACAATCGTGTGCACGGGCATGCTCTTCTTCCATCACGTTTCAACCTTGGGCGGGCAGGGATTTTAGTAAATGGTATTGCGCTAGCCTTTCTTTCGGTGGCCTTTGTCTTTGTGTTTTTCCCTGTCGTACCCTATCCCACGCCTGAAAGCATGAATTGGAGTTCGCTGATATTTGGTTTTGCTGTGGGCTTCTCGCTGGTGTTTTACTATGTCTCAGGACGACACGTCTACGTTGGACCAGTAACATCAGTAAAGCAGGAATAGATTACCTGAAATCGAGCTTCTGCTGGCAAGGAAGCGTTTTCTGGCGGGTACTGGTAGAGAAGGAATCCGCGCTGGCTCACTGTCATAGTCTCCCCGAGGCCGGTATGACGCCCGGGGTTTCTGACCTTCTCGTGGTCGCCAACAAACAACTCATGCTCAACACTTAACATAGAACAAATAAACATGGTTGAGTTTGGAATGCGAAACGAGGAAAATGTAATCAAGACCAATTGATGCAATACATAAGCGAACTTGAAGAGATGATGATTGGCAGTTGATGCGATAGATACTGAGACTCGTTCCTGCCAGTGTTGGCTGAGCATGGGCTGAGCGCTGAAGGGCATCGCAGTCGTCTATTCACCTAACCACCCTTCAAACGACATGGGAACAGCTTATCACCCATCTCCAATCCACACTCCCAAGTGTAGAGATGTGGGGACCCTATAGTCTCAATCCATCTGATTAGGGGGCGGTCTCTTGTGGGAACATTGTCGCAAATAGATCGAAAGGGTCTGGGGTTTCTGTTACGCCTTGACCTGTATGCAACCATTGGGAGAGAATCTATTGAAATGATCGCACGACTGTCGTTGCACCAGATCTTGTCGTAGAACCCTCGGGCATTCGGTCGTTACTGCCATAGTAATCCTAAAAGCCATCAAAACCTATCAGAGGTGAAAGTAACGCACGACGGTTGCAGCTCACTAATGACGTGCGACACGACGGGGGGCAGGAACCGGTCCCATCGGTAGCGTTATCACCGGTGAATGTGAGACCTGCATATAATGCGGTCACATGACGGAGCATAGACGCAGCCAAAGCGCAATCGCTAATCGGCCCCAGCTTCAATCCTTATTATATTAGATAGAGTCCTCTTGGATATTTTTATCTTCAATTTCCTTAATACGATTACTAGTATTAACCTCTTGTAGTGTCTTACGGTGATTGCCGGTTCGCCATTCAATTCTTGCTGGATACCATATAAACTTGAAAGATGAAGGGCATAATTCCAACACTGCAATGTAATCGAACTAGTATCACGTAGAAATAGTAGAACAAAGTCAGTTTAAAGATTTGCATATGTTTGCCTATAATTCCCTGTTTATCTAAATACTATCTGCTGGAAGACTATTCTACTATACCGACACAGCTACGGAATAACGTCCCCTATTATCACCTTTTAATAACGTGTTAACGTGATGCGAAATCCGCCGCATAGGATTGCGGTTACACGAAGACTATTAATACCCCTCGACATTGTGGAGGTCTTTGCGCCACCATGCCAGACAAACATTCAGGATCAACCAGGGCCAGCCGTCCTTGTGACACGTGATTTGCTTGTAAGCAAACACTACCCGCATGGCCGGTGTTCTCGTTGATATCGGGTAGATCAATATACCGCATCCATCGGTCGAGGGAGGAGAGAATCCGATCTAAATTTCGTAGCAGGTGTTTTGGAACGTAATATGCTCGATGGTGTATGCTTTGGTCCGACACGGAGTGCAGGGCTATGGGATGGTTAGCATGGTATACTCGGGAGTGATCGAGAACACGGAGGTTGGCCGAGATCTTAGGTCGCTAAGCTATTGCAAAAGTCAAATGTCAAGACTCTGTCAAAAGCTCTTGAACAATGCAGTTTGCGTGCGATTGGTAGCAGTGAGCTGCGCCTCATACTACGCAGCATGCCTGGGCGCCTATTCAGTAACACTTACCCCGCTGGTGTAACCATTTACCACTCACCACGTCATCCTGAACAACAGGAACAACCCAATCGTACACTTAAATCCTAGTAAGGGCGTTTGCAGGACAAAGAGATTATAGATGAACCAAACAAGCGTCACTGCGGGAACTGAAACGATTATACCTACCCGTTGAATAGGCTTCCATGCAGACATCAGGCGTTGATTTACGAACCGCAGCCTGTCTCCTAAGGCCTGCAGATGTCAATGTAGGCGCGTTGCCCCGCTGTTTATATTAACAGAGATACTGCACATGTCCTCCACATTCCCTTCTATAACCTACAATAAAGAACCAAGGCGCAGTAATTAATAGGTAACCTTTGGAAAGAGGACAAAGCTAGCACAATGGGAGGCACATGGAGCCAACCCATATACAGCACTGTCGAAGATGTGCCCGGCAAGTGTAAAGGCCTCATCGCGACTACGGACATTCCCAGAGGCACACGCATCATGTCCGAGAAACCCGTGATCACTTTGGAGCACCATCACGCAGATATGGAGCAACAACAAATTCGGATTCATCAGCAAGTTGCCTCTCTAAGCAAAAAGCAACGACAGGAGTTCCTTTCTATGCAAAATATCTATCCTTACACCAACTCTACAGAGAGATGGCTCGGCATCCTTCGAACGAATGCCCTACCTGTTGGACCAAATTTACGAGCTGCTGGTATTTTCTTCAAAGCCTGCCGGGCTAATCACGCATGTGACAGCAATGCACAGAACTTTTGGAACGAGTATCTCAACGAGCTCACGATTCACTCTGTCAGAGATATCCGCCAAGGGGAGGAAATCACTATATCCTACCTGGGCAGTCGCCGAAACCGTCGGGCACGACAGGAAGAGCTCTGGGAGAACTTCAAGTTTACGTGTTTCTGTCGACTCTGCTCTTTACCACCCGACCAGAGCAGGGATAGCGACTTAAAGTTGGATCGTGTTCATGAATTAGATTGCATCATCGATCAAGGTGGCGTGCCGGGGCTCATTTCATCTGCCCAGCGGATGCTTAGCTACGTCGATGAGCAGGTCCAGCTCTGGAACGAACCAACGCCGGACGAAGTTGGCCTGTGTCGGGCATATCCCGACGCCTTTCAGATTGCTATTGCAAATGGAGACTTGGCAAGGGGGCGCGTCTTCGCAGAGCGACTGGTGCCTCTGTACGTGGACATCCTCGGATACGACAGCCCTGATGTGTTTCAGTATAGCGAGCTAGTTCGAGACCCCGCGACACATGATTACTACGGCATGTCAATGAAATGGAAGACGAAACTAGATGACGTTCCGCGGGGACTAGGCCCAAAGGAGTTCGAGGACTGGCTTTGGAAGAGGAGGAAGGAAGCTGCCCCAGGACAATTGGCAGATCTTCGCGACCGCGAGACCTTCCCTAGCTTCAACAATCTCCCAGACGAGCGCGACCTTGAATCAGATTACTTTGAGTGTAGAGATATGGCAAATCGCCGACCGGTGCGTCACTGGTGCTTTCTGGCGGAAATTCTGGATTTTCACTCGTTCATTCGCCTGCAAATGGAGGTCCAGGATGTCGATGGCGGAACTGTTCCATTGTTCTTCCATACCAATCTCAGAGGCGGTGAATTGGCCCAGTCACAGATTCAGAAGGGATATACAGTTGCGATTCTCTATGCTGTACGCCATTCCTTTATGTACTGCGAACCCGGTATCCGCCACGAGGACCCCCAGATGATAAAGGTAAGGTATCCAGACTGTGCCATGATTTGATTAGAGTCTGCTAACTAGAAGCCTGCAGATCTTTCCTCTATCATTGGATAGGTTGCAGAACTTGAGTGAAACTGTCCAGAAGTTCTCCACGGAGCTTGACGGTGTCAGGATATGCCGTGGATGCGGCAAGAAGGGGACAGATCTAAAGCGGTGCGGAAAGTGCTCGTCTTTCTGGTATTGCAACAGGGTAAAGTATTCTCTTTTCATTTAGTCCAACGCTCTATTGGCTTGGATACTGACAAAGTGTGAATAGGTCTGTCAAAAGGTCGATTGGGTTGAAAAGGGGCATAAGGGCGAGTGCAAGGTGTGGAAAGACCCGGATTGGCAAGCAATGCTCCATCTCAAATGGGACGAGTTTCACGGCCATGTTCACTTTCCACTCCGTATCGGGAACAGCTCCTCAGTAGGAACGGCTTGATTAATAGAGATATTAGCAAAAGTCTTGTTTATCAAACATTACAACCTATTAAGATGAATTATACTACTATACAAGACTAGCACCGCAGAAGACAGTACTGGTATTAGAAACCAAAATCCACGGCACTGCCTTAAAAGCTCACAAACGCTACCTTATCGCAGCCCAAATTTCTCACATTCTGCTATGATGTACATCTACCTTGAAACAGTCACCGAAGAAGAGATAGTTTGCCGTTGCGACCGGTCTACAGCCGCACGCGACGTTGTCCACGAATTAGAAGGCGGACATTCAGTTGTCCGAATCTCCAAGGACGCAGTCGTCAAGTGCGGGTTTGAAATCTACATTCGGGGGTGGTTACGGTGCTCCTCGGATTGTGCGGTGGCGTCGCCGTCGCTACGACCGGAGAGATGGAGCTGAGGCTCATTGAATTGATGGCATATCATCATTGTGTCCGTTGTTGATACATACAAAGGTTGATTAGATGCCAAGCGACTGCTGCGCTCGTTATTCAACTTCCTAATTCTTGAACTTCTGTTTGCCTATCACGATATTAGGCTATCATTCAAAGCATCTTACTATGTGACAGGAAATTTAGTTCCGCGCCCTTGCCGCAGCAGCCAGAAACACATCACGACCCGACACACTAGCGCCAATTCTCGAGACAAGTCTCCCTATCCCCCAACTGCGTATATCGCAGCGTATCCCTCCACAACATTGCACCTTTAGCAGGATCTCTAGCCTCCGGATTCCTTGCACCCAGCTCCGACCCATTAAGATACAAACCTTTCGGTCTTGCACTGAGCGGCGGAGGCCCATTCCCCAGCGCAGCGGCAACGATATCACTCGCTGATTTCCTCGCGGGACGAAGGGGCCCATTGGGAAAGAGGAAAATGAGAACAATTGCCATGGCGGGTAATAACAACTGCCACAACAGCACGCGCAAGAACCAGCTCCCACTCCGGCGCACAATACCGGTATTAACTAACCCCGGATCAATTCCGAGGACTGAAATGTTGTGGAGCTTCGAGTCTTGATCGAGACGGCGTTGAAGCTCGGAACTAGACACAGGGAAGTCAGTCAGATGGCGGTAGAGAATGGAAGGCAGTGAGTGGACCCACATGGTGGCTACGCCGCACAGCTTGGACGCACCATAGCGCCTATACCCAGCCGCCCATCCAGTCTTATCGTCCTTGCTTGTACTCCAGCTACCCTTCGCAATGGGATTGATGGTGTCAGAGCTGAAAATCGTGTTATATCTAGCCTCTTTGAAGGAGCCGTTCCACGAATTACGCGGGTCATGCGGGCTGACGGGTAGCAACGCGTCAGCTTACTATTACTATACCTTTGTATACCATACAGACAGCATGTATCTGACATCTCCAGGGTAGACTTACTTGTGCGACCAGCTGCTGATCCAGAGCACCCGGCCTACTTGCGGATCCATGCTCTGCAGCAGCAATAGCGTTAGGAGCCAATGGCCCAGATAGTTGGTTGCAAAGGTCGTGTCTAGGCCATTTTGAGTCCATGTCTGCGTCTCAAACTCCTCGTAGCCTGCATTGAGGATGAGGGCGTGTATGCGAGGGATGGTGCCGGCGGCGATGCGCTCGTTGATGTCTGCCGCTACCTCGCGGACGCTGCTGAGTTGCGATAAGTCGAGCGAAACTTTCTCGTGAGAATGGGGACGCAAGTTTTGATTGGAAAGGGCGGTATCGAGTGTGTGTGCAGCAGTGGTATTTCGGACCGTGTACACTCCATGGTAAGATGAGTTCAGCTGTGGTGATGTAACGATTTGGGAGACGGTGGCGCTGCCGAGACCCCCATTTGCGCCCGTCACGATAATTGTGCCTTTTGGGTTGATCATGGTTGAATTCAGGCCGAGGAGACAAGTTCTTGTTTGATGTATGGAGGAAATAAGCGCATGCAGGCTATCCAATTTATATGTCTATAGAATCCGCCCCACACTAACGGCGGGCAAAAAGGGCCCATAGATGCGCTGTACTACTGCTGTAGCCATTACTAGTGCTATATATATCGCTACTAGATCTGCGGCCCCTGTTGATCCTTCCTAACGCTATACTCTTTGTTACACTTAACCTCAGCACATGGTGTTGCTTTTGTGCGACTGGAATAAGGGACAGCTTGTCAAGTGTTCGCCAGTTCTATAGCCTGGACTAAGCGATCAGGCCGAGCGACTTCTGTTACATACTTCATCTATGGACGGTATCTATGTTGTGAATTTTATAGGCCTTTCCGGGGGTCAAAACACAGGGTCAATTGCATACCTAAGGCATGCTAGATCCCAAGTTCATCGAGATAAACAGCCCACAAGGTGAGTGCGAGTGCTCTAACTCCCGGAATCCGCGCCGCACACTAAAATGTACGGCAGACCTCGGGAGCCCTTGGGGCGCAAAGGCGGTCGTATTAGACATTCCTAGCTTCAGTAAGACTGCATGCACGTGACGTGTGTGGCACAGCTAGACACCTATTTTCCCTTCCCCCGCCACCTTAAAGTTCGTTATTTAATTATGCACTGAATAGACAGCGCTTGGCTGCATTAATTTGTGAATCTTTGCTTGGAGGCCGTCACCGCCGCCGTTTCTACATAACTCTAACAGCCCACGCACGGATTGGCGCCTTTGTTCCCCTTCATCCCCACGCTTTTCTTATTACTCTGCAGGACAACAGCAGCACAGTTAAAGAGCCATCATGTGGCCTTTTGCGACATACCCAGTGTGCTCGCCAGAACAGGTCGACGGAAAAACCTACGATTATGTTGTGGTTGGAGGTAGGGCTGCACTGTTTTTTCCCACCGTTCCTACTCTAACGAAGCATTCTAGGTGGAACGGCTGGCTGTGTTCTTGCTTCACGTCTGTCTGAGAATGCCGATGTTTCCGTTCTTCTCATCGAAAGAGGCCATGTGAAGAACAATCTACTTTCGCGGATGCCCTTACTGAGCCAGAATCTGTGGTGGACGGATATCATGCAAGTTCAAAGCACAATCTGGTCGGAGCCGATACATGGCGCCCACGAGAGAAGCAATCGGCTTTGGGCAGTCAACGGCATTGGTGGTGCTTCGCGTCTCAACGCCATGCTCTGGACTCGAGGCAGCCCTGGGAACTATACCTTATGGAGCGACATGGGCTTGAAAGATTGGGCATGGGACAAGGTAGAGCCATACTTTAGGAGGCTTGAGAATCTTACTGGGCCGTTGAATGAGTGCCAGTCTGAGGTGAGAGGTCGTGGTGGTCCCATTGAGCTGCGCAAGCCACCGTATCCGTTCAAGTGGCTGAAGTAGTAAGCCGTCTCCGACCTTGGGGCCAATATCAAAGTAAACTAACATTCATCCCACAGTCTTGAAAAAGCGGCTGGAAATATTGGTGTTCCAGCTTCAGAAGACTGCAACGACCCAGCCGCCCCTTCATGCGGCTACTTTGCCCTCGAAACTGCCATTGACAAGAATGGCGAAAGGGTCTCTGCCCTATCAGCGTACCTGAACAAGAAGGTTGCTCGAGGGAGGAATGCGCGTTTGAGCGTTTGCACTGGTACAGTGGCTTCCCGCCTTGAAGTAGCCGGCGATGAACAAAATGGGCGTACCGTCACCGGCGTCTATATTCGGTCTTCCTCTGGACCTGACAAAGATAGAGACTACCTCGTCAAAGCCCGAAGAGAGGTGGTTCTAACTTGCGGAGCCATGACTACCCCCCAGTTGCTGCTTCTGAGTGGCATTGGTCCTAGCGGGGAAAAGTCGTCCGAATCAAGACTCGGCATTCCTCTCGTGAAAGAGCTGCCTGCCGTGGGAGCCGACTTTTCTGACCACTACTCCATCCCGGTTATGCTCGAGCTACCCAAGAAGGAGACACTACACTTTCTCGAGACTGGAATGTGGGGTCTTTGGTACATACTGTTATGGATCTTTACGGGAAAAGGACTGGTGGGCCTCAGCTCAGCACCAGCCGCCATCTTCCTCCATACAGACTCAGTCGATGAGACGACAATGCAAGTTACGACACCAAACACGTCGCATAGTCATCAAGTTCCTAATGTTGAGATCATGATCATTCCTCTCAACTCATTCGAACGCGCCGTGCCAGGCCGCTCGCTGTTTTCTATTTATCCCACTATACTCCAGCCTCGGGCTAAAGGTAAGTTTCAAATCCACATCTATAGAGATGGAAGCTAGTAGTAGCTAACCATCCATTACCAGGGCGTCTCGAGATAACGAGTACGGATCCCCTGGTTAATCCCAGGATAACACATCCGATGTTTGGCCACAGCGACGATCTGAAAGCGGCTCGGCTTGCCGTTCGCTTATCTATGCGGTTGGCTGAGGAATTCCAAGCCCTATATCCATCATCGGCTCCCTTTGCGTTTGCACCTGGTAACGAACTGCTGACTCTCCGTGAGTGGGAGAAGTCAGGGCAGTCTGATCGACCATCACCCATTGAAAGGCCGGTCGCAGAGTCTCCACAGGTAAACAAAACATGGAAGGACGTTACTGACGAGGAAATCGATGACTACATGCGGAGGGTAGGCCATACTGCCCTTCACTTCTCGAGCACATGTCCTATGGGTACGGACGAGAAAAATGGAGTCGTGGACCAGAAGCTTTTGGTCTTCGGCTTCAAGAATCTGAGGATTGCGGATGCCAGTGTTTTCCCCAAGAGCATAAGCGCGCACACCATGGCTCCCGTGCTAATGGTTGCTGAAAGGTGCGCGGATTTCATAAAGAGCACTTGGCATAGGTAGTGTATTTAGTTTTAGTAGTCGCAACACTGCTTGTTAGTAGCCGTGATAACAACTCCTATTAAGCATATTAGTAGAATGTTATAGTGACAGGTAGTGCGAATGCCTTATTAAAGTAGTAAAGTAATAAAATGTATTGTAATTACTACAGAGTGTTATGTGTGTACTAGGGGAGTACAGAAGAGTAGAGTAGGAGAGCTATTAAGTCTAATTAGGACATCTTTTAAGCACGCTATTAGTAGCTATATTTTAAGTTAACTTGGTCATCAAACATGTAAGCCTTATAAGAAGGTAGTAACTCAGCCGTTAATTATTTTTAGTGCTACGAAGCCTGTACATTTAATAATACACGAGTAAAGGTCTTTAGCACGATTTAACGCTTCTGCCTTCTATTAGATGTTTGCAGTCTTCCTTTGTTTACTTAAGGCTAGATGCTTTAAGAGCTTCTTGCTCTAAGTTGTGTTGATTTCTTTCCCCGGGAACTTAAATAACTTGGTAACATAGGATCTCTAACGCAACAAATCCATGAAGTAACGATTAAGAGGATGGCAGGTTGTGTTTTATCTTCTAAGCGCATTGTCAACTCAGGCTTCTCTTTGACTATTATTACTTCACGACGTATTTATAGATTGCAATTTAATATCTCTTTTTAGGTATTAAAGTTATGTATCTAACCTATGTAAGAGCCTTCCTAAGAGCATCCATGGTAATCTACGTAGCCCTTGTAAGGCCTCTCGTAAAAATCGTGCCATCTGAACGCGTCATCCAAACGATTATACACATCGACGTACTCATACACGCTGATGTACATCCACCCAACGTCCTCCCATTCCTCATCGGTTTCGCCATCTTCCCAGCCCTCGGCTACGGCAGCGACTCTATCCTCTGGCCAATCAGTAGTCAGAATCTTGATGACTGAGGCCCCGAACCTAATGGATTCATCTAGTGAGCGAAGGCAAGCGTCGTCCACAAATAAGCAGAAGTTCCACCTCGGAGGGAGAGTTGACACGGGATGTTTTTCGTCATGAGCATCGTTGCTGAGTAGTTTCGACCGAATCTGCGCGCTTCCACCATACCTTTCTGGGTTGCGAAACCGTGGTGTTAGATCATCAGCAACCCAGGCGCGAAACGCATGGCGCACTGTATGCGCGTCGGCACCAGCGAGCGTCTCTTCGTCCTCGATGACAGTCAGGTAATGGCGGGGAATGAGATCAATCCGATTCGAGTAAGACATAGTATTTGCGACGTTCGAATGCAGATGCTGGAGCATGCGGGCCCAAGGTGCGTCGCTATCCACGCCGTAGACAGTGCGAAAAACGAGGAATCCCCACGGCGAGTTAGGTCGCATGTCGTAGTGGTTGAGGCTCTCATCGATATTATGGTATTCCTTTCGAAAACTCGCAAGAATCGGTTCGAGTGATGTCTGGAACTCATTATTTGCTTTGAGGGCGCCTGCAACATCCTTCTGAGTGGCGGACACCGTTGCTCCTTGGTCTTTGGCGAGCAAGGTGGGTGAGTAGGGTTCGGAACGATTGGAGGTTGATTGGCGCTGTTGGCTTTGCGGCTTGATGAGTGACGCCAAAATGCGTGGGCGTGTTGGGCGTGGGAAGAAGAGGCTAACCTGCTGGAGTGGCCGTGGTGGCCGTGGCAGGCGGCGAATTTGCATTAGATACATCAGAATGTGTGATTTGCGCATGGTGAAGCGGTTGTGTCACGTGTGGGGGATATTGTTCTATTGATTTTTGGGCTGCAGGTAAGATTGATATATATGGGTGGCAGATAATTCAGCATCACGTGTATGCTGTAATGCGGCCTTAGGCTTTAAACTTGTGAGATGTAAAAGCTGGAAGTACCTAAGGATGTATCGTGCTTATTGTATTAAACACACGACGCTGTATACTATGAATCCAGAAACCTTATATTCTTTAATTAAGTACCTAGGCAGACATAGGCAACTAGCAACTAGCAACACTAAACTACGCCTATAAGATTACATTAATTTGAATTAAATTCCTAATTACTTATAAAGCAAGTAACTTATAATTATTTAGGTATTTAGAACTTAAGAAAGCATACACGCTAATTAGTTATTAAAAATAACGCTAGTAAAGAATATAAGGTCTATAATTAGTTACTTAAAAGAATAATAATATAACCTTAGTAAAACTAAGATATTTATACTAATATTAAGCTCCTTCTAAAAATAATAAATAAACCTATTATTACTTCTATATATACTCTATAAGGAGGTTACTTAGGTAAGTAGTTAATAATTAGGTAATAGAGATAGAAGAGATAGTATTATAGGATAGATAGTTATATTAGAAGAAGTTTTATAAGCTCTATACCTATATTATACCTAGGTTATAGCTAAGTTATACCTAGGGCGCTAATAGCGCCTATAGTACCTAGGGTAGCAGACGTTTTATAATTCTCTTACCTACCTAGTACCCTAGCTACCCCTACTACTAACGCGTTTATTACTATAGATTATAGTAAGAAATTACTTATAAGGAGGTTACTTAGGCAAGTAGTTAATAATTAGGTAATAGAGATAGAAGAGATAGTATTACGGAATAGATAGTTAGAACTAGTCTGACATAGATAAGACAAATCGCTAGTAAGCCTAGCTTACACTAATTTAGGAATATATACCTAATCCTACGTAACTCTTAGCCTACGTAATCTACTAACACTAACCCTAGGTCCTTCTATCCTCTAGGGCCTTATATTATCCCCCTCTTAGACTCTATTATCCTAAGAGAGATAAGGTGTTCTAATTTGTACTAATATGCGCTAAATTAGCCTATTCTTTCCCCTTCTGTATTGTGTAGCAATACTTATTATAAAGCTTTGTTAAGGTAAGAGAAAGTAAAAGTAAAGGTAAGAGAGGTTGCAATTTACCTTATTACCTAGGTAATAAGAAACCCTATTAGTAGGATCTTAAATCTTTAGGGACTAGCTTAGAAACTAGTAGAGGGAGGATATATTACAATATATCCTTCCTTCCTTCTATTCCCCTAGCCTTAAACACTACTACTACTACTTTTAGTAAGTTAACACCTTTTATAAATCCTTAGCAATATTCGCTTAAAGGATATTATAAGTATCTCTCTAACCTAAAATAGCCTATTTTAGCAGTAACTAACTGTGTTTTAGTTAACTTAAGTCTTACTTCTAACTTTACTCTAACTTTAACTTAACTTCTTCTACTTTTCCTTAATGTAAGTTATTTTGTGCTAGAAATAGCTAAATTATACTAATTTAGGCTAGATTAACACAACTTTATTAATATGCCTCTAAAGCATATTCCTATGCCTTAGCGTTGCCTTACTGCATGTAAGGAGGCCCCCCTTACAGAGTTTATCTATTCTTAGTGCCTAAATTGCATTACTAAGGAAGATCTAGATAAAGAATACTAATACTAGTTTACCTATAACTGTTTGCTTATTTACTAGTATACCTCTATAGATAATATCTAATATAACTACTATAGGTACTATATTAGTGTTAGCTAATAATACCTTGCTATAAGTAGCCTTTTCTAATATATATTAGCATATATTAACTAATATTAACTTAAATAGCTCCCTAAGACTCTACGCAAGCACTACCTAGCCTTTTCCTGCGTCTATAAGGTATACTATGCTGCTACTAAGGAAGAGAAGGAGGGTCTGCGTAAGGGCATAGTTAAGGAGGCTAAGCTACTCTATAAGTAGCTTATTAAGTAAGAAACTACCCTAAATAGCATATTCTAACACCTTTTAGCTTATACTAACTTTTTTAGAGAGCGTAGGCTTACTAGTTACTTAGGCTATTACTATACGGGCTATAATTAGTTAGAGTCCTCTAGAGTACCTGCTAGTGTCTATAATAGGACTAAGGTAGGCGCTTAGCGCAAGGCTCGCCTTAAGGAGGCTATAATTAATAGAGATTAGGACATAATTAACTAGCTTTCTGCTGCCTTACCTAAGGTAAGTTCTTCTAACGCATTTTAACATAAAATAGCACTAATTAGTATGTATAGCCCCCCTATAAGCGTAGAGCTACTACTCCTGCTAATAGTATCTAGAAGCAGGCTCCCCTAGCTCCTCGTTGCGGCACCCGCTATAGGTAGGGGTTCTCTAGCTAGACTTATCCCCTTAGGGGTTAGTTACAGTTTCTCTAGGTAGTTTTAGTAGTTTCTGTAATAGGCAAGCTATATTATCCTTAGACGATATCCTTAGCCTTAGTTAGCACCCTTAGATACTTAGAACACTCCTTAGCTAAGCTCTAGATTAATCCTTAGCTTAGCAAAGCAGGATAGCTTATCTTTAATCTAGAATAGACTAGAGTAGTACTATTAAGAGTAGATTACTTAGCAGATTATGTATATATATTCCTTAATAGCTTAGAGCTTTAGAAGCTCTATTAAATCTTAAGTATTCTTTTTAGACTTTAAGCTCCTTAAGCTCAGCCCCTTACATAGATTTAATTAACTAACACCCCGTACTATTAATAAAGGTTGCTTAGTATAATTCCTACTAATAATAGCGCAGAACGTAAATAATTAGGAGCTCCTTAGCAAGGCCTTATAACTAAGAAGAGAAGGAACCTTACAGAAGGATATTAGTTTATAACTAAGGGCGTACCTTACTTAGAGAGAAATTCTAGCAGATAAGGTAATAATTAAACTTACCTTACTTAACAAAATCCTTTAACTTAATAAGGAATAGAGAACCCTTAATAAAGAGGGACCTACTAATATTAACATAGAAGCTAGAATAGAGAGAATTAAAGAGCTAGTTGCAGCTATATTAGCAGCTCTTAGGACTCTTACTTAGTCCCTGCTAACTCCCTTAGCGATACCTCTAATAATAGCCCTACTCTTATCCGCAGACCTAACAACTAGAGCAGCATTTAGGAAACTTAAGATACTAGACCTAGCGTCCTTTAGTAGGGATTAATTAGATTACCTTAGGTAGAAAATCTAAATAAAAAATAAGCTCTAGAGTAATGCTAAGCTAATTAGATATCTAGTAGACTATATATTTAGCTAATTAGAGGGAACTATAGCATAGATTATAATTTCCTAGGTTAACTATAATAAAAACAGCACTATAAAAGAATTTTAGAAGTTTCTAGATAGATAATTTACTAACTTATTAGCTAAGGAAAAGGCCCACAACAAACTTATGTAACTCTACTAGTAGAGTAAGGTCTCCCTAGCATAGTTTAACTTAGAGTTTATGTAGTTAGCGTTTAAAGCTAAGGAAGAGGAAAACTACGCGTTACTAAAGAGCTGTTACCTCTTAGTAATATAACTAGACCTTACTAATAGAATAGTTACTATAGAGCTACTAGACAGCTACATAATCTAGGAGATATAAGCCTAAGTTCTTAGGATTAAAGAGAACATATATTAGAATAAGGTAAACTATAAGGGCTTAGTCTAACCTACAAAGGAAGGATATGCCTAAAATATAAATTAAGAACCTATAAAGGCTTATAGCTCTTAACCTAAGAAAGTTAGAAAGTAATAAGTAGAGTAGGTATTAAAAGAAGAACGCGCAAAGCGTAGAAAAAATAGTAATTACCTCTATTATAGTAAGAAGGGACACTTCTAGTCTAAATATAAGCTAACTCTAGCTAAGAGGCCTACTAGAGCAAGAACTAGACGGAGTAATAATGCTAAGAATAAGGCTAAAGGTTTAGCTAAGGAATTTTCTAACAACTATTTAGAAAACTAGTTTCTCCTAGTAATAGTCGCCGTTAGGAGAGGAATAAGAAGGACTAGACAGAATTAACTTAGAAGGAGTTTAAGAGGTTTTAATAGAGTTAGCTAGATAGTAGCCTAATTATAGTATATTTACTTATTAATAGAGAAAGTTTTACTTTAATACTAATTAACACTAGTTGCTTGTGCTACAGTTCTATCTCTAATTAATTCATCTAGAATAATAACATACAGCACACTAAGTTAAGGAGGGAGAAGTTAATTATAGGCTTTAGGGGAGAGATTACTAAGCTCTTAGAAATAGCTAAGGTAGAGGTAGATATTAACAGCTACTTAGAAATTATGTTCCTATATATCTATTAGGATAAGGAGTATAATATAATTCTTAGAAAACTATAGATAGAAAGGAATAAGGTTACGCTAGCGCTAGCTAAGAAATTAATATTCTTACACCGCGCTAACCTTAGAGTTTAGAGCTAGGAAGGTCGCTAGCTAAAGAAAGGAGTAAGATAGGTAAGAGCCTTAGCATTTATAGCCCTTTCTTAGAGAATCTGCAAAACTACTAGATTAACAGGGGTTTTTACTACCTTAATAGCTAATATTTAGAGGGCTCTTACCCTAAAAAAGAAGTTAACTCTAGAGGAACTTAAAGATATACTCCTAGATTTGCTAAGAGACCTTTTTTAATACTTCTCCTAGGAAGAATCTAATAAGCTCCCCCCTTATAGAGGACTAGCAGTAGATATAAAGATTAACCTAACTTAGGAAGGTAAAAAGGACGCAGAGATACTATAGGGACTACTATACAGCATATCTAAGGAAGAACTCTTAGTCCTTAGATAACAGCTTACTGCGTACCTAGATAAGGGTTTTATCTAGGTAAGCTGTTTAAGCGCAGCCGCCCTAGTATTATTTATCTAGAAGCCTAGGGGCAGACTCTGCTTCTGCGTAGACTACTAGGCCCTTAATATAATTATAAAGCAGGATTAGTACCTACTCCTACTACTAAAAGAAACCCTAAATTAGATTAGAAAAGTAAAATAGTTTACTAAAGTAGATGTAATTTAGGCGTTCTACAGAATCTGTATTACAGAAGGTAATAAGTAAAAGACAGCATTCTATATAAGGTTTAGGTTATATAAATAGCTAGTAACTCTATTTAGATTAGTAAACGCACCTAGCACCTTTTAGAGGTACATTAATTAAACGCTTAGGGAACACCTAGATAACTAGTGCTTAGCCTACATAGACAACGTCTTAATCTACTTATTAGGCTTAAAAGCTAACTATAAGAAGAAAGTTAAAACCGTAATAAAGAAGCTTAGGGCTGCTAGCCTCTAAATAGATATTAAGAAATATAAATTTAGCGTTAAATAAGTAAAGTACCTAGGATTTATTATTAAAGCTAAGAAAGGAATTATAATAGATAAAGAGAAGCTTAGAGTAATCTATAAGTAGTAAGCTCTAACCTCTATAAAAGCAGTCTATAGCTTCTTAGGGTTTGCAAACTTCTACTAGATATTTATCTAGAACTTCTTAGGATTAGCCGCGCTGCTTACTAAACTAACAGGCAAAGGGGTTAACTTTATCTAAGGAAAGGAATAATAAGAAGCATTCTAGAACCTAAAAGATATCTTCTGTTTAGAACTAGTATTAGCCTATTTTAATCCTAAGCTAGAAACAATCCTAGAGGCGGACGCATCTAGGTAGGCAACTAGAGGCACACTTTCTTAAAGGGATAAAGACAGAAAGCTTTAGATAGTAGCGTACTTCTTAGCTAAGAATAATCCTGCTAAGGTAAACTACTCTATCTATAATAAAGAGCTCTTAGTAGTAATTAAATACGCGGAAGAATAGTATAGCAAGCTTAGGGCAGTAAAACATATATTAGTAATTACTAACTATAAGAACCTTCTATACTTTACAACTTCCTAGAAGCTAAGTAAGAGGCACGTTTATTAGTCTAATATTCTAAGCAGGATTAACCTAACGTTCTAATACTAACTAGGTGCGGAAAACAGCAGGGCTAACGCTCTCTCTAGAAGGGAACAGGACCTTCTAAAAGACTTAGAAGACAAGAGGGTAAAATTAAGGCATTTCTAACTCCTAATACTAGTAGGCCTAGATAGGGATAGCTAGGGCATAAGGGATCTAAGAGCATCCTTAGCTTCCGCAATTAGAGTGCTTAGCGCTAGAGGATTTTTAGAAAATAGAGTGCTACTAGCTTAACTAGCAGAGGAACCTACCCTAGCAGAAATATAGGAAAGCGTAGAGAAGGCTAATAACGTCTATTAATAAGCTGTATAAGCTATTAAGGATAGCGCTTATAAGTTCCTACTAGAGCTAAAGCTTAGCACCTCCCTTTTAGAATATAGACTAGACTACTAAGAAAGACTCTTATTTAGAGACTAGCGTTAGGTTTTAGACTACCTAGGACTAAGGTTAAAACTATTAGAAGAAGCGCATAACTCTCCCTATACTAGGCACCCTAAAAGAGAAGGAACGTATAAGATCCTAGCTAGGAATTTCTTCTAGCCTATAATATTAAATACTATCTAGACCTTTATTAAAAACTATAACGTTTGCAGAAGGACTAAGCTATAAAGAGAGCTAAAATAAGGACTCCTAAAACTACTGCTGCTCCCGTTAAGAATCTAGAAAGAAATATCTATAGACTTTATTATAAGTCTTCTACTTAGTAATAGGAATTACAATCTTATAGTTATTATAGACTAACTAAGTAAGGGTATAGTCCTAATTCTGCTTCTAGATCTAAGGACTAAAATAGTAATAAAGGCCTTTATAGAAAGGGTAGTAGCGTACTACTAGATACTAGATATAATAGTATCTAATTATAGCTTATAGTTTATTAGCAACTTCTAGGCAGAGTTATATTAGTTACTTAAGATCTAGCAGCAGCTCTCTACGGCCTTTTATTAGCAGACAGATAGGTTAATAGAATAAATAAACGTAGTAATTAAGACTTACCTAAGGGCATTTATAGACTAGAGTTAGTTAGATTAGGCGCTAAGGTGTCTGTTAGCTTAGGTCGCTATTTATAGTTAGAATGTAACGTCTACTAGAGTTAGTCCTTTCTTCTTACAGCATAGGTATAATATAGAGCTAATTAATCTAGATAAGGAAGAGTAAGCTTTAAGTTATCTTAGGAATGCGCTAGACCTAGAAGCAGCTGCGAGGGCTATAGTAGAGAAGTTTAAAGAAACCTTTAAGTAGGCGTAATTAAACATAGCGCTAGCGCAGTAAGAATAAGAACGCTAGGTAAATAAACATAGGTAAGAAGCTCTAATACTTAAAGAAGGAGATAAGGTGTAGCTCTAATATAGGGATTAGTTATTAAATAGCTAGCTAAGTAAGAAGCTAGATTAGAAAAATAGCAAGTTTACTATAAAAAAGGTAATTAGAAGCTATAATATTAAGCTTAATATTCTGCCTAGAGTTTACCTAGTATTCTATGTTAACTAGATAAGGTTAGCTCTAAATAACTATCTTCTAGGGCAGACCTTAGATAACTTCTAACTAGAAGCTATTATAGTTAATAAGGAGGAGGAGTAGGGAGTAGACAAGATTTATACTAAAAGGCGCAGGAAGATTAGTTAAGGATCCTAACTTAAGTACTAAGTAAAATAGGCAGGTTATGCAAACCCTACTTAGAAGCTAGAAATAAACTTTAGTAAGTTAGAAGCCTTAATAAGCTAGCTTAACTTCTTAGCGCCCTATTATTTAAGTTAAGGAACACTGCTAGAAGAATTCTAAAGGGACCCTCTAGAGAAGTAAGTATAGAGTTAGGAACCCCTTATTAAGAGTCTAAGTTAATAAGGGAGTAAGCAGGGTTAGTAGGATAGTAGATAAGGTAGGAAGAAGGTTTAGAGAAGCTAGGAGAGGATGTTAAGAGTTATCTACCCTTAGAATAAGAAGGAAGTTAGAGGAGAATAAGAAACACAGCAAGAGCTAGTCTAGACATACTAGAAACTAAACTAGGACACTATAGAACTAGCAGATTAACTTATTAAGGTATACCTATAGTAAAGGAAGAGCTAGACGTAAAAGTAAGGTATGCTTAGAGAACTGCGTATTCTCCTTATAAGGGAACTAAGAAGTCTGTTTAGGTATTAAAGAAGGTAGGATTAAAGCGCCTAAGAGGCGGAACTTAGTTAGAGCTAGATAGAAAGAACTCTAGTAAGGAGGAGCATAATAAGCAAACATAAAGAAGAGTCTAAATAGAATAAGCCTATAGGCGAAATTAACTATTAGAGAACTAAAGAACTAAAGAAACCTTACTACCTTAGAATAAGAAAGAGCTAGATAAGGCTTAGCAAGAGTAAGAACTTAAGCAAACTAATAAGCTAAATTCTAAAGTACTAATACAACTAGCTAGTAAGTACCTAAGCTAATAAAGAAATTACTAAGTACTATTACCCTTAATATCTATATCCTCCTTACTACCTTTAGCTTACTTAGTAATAGACTAAGAGCGCTAAGTAAAGTTAATAAATTAGCTAAGTAAAGTATTCTGTGTGCTAATAGCCTAGTAGATATAGTCCTATATAATATATTAGTTAAATGCATAGGAATAGAGGAGTAAGATATACCTAGCTATATATAAGGTTATTGCACAGACCTACTATATTATTAAGGATGTTACTAAAAGTATTAGAGTTATAGTAATACGGTCAGATAGTTAGGTTTATATAGTAGAACCCGTGGGACTTAGAGAAAATCGCGAACACGAAAATTAAAGCAGATTTGCACAACACTACACTTTATAGGCTGCGCATTATTAAATAAATGCTGCAAACCTGCGCAAAATATACAGATAAACCGTGTCTATTATTACATCTATATGCGCAATCTCTATTTACTTATTATACCTTCCTATTATTATGTAAAGGTAGTGCAGTAGTAGAGCTAAGGCGCTATACCTAAAAGAATTTTTTCTAATAGTACCCTTAGAGTGCCCGCGCAGGTTGCAGTGCTATTGCAGCGCCCTGCTAGCTATACTATTTACTACGCGCGAAAACCTGCTCTCCTGCTGTTAAATTTATATAGGGTAATAGTATTAATTATTATATTAACCTATGCAACCTTTATTCCCCTATTATACTAGCGCGTTACTGTGCAAAGCTAGTAGAGTAATAATACCTAGGCGCTATACCTAAAGGGAATCTTTTCTAATAATATTCTTGCATAGTATAAAGATAGTACTATTAGTGCAGTAGGTACGCTAATACGCTATTTCTAAAGCGTATCTGTTCTAACAGCGCTTTTTGTGCGCCGTGTAGATGCACGCCCTTAGGGCTCTGTAAAATACTTTATCTACAGCCCCTATACGCACAAGAGCAGCATAAGGAAAGGATATAAGGAAGATAGCTAAAAATATAGCGTATAGTCCTGTACTACTCTTTAGGGCACTACATTTCTGCGCTTTCTATAAAACAGAGAGGCATAGTAGAGAGGCACAGTACAGTGTAACAGGCCTATAGTAAAGGAGTAGTATTATAAGGAAAGCCTAAGCAGCAGGCATGCAAAGGCGCTAGACCTAAAGGAGATTATTTCTAATAGTCCTTATGCTACTATGCGCAGGCTACCTCTTATATCCTAACCTTAACCTAAACGTGCAGAGAGGTTGTGCGTAACGTACACTAAGGCGCTATGCCTAAAGGGATCTTTTCTAACAGTCCCTATGCGGCCTAATAAGCGCAGACTACCTCCTATATATATCCTAACCCTAACCTAAACGTGCTAAGAGACCGTGCGTATAGTGTGCTAAGGCCTAACTCCTAGTAGGGATTATTTACTAGTAGCTAGTACCTAGGGGCTGTGCGCGGACTACGTCTTGTTAACCTACACCCTAACCTAAGCCTAATTATAGACTACTTAGGGGTCTGTAAAATACTATATTAAGATCCCCTATATAACGCCCCTAAGGCGAGTTTGCACTTTATGCCGCCTATAGAGGGTTACAGATATAGATTATACTAGGTTAAAGTTTGCAATTATAGTAAGAGCACTAGGAGAAGAGGCGCGTAATCCTCCTACTAAATTTGCTATTATAGCAAGAGTAAGGAGAAGAGGCGCGCAATGCCCCTAGCTAACTAGCACAGAAGCTAACTACTGCTAAATTACTTGCCTAAATACTACGCTATATTATTAGTTTATATAACATTACAGGAAGAGGCTATTAAGGTAGACTAACAGGCACAGAAGCTAAATAACGCTAATTACTATCCTAAACCCTACGCTACATTATTAGATAGTACCCCTACTAAATTTGCTATTGCAGTAAGAGCACCGCGAGAAGAAACGCGTAATACCCTAGCTAATAGGCAGAGAAGGCAACTACTGCTTAATTACTTACCTAAATACTATGCTACATTATTATTAGATTATACCCGTCTAAACACCTTTGCTATTACAGCAAAAGTATTATAAGAAGAGACTTATAAGGCTAACTAACAGGTATAGAAGCTAACTACGCTAAATACTATACTACATTAATACTAGATTATACTGCAGCAAAACACCTTTACTATAGCAGCGTAAGTACTACTAGAAGAGATACGTAAGGCTAACTAATATGCACAAGTTATATAAGTACACATTCTCCTAATATTAGGTTTGCAGTTTATTTTAAGATGCAGACTATGTCCTATCCTAAGCCCTAACCTAAACCTATAGAAGGGCAGTGCCTAAGGCTAATTAAGCTACTCTACCTATATACGAGCACTCTCTAAATCCCTAGCGCAGCCTAGCGCACAGGCCTATCCTAAACCTAGACCCTAACCTAAAGCTTAGCCGCCCCTACGCGCATTAGTCTACTGCTTAGGGGGATAAAAAATACTATTTTAAGAGCCCCTAATGCATTTATAACTATAGCCGCTAATAATGCCACCTTATAGACCGCCTACTAGCCTATAGTAGGCTGAAAATCCGTCTATAATTTCTTATATATCTATTTACAAACAACGCCGCAGCATGCAATCTATCTCCTTAAAACTCTAAGAGGCCGTATTATCTTTTTTAGCACTCTTTTCTCTCCTACGCTTAAAGACGTGTAAAGATTAGATAAATTAGGAGATTTACTGTATGCGCATATCTTAGACAACCCGCAACCTAGAGCAGGTTATCTAACAAATCTTTAGGATAAGGCTTGTACTTCTATTAGCCTTTGTTAATATATATCTAGATACTCTAGTACTCTAGAGTTTAGAAGTACAACTCTGCGCTAACCTTACCTATTTTTTACAGCCCTAATTTGCTAGATCTTATATGCCGCTCTAACTAACATAAGGACCCTACTATTATTTATTACAGCCTTATCTTTATAGCTATTAAGCTACGCAAGGTTAGAGTTATTTATTGCAATATCCTTAACACGTAAACTAGCCTTACGTAGCTTAACGACTATAAAGACAAGGCTGTAATAAATAATAGTAGGGTCCTTTATAATAACCCTAAATCTATACTAGAACTGTAGGTAGATTAAGTGCAAAGGAACTAGATTTCTTACTAAGGATTCTTAATTATAGCCCTAGCTTCTTAGGTTTGTTATTATTGTCCTTGCTTAGCTAGATGTGCTTAGTTTACTGCTGGTCATCTAACGCATCCGCAGCGAGTTAAATAATAGGAAACTAAGGAGGCTTAAAGAAAGAGGCTCTCCTAACTAGCCTTTCCTATAAGCACTGTTAGTATACCCTAAGATTAGTATAGCATAGAGTATTACTTATAGAGGGTTTCCTTCTTTTAGCCTAGATATAACTTGTATAGGAGTTGCATAGGCTAAGACATAGCATAGAAAGATATATTAAGAGCAGCCTAGCCTGCTATACCTAGGTAAAGACTGCTAATAGAAGTAATTTATCCGTTATATAGAATATAGAAGTAGTAAGATAATTATATAAAAGTAGTAAGTTAATTATATATGCTGTTTAAGGGTTTAGATTATACTGCTTAAGCGTCTGGAGCTCGCTTTATAGAGTAAGGAGCAGATGTCGCCTCTACTTATAAGGCAATATATCTAGCCTTGCAGGTGCTTGCTAGAGGTGTTATCCTTAAACACGCGGGCGATTAGTAGAACAATCTATACAGGTAATCTTTTAAGGCTAGTAGCCGTAATTAAGAAGGCTATACATTAAGGCTTATAGAATATTATTAAACGCGTAATTTATTGCGCTTTCTATTAACGTCCGTACCTGTAATTATTCTAAGCTATTTCTTAAAGTTTATGCAACCTTAATAAGCATAGTAGCTGCAATTAACAAGGCAATAAACTAAGGCTTATAGGACATTAGCAAAGAAGTACATTATTACGCTTTCTATTAACGTCTATACCTGTAATTATTCTAAGCTATTTCTTAAGGTTTGTGTAATATTAACAAATAAATGCTTATTTCTAAAGTTAATACGGCTACTAATAATGCGCAGCAGTGTAGACTGTTAGCACTAGCCTATGCAGCAATTAGCAGAAAGGCCTAACCTGCATAGGTAGGATATAACCTATAGCTAGGTAGGGCTAAGGACTACCTGCTACATCTCTGCAGAGATAAGCGCGCGTAATATAAACGTGTCCTTTACCCTACATATTATATTATATACTGCTCCTACCTACTCTGCAAATACTTACTATACACCTTATCTTCTATACATACTACATTTGCTAGCTGCTGCTAGTTATTTTATAACTTAACAGAACAGCATAAAGGTTACTATAGTTCTAGAATTAAAGTAATAACTACAGTAAGACGCCTTATAGGTATACTACTCTCCCTTCCCCTATTACCTACTATTTTGTTGCAGGTAGTATAGGGGTCTAAAAAATACTATATCTAACGCCCCTAACTAGAACATAACATAGCTAAAAAAAGGAAAACATACTACTTAAGGCCTCTATAAGTATTACAGACTTACTATATAGTAGGAACGCTCCTATATGTAACTATTATGTAATACACTCTACCCTATTAGCAGGTTACAACATAACACTGCGTAGGATAAAGAATAGAGTATGTAGGGGGTATATAGTTGCGGGTGTAATAGAGGCACTGCAGTTTTTACGTAAGAGATAGACCTTAGACTTACTATTACGTAGAGCGGGTGTTTTAGTATTGCCGCGTTATATCTGTGTGCACTGCTAGCGCTATCCTCTTATGCTGCCTATTATGCAGGTTGCCTGTATTCCTATAGGACCTTTAGAAATACTATTTTAGTTCTATACTGCTGTAGCAAGTAGATATATCTTAGCGTTTTTTAGCGCTAGTCCTAAAGCATACATTAAATAGATGTGTATTTAGTCCTTAGATTTACCTTTACTCCTCCTTAGATTTTCCTTTACTCTTCCTCTAATTTCCCTCTTACCTTTACCTTTACTGCTCCTTACTTAGGATATATAAGATATCTTCTGCCCTTGCAAACCTACACTCCTACACTCTACCTCTACCTCTACTAATTACCCTCCCCTATCCCCCTCCTACTTTGTTAATTAAACAACTAATTACACATTATATACACAACCTTAAGTTCTCTACGCGCTTAGTAACAGCCTACTAACTTATACGTATAATATTATAATTAACCTATAGCCTAAATAGTAGTTCTAACACTCCTAAGGCTGCGCTAAATACAACTACAGAGCCTACTCCTGCCCTACTAACTAAGTAAGTCTCTGTCCTAGTCGCATTAGTTAGTTACTAAATAGCAAGTTTAATAGTCCTAATAAGAAATAGCTAGAAGTTACTACCTACAGAGGTCTTTACTATCGCAATAATAAACGACTGCAAGTCCGCGCTTAGCGCTCTAATATCCCCTATACGTTCTGTCCGCGAATTCCCTTAGGGGTTAACTAAATAGTATTTTTAGAAGCCCTAAAGGGCGATAAACCTGCAGTAGAGTCTTCTGCCAACACTATAATAGCGGATTCAAGCAATAAGGAGCAGACATTTACTACCCTACAAGCAACCTTAAGCAGACCTAGTAAGCACTCGCCTTTCTTATACTTTAGAGTTACTAAAATAGTATATCTAGCACCCCTACCTACTAATCTCCTTAACTAACTTTAACTTAAGGCGTGCTAGACTATATAGAATAAGAAGATTATTACTAATAATAATAACAAATTCTATGCAAGCAACAGTAAGGATAAAGGCTAAGCCAGGTTAATATTAGGTAACAACTTAGACAACGAGGTAGAACCTAATAAACAAGACACTAGTCTAGCAGATACCCTAGCAGAGATTAAGGCTAACTTCTAAAAGTTCTTTACCTTGCGCAAAGATGCTGCCTGTGTATTTAGTGTTAGCATAGACGCATTTAAGCAGGCGATACTAGATAATAGCAAACTACAAGACATTTGCAAAGAGTATTTAAAAGCTACTAACAAGCTATTAGGCAGTTGCGGGCTAGGATACAAGACTATTAAAGAGCACTATAAGATTAGCAAGAAGATTAACCCCCTTATATACGAGCGAGCTACATGCAAAACTAAGGCTAAATTTACTAAGGCTAATTAGGCTGCGTAGGCTTAGGCTCTAACAGAGATTAAAGCCGTAGATAGACTAACTAGACTGCTGTATAGACAGCGACTATTAGGGGTAAAAAAGCAAACCTTAGCGTAGATACTATTCTAAAGCAAGGTAAAGTACTGCAGGCGAGATAGCAACAGGAAGAAAAAGGTCTAAGAGGGCCCGCAAACCTAACAGGCTACAGTAATCTAAGTAAAGAAAGCCTATCTACAACGCGAAGCTGCAAAGAGGGACGCAACTATAAAGGTAACTATAATATACTATATTAATAACGCTAGCTAGTTAAATATTAACAGCACCCCCTTAGTAGTTCCTAAAATAGTTAATCTAAAAGCCCCTAGGGCAGAGGACTAAGGGATACTAATGCCTATAATACTACGCAAGAGTGCGCTACGCAAGAATGCAGACAAAAACGCTAACCCTAATACACCTACACTAGCTAAAAAAGGGAAAGCTAAAGACGTAAAGAGGCTTGCGAAGACTTTGGCTATATTACGTAACATAGCTACTAATTTAGAAGAGCTAACAGTAATAATAGCAAAAGCTAAAAAGCGTAGTCAGCAGCGCCTTATAGTAGATATAAGTAATAAGGAAGTACTTGTAACCTTTAAGGCTAACATAATAAAGAGGACTAAGGTACAGAAACTAAGAGAGGAGAAGTAGAAAGCCTACGCTATGCAGACGCTGGCAGAGCAAGCCGCAGCCCTTAAAAAAGATCCTAAACGCGTCGCTAAATACAAGAAGTTAAGGTTATTTACAGTAAAGGCAATCTAAGCATTTATTAAAGACTTTAAAGACCCTCTGCCGCAGGCGCTAAAGGATAATCTGCTGCGCCCGTACGGTAAGGATAAGGACTTTATTAAAGCTAACACTAAAGTAAGGACACTCTATAAGGCAGGGGAAACTATAAACAACAAAGACGTTACTAGCTAGCTGTTAGCTAACAACGTAAAGGCTGCTGACCTTAGCATAAGTAATAGATCTACCCTTGCTACAGAGAATAAGGCAGCTAAATACGCGCAATAAATGTTAATGTTAAACAGCCTAAAGTTCTAGTACGCCAACCTAACTACTGCGCTAGCCTTCTATCGCGTTACGGATGCGAACTTTAAATTCTTACCTAACTAGACCTACTAAAAGGCCCTCTAATAGTAGCAGGTTTACGTAATAAAGTAGGCGCACAACATCTGTAAGAAGAACATAGGCCTTAGTAGTCTATGCGCGAACGCTATTAGCACTAGTAAGACGTTAATTATGCTAGGTATTATGTTATTAGTAAGTTACCTTTTCCCTAATATCTGCATAGGTACCCTTAGGGGTATCTAAAATACTATTTTATAGACCCCTATAGCACAACCTAGCTATTAATAACGCACTAACTAAGGCTAGGACATAACTAAAGTATGTAAAGAAATTACCGCAACAGACGCTGTAATAGAGAAGACTAAGACGCTAAAGGCTAAGCTATAGTTTGTAATTATGCTACTAAACTTAATTAACTAATTTGTAGGAGAGGCGCTCGCCTTCTCCGCGTTCTAGAAGATTACTGTCCTTAGTAATATAGTTTTCGCAGGTTATTATCGCGTAGACTAAGTTAAACGTCTTAACACAGGATCTCTTTACTTTAAGACAGATAACCCTGATAATGCGCGCACTATAATTGTAATCAGCTAGAATATAATAGGGAACTATAATAGCCTAACAGGGTACATAAAGTATAAACGCGTAATAATGCAGGATAATAACTTTAAGTTTAATAAACTAAACTAGGAACTAGATTATCTAGATTTAGAGTAGTTATTTAACTTAGAGGGTAAACCCCGTAGAGTAATTATAGACAAGGCGCACACGGCTTATTACAACTATTTATTATTCTAGGCAATAGTAATGTGGCTTAAGCCAGACTACAAGTACCTATTCTCTAGCAGTCTAACTCTACAAGGGATTACAGACCTTGTCCTATTAATTAAGCAGCTTAAGTCGCCCTAATTAGCAGAGAAAGCGACTTCTAAAGATAAAGGGCGATAGTATAACTCAGACATAAACCCCTATAAACTACTAGACGACTATCCTGCAGCTGTGTACTAAGCTACAGTGTTTTACTTCTAGAAATAGATTGTAAATAATAAAGACCTAGACGCTATTAAGAAGAGCTAAACTGCTCAGCTCTTCCTTAAATACTACCTACTCTGCTAGGACTATTCCTCTGCCTGCCTAATAGGCTTAAAGAATACTATCGCGTAAAACATGCCCCCCTTACACAACTATTATATTAAGAAAACCTTTTTACTAACCGCGTATCTGCTATATGCTTAATTTTCTAAAAATTAGAAGTTAAGAATAGTAGCTCTCCTCCCTACTGCTAGTAGAGATAGCGAACCTGTTCCTAACCCTTGTTCTATTCAGGCACTGTCTCTGCTAAACTTCTTCCCTATATTAGGCTACCTAGATATCCTAAACCCTAAATACCTAGAGTTTCTTAAGAGGAAACGCAAACGTAATTAGGCTAAGGCTAAACGCGCAGCTAAACGTAAAGCTAAAGCTAAAAAGGCTAACAACAGTAAGGATAAGGCGCCTATACACCCTAACGCTAACTTTAACCCTATAATTAGCAGCATAGATTACTTAGCTAATAATAATAATTCTTCTAAATTGTCTAAGTTAGGTAAGCATTATCCCTTCCTGCCTTAGGGGTAGCTAGAATACTATTTCAGCAACCCCTATATTAATAGACTAACAAAGGACTTAACACTAACAGCGCGTAGAAGATGATAATAATAAAGAGGATAACAGCTAGGAGATTAACTGCGATAAGTACTCTTAGTTCTAGGAAAAGTCTAACATATATAAAGAGATGCTAAACATTAGTTTTAACCTCTAGAGGACGTAATAGCTCTTAAAGTAAGCTGTGCACTATAGATGCAAGGAGATTAAAGAGCTTAACTAGCAAGATAGAAAAAAGGCTAGCAATAACTACGTTATCTACACAATCTGCTCCTTTTCTCTAAAGCTTATAATAATAATAGCCCTTATAGCTAATTACAGCGTGCTTAGGGGCGAAAAGATGTTAGTTTAGTTCTAGTACCCCGTGTTACAGGATATTATAGAGGAAATATGCATAGCTGCTAACATTAAATATCGCGACATATCTGCTAAAAGCATAAGTAAACAACAGCTCTACACACAACGTAATATAAATAACCTAGACACTTAATTTAATATACTCCTCGCCTTAATTAAAGTAGGAGGGATAGGGCTAAATCTCTAAGCTAACATGCGTGTAGCCATGCTGTTTAATCTGCCAGATTCAATTAAAGAGTACAACTAGCTGTCAGGTCGCTTCTAGCAACTTAGGCAGGTCTTACCTGTCTATATCTTTATGCTAGTCATGCACAATACTACTAATAGGAAACGCCTATAGTAAGTTTTAAGGCTGTATAGAGGCCCTGTAAATACTATTTTTAAAACCCCTATGTAGTACTCTAAATAGTATATGCTAATGCCTGGAACAGACGCTAATATAAAGCCGCCGTATCTAAAGAGTCTCTGCTTATGTCGTACGCTAGGGCCGTTAATGCTAAGTACAACGCTAACTTTACTAAGCGTAATAATAATAAATTTCTTAATAAGTACTTTTTCTTTAATAAGAAGTGTATTAGTGCAGAATTAGAGGAAGGGAAGGCCGCTATTGCTAAGTTGCGCAAAGAGAATAGTAGGGGCCTAAACTAGGTTCCTACATAGCTAGATTAAACCCTTGCCTTAAAGGCACTTATTAAACAATATATAGCAGAGATTATGCCGCTACTAGGTAGCTACTAACGCGACGCACTATACAACCTATCTAAACTCATGCGTACAGAAGCTGCGGTGCGAAAGGTTAAGGCTAAAGACTAGAAATTAATTAAGAAAGCATTTGCAAAGCAGAAGCCTAAGGAGTTAGCAGTTAAACTAGCGTCAGGCGCCTAAGAAACTAATAATGCCGCTGATGCTAGCGCTATAGATATTCACACGCTAATTAGGAAAGCGCCTATTACAGATAATAACGCACAACCTTAGTTAACTAGGAATAAGTAAAAGCGCTACTATAAAACCAGAACTCCCTGCACCCTTTTCTAGACTATAAGCAACTAGATTAGCAAAGCATCCCCTGCCCCCTAAGTACTAATAGGTAGCCCCCCTTTAGAAGGCATAGAACCTAATAAAGCAGCCTAGACAAGCAGTGTGTTACGCATTACATACCTAAACTACGCCTACTACATAGAGTGCACTAAGTCTAAAAAGTCTAAGCTTACTAAGAAACTAAACGCTGCCTGCAAGGCTGCTAGACTTAACACTGTTACGTTTAATTAGATAATGCATAAAATTAATGCAGATTAGCAAAGCATGCACGTAGCTAATGCCGTTGCTAGCCCTTTATTAATAAAGAAGTCCTGCCTAACCAGGAGCAGCTAGATGCAAAAGACTAAGGAGGCAGTAACAGTAAATAAGGACAACAAATAACCTAGCAAGGAGATAGAGATTAATAATATAGATAGTAAAGGACTTAACTAGGAGTTAGACGCGCTTATGTTATTGCTAACGTTAGCGTAAGCAAGGCAGTCCTTGTTTCCGCCTCCTATAGTAGGGGGTTCCTAGAATACTATATCTAGTACCCCTATAGGCCCAGGCTAGTGTGTATAATTAGGCAAATAGATAGTAATAGATAGCCCTTTAATTAGAACGAACTTATGCGGCCACGCGACCAGGAGATAGATCCTTAGCCTAATAAAAAGATTAATAATTCTGCTGCTAAGGGTGCCTGCTACATACTGCGCTTTTGTAATAAATATTTATTTCTCTGTAACGTAATATAGGCTTAACTAGTAGACTAATATTAAATATTTGCGTAAGTTATAAGTGTAGGCCTATAATCTTAATCTGCAGTAATATATAAGTATATTTTGCAGGCTGTTTATTTACACAGCTTCTAGTTAGCAAGTCTATTTAGGTATACACACATTTATAAGTATTAGTAGGAGCAGAGAACAAGACAGGCCTAATTAGGCACTTTACACCCTAGGAGGCATCCGCACAAAAAGTAACATCTAGCTAGGCAAGAGTATATAGCGTCTAAAGAGCAGCTAAAGAAGTTAAAAGGGTAGTTATAGGATACACTATTGCAGTTATAACCGTGCTAAAGTAGGTCTACGCAAGAGATAGAAGTTAGACTAGTAATTAGGTGCTGCGTCTGTTTTAGTATTACCTTATTATAATTATCTGCTGCGCCTACAGTACCTAGTTACAGCGTTAGCCCTATGTCTTTGTTATGTTCCTTTAGGCCCTTTAGAAATACTATTTTAGGTCTATACTGCTGGGTGCATATAATAAAGATATATATCTTAGCGTTTACTAGCGCTAGTCCTAAAGCGTACGTATAATAGATGTGCAATTCTTAGATTTACCTTTACTTCTACTTTTATTTATTCTTTAACTTTCCTTTAATCTCCCTCTTATCTTTACTTTTACTGCCCCTTACATAGGATATAAGATATCCTCTGCCCTCGCAAACCTACACTCCTACACTCTACCTCTACCTCTATCTCTATAACCTCTACTTCCTTACTTTAACAAATAATTACATATTATCTATATAACTCTATTTGTTATATAAGCTTTGCTGCCTTTACTAGTATAATTATCTACACTAATATAGTAAGTCTAGTTCTGCCCTTATAAGATTTCTGGCTGCAGGCTCTTACTAACACGGGATAGGTAAAGTTGCTTCTACGTACAGCATTTAAATTAATCCGCACGCTAAATAATATCGCTAACGCTCCTAGGAACTCGCTAGTAACAGGGCTGTTTAGCATAGGTAAAGCTTAACTATTATCCTATCTGTAAGGGCTAGTGTAGTACTGCCTTGCTTGTTAATAAAGAGTGCACCTACGTTACCTATATAATTACCCTCCTACACCCTATGTAAGTTCTGCGGCCTTCTGTCCTATAGAGGTTGCTAAATAGCAATTCTAGAAGCCCTATTAAGCACATCTTAGGCGCACTTAGCAATATATCTAACTCTAGTAATAATAAGCAGGAGTTTACAACACTAAAGGCAGCATTAGTAACGCTAGGTAAGTACTCCCTGCGCTACTATAGGGGAGTTGCTAAAATAGTATTTCTAGCACCCTTATTATCTGCAACCCTTTCTAAACTGCGCCTTACTGCAGTAAAAACTATGCGTAATAAAATGCACCCTAACGTAGCCGCTCTAAAAAAGCCTAAGATTATTACTAACGACGATAACAGTAATTTTAACATTAGCAATAGTAACAAAGAAGTAAAGGAGAAAGAGTCTGTTATTAGGGACAGCAACAGCTTAGAAGACGAGGGACACAACGCACTAGACACAGATAAGATAGAGACACTAGCTGCCTTAGAGGCTAAAATCCCTAAATACATGTTATTACGCAAAGACGCAGCCGCAGCGTTAAAGGTTAGCCTTAACTAGTTTAAGCAAGCTATAATATTTAACCCTAAATTATAAGAGATTTGCTAATAATATATATTAGCTGTGCATTAGACTAGCCGCAGATCTAGGTACAAGATAATTAAAGCCTATTAGGAGCTTAGCAAGACAGCTAATGCCCTTAAGTTTAAGCTGCTAATAACTACAGCTAAGGCTAGCTTTACTAAACTTAACTAGGCCGCATAGGCTTAGACTTCTATAGAAGTTACAGCCGTGTAATAACTAACAGGCCTGCTACATACACAGAAATACAAGAATACTAAAAACTACATCTTAGCATAGATATTATTTAAAATTACAGCAGCCTTCTATAGCTAAGATAACGTAATAAAACAGAAGACTATTAAAGCATATAATGCATAACATGCTCTAGCGCTCTAAAAGAAGAATGCAGGTAAGTAATAGGAAGCAGTAAGGAAGAAACGTAATGCGTTAGCCGCAGCTATATACTATCTTAGTAGCGCCCCTAAGGATACAGAGAAGCCTCTACTTAGGGGCCCTAAAAAAGTAATTTTAGAAACCCCTAAGGGGGATAGAAAAGTAACAAACTTAACAAAGAGGCCTGGCAAGGAGAGAGCCAAAGCAGCGGAGGCCTAAGGCAAGTTAAAGATTAAGATTAGACCTAAGAAGGCTGCTAAGAAGCAGAAACGCAAAAAGGCTATGCAGATAAAGTTAACGTTAGCAATTATCTGTAAAATAGCAGATAATACAGAAGAGTTAGCTTAGAGGATAGAGGAGGCTAAAAAGAAGGGAAAGGATTAACTAGTAGAAGGCATAAAGAACGAGGAGATACTTACTTACTTTAACGCTAACATAGCAAAGCAATCTAAGAAGCAGAAACAGCAGGAGAAGAGACGTATAGCAAGCGCTAACAAGACTATAGAGGAGCAGGCTGCTTCCCTAAGCAAAGACCCCTAGCGCCTTAAATAATACTATTGCCTGAAGAAGTACGCTATAAAGGGTGTAAAGGCCTTTACAGACAATTTCTACTACTAAAAGCTTCCTAGGGTAGTAAAGAGGGCTCTCCTCCTCCTGTATAGCAGGCTGTATAACATTAGAGCAGATACTAAAGTGCGCATACTTATAGAAGCAGGGGAAACCCTAGATATTAAAACCTAAATAATAGCGGACGAAGTAAAGGCTGCGGACCTAAACACTAATAGGCTAACCCTAGCTACAAAGGCTAAGGCTAAATAATATAAGGAATAGTTGTTAGTATTAAATAGTAATAAGTTTTAGTATAACAACCTAATTGCGGCGCTAGAGTTCTGTTATATTATATATATTAACTTTAAGTATTTGCCTAATTAGACCTTCTAGAAGGCTCTTAGGTAGTAGCAGGCTTGCGCTATTAAGTAGGCAGACGACATCTATAAGAAGAATAAGGGCCTAGGTAGCCTCTATGCTAATGCTATTAGTACTAGTAAGACCCTTATTATACTAGGCATAATGTTGCTTATACGTACCTATGCTGTGTTTAATATTAGTAGGGCTTATATAGGGGGCACCTAAAATACTATTTTCTAGGCCCCCTTAGGCTAACATGTATTAGTAGACCTATACTAACCTTTACTAGGACATAACTAAGCAATGCAAGCTTATTACAGCAGTAACATCAGCTAAGGAAGACGCCCCTAAGGCTAAACTATAGCTTATCTTTATGCTACCTAACTTAATTAACTAATTCTTAAAGGAGGCCCTAGCTTTCTTACGTTTCTACAGGATTGCGGTGTACAGGGAGACGGTTTATAAGAAGTCTAATAGTATCTTAAAAGTTAAGCGCCTTAACAGGACATCTAAGTTCTTTAATATAGGTAACCCTAACAACGCCTAGACTATAATTATTATAAGCTAAAATACATTTAGGAATAATAATAGCCTAACTGCGCTCTTAAGGTACAAACAGGAGACACAAGGTAACAAGCATTTTACTTTTACTTTTAATATTAATAAGAAGTTAGTGTGTCTAAATAAAGATTAGCTAGGCAACTTGCAGGGTAGGCCCCGCAGTGTGCTTATTAATAAGGCTTAGTTAGCCTACTAAAACTGTTTATCCTACTAGGCTATAGTTATGTGGTTGCGGCTAGAGTTAAAGTACTTATTCTTAGGTAGCCCTACTCTGCGGGGAATTACTAACCTCTCCGCATTAATTAGGCAGGTAGAGTTACTAGAGCTAGCAAAATAGGCTACTAAAAATAATCTAGATTAAGGTTACACCCCTAACACTAACCTCTATAAATTACTAGATAACTATCCTGTAGCAATATACTAGGCTACGGTGTATTATTTTAAGAAATATATCCTAAACCCTTTAGATATTAATATAGTAGAGAAAGGCAGACAGGCCTAAATGTTCCTCTAATACTACCTCCTCTAGTAAGACTATTCGTCTGCGTGTCTAATTAGCAGCAAGTACATAATTACCCGCAACATGCCCCTACTTTATAATTATTACCTTAAGAAGACTTTCTTGCCTACTGCATATATTCTCTATAATTATTACGCTAAAAATTAGAAGACACAAATAGTTACTTGCACATTTAACGCTTAGGGGAATTATAAAGAGCCTATCCCTAACCCGCGTTTAATATAGGTACTTTCCCTCTTAACCTTCTTCCTAGTATTAGGCTACCTTAACCTCCCTAACCCTAACTACCTAGAATAGCTCTAAAATTAATATGCGGCCAAAGAAGCATAGAAAGCACAAACTAAGGCAAAGGCAGCTGCTAAAAAGAAGGCTAAGGCTGCTGTTAAAGGCAAGGGCAAAGGCGGCGCAAAAGCCTTTAACCCTAACGCTAAGTATAATCCTAAGGTTAGTCTTAATAGCTTAGGCTGCAATAAGGATAATAATAAGGATGTGTAGGACAACAACAGTAAGTAGTATCCCTATTTGCTTAGAGGTAGCTAGAATACTATTTTAACCACCCCTATATAACAGGATAGTAAGCACTTAATACTAATATAACGCAGTGCTCCTAACAGACAAAGATAGTAATCTAATTAACTATAATAAGTACAGCTAGTTCTAGGACTACTCCCTAATATATAAAGAGATGCTAAAGATTAGAGAAAACCTTAAGCAGTTGCAGTAGATACTAAAGCAGGTAATAGTATACAGCTGTAAAGAGATCTAGGACATTAATTAGCAAGATATTAAGCAGGCATCTAACAAAACTGTTATTAATACTATCTACGGGTTTTACCCTAAGCTTACGACCTTTATAGCACTAGTTGCTGACTACAGCGCCCTTTACAGGGAGAAAATCTCTACCTAGTTCTAATACCCCGTGTTACAGGAGATTATAGAGGAGATTTGCATAGCAGCCTATATTAACTATTGCTTAATATTATTAAATAGCTCCCTAAAATAACGCTAGAAAGCCTAAGAGGATGTTAATAACCTAAAGACTTAGTTTAACGTCCTACTCGCCTTAATTAAAATTAGAGGCACTAGCCTTAACCTCTAAGCGGATATGCGGGTGGCAATAATGTTTAATATGCCTAACTCTATTAAAGAACACAACTAACTCTCTAGACGTTTCTAGTAACTTAGGCAGCTGCTAGAGGTATTCGTGTTTATGCTAGTAATGCACGACACTACGGACAGGTCACGCTTAAAGTAAGTCTAGTTATGTCTAGGGGGGTTGCAAAATACTATTTTTAAGCCTCCCTACGTAATCTCTACACAATATATGCTAACCTATATAACAGATAATAATATACTGCAGTAGTAGGCAAAGAGGCATTAATAATATTGCATGCTAGGGCTGTTAACATAAAGGCTAATCCTAACTTCGCGGATCTAAAGAATAAAGAGTTCCTAAAACGTTACTTCTTTATTAGGAATAAATGTATTAGCAGGACTACTACTAAGGGTAAGCTCGTAATAGAACAGTTGCGCGCTAAACAGAGGGAGAGTAACAACTAGACGCTAGTCTAGCTACTAGAGAACCTTGCCCTAGAGGCGTTAATCTCTTAGAATATGTCTAAGATTATCCCCTTGCTAGGTAGTTATTAGCGCAATGCTAAATACAATCTTATTGTCTTAGTGCAGAATAAAGTTGCTGCGCGATAGCTTAAGGCTAAAAAATAGAAGTTAATTAAGGAGGTAATAGCAGCAGCAGCAGCGCCAGCCCCTAATGCATTAGGAGACGTAGAAGAGGATAAGCCCCTAACAACGCCTACTAACTATAGGGACGCTGCGTCTAGAGACGCAGGGCTTAAGCACTTAGAAATTAATAAAGAGCTAGAGGAGACTAACATTAATAACCTGCCTAAACTATTAGAAGGTAATTAAGAGGAAGAGGAAACTAACGTTAAACGTAGTAATAAGGAATTAGACGTTAAGCGTCATAACAAGGAAATAGATATTAAGCGTAATAATAAAGAAATAAATATTAATAAGGGGCTAGCAGAGGCCTTGCTAGAAGATACCTGTAATACCCTAGATAAGGACGCGACACGTTATTCGCCTACCTAAAAGCGCAAGTAGGATAATGCAGACAACACCTATGCCCCTTTATAGGGTATAATTCCTAATAAATAAGTATAGACTAGCACTTAGTTAGGCATTATCTATCCTAATTATGCTTACTATGCTAGCTTAAGCACCTACTATAAAGGTAGACTAATAAAGAGACTAAGGTAGGACTGTAGGGACGCTGGAGAAGAGCCTAATGTAAGCTATTAGGACATAATAGATAAGATTAACAAAGAAGGTTGCCTAGCCTAAGCATAATTAGAGGAAGAATAAGGCTATTTAGGCAATTATAATAGTAATAATAATAGCAATTTAGATATAGAATAAGCAGGGCTGCCCCTGCTGTTAGTTATGCTGTAGGTCTTGCTTAGGGGCTCCTAGAATACTATATTTAATCCCCCTATTAGCTACCCTAGCTGCTTTAGCCTTACTTATGTTATAGTTAGCTAGTAACGCAGGATGTGTAATACACTGTACATTAGCGTAGGGAGGATGCACGTAGCAGATAAGGCTTAAAGATTAGTTTATATGTAGCTAATAGCAATATTTATTTATCTCTAACGTGATATTAAGTTGACATGTAGATAATACTAAATCAACGTTGCCTATATCCTAACACCTGTGTATACACCTTCTACACAGCAGGTCTGCTTCTACACCTACACATATAACTATAGACGGCACAAGCAAAGAATAAGGTAGAGGGAATTAGGCACCTAGAAAGAGGACGGACTAGCAACGTCGCATTGCACCCAGAGAGGCAGAAGCATAAATGTCGCTCTCTAGCAAAACAAGCGTATACAGCACTAAAAGGGATCTAAGGAGGACTATCTACTAGCAGTAAAGGCCTAAGTTAAGCGTAATTTCTCTACTAGCTGCTATAGATATAAACAGAAAATAACCTAATAATAGCCTGTCCCTAATAGTTCTAATTACTCAGTCTCTTGCTTATTAGGGGTATAAAAAATACTATATTCAACACCCCTAACACGAGTATAGATAAGGATGTAAATAAATAAGGTGCTAAGATAACCTTAGACAACCTATATAGGCCGCGCGCCCTAAAGATTTCCTTATATTACTGCTATATATGCTATATAATGTAGTAAGCCTTCTGCGTGTTTTACTATTATAAGATAGGGGATATAGTACCTAGGCAATGTGCAGTAGAAGATATTACCGCGCGTGACTAGGTATATAGGAGCTTAAAATTAGAGATAGCCAGGCTGTATTCCCTTAGGACCTTTAGAAATACTATTTTAGGTCTACACTGCTAGGTAAGGTATATATCTTAGCATTTCCTAGCGCTAGTCCTAAAGCGTACGTATAATAGATATGCAGTTAGTTCTTAGATTTACCTTTACTTCTACTTTTATATTCCTCTAATTTCCCTCTAATTTCCCTCTTACCTTTACCTTTACTGCCCCTTGCTTAGGATATATAAGATATCCTCTGCCCTTGCAAACCTACACTCCTACACTCTACCTCTACTTCTACTACTACCTCTACTACCTCTACTTCCTTAATTTAATAAATAATTATATATTATCTATATAACCTTAACCTATCTACGCGCTTTACGCATATACTATTAGGAAAAAAGGCCTTTTCTTAATTATCTACACTAATATAGTAAGTCTAGCCTAATCTTAGCCTAATTTCTGCCTATAGGCTCCTACTAACACTCGTAACAGGTAAAGTTGCTTATATGTATAATATTATAATTAATTGCTAGGCTTAATAGTATTACTTACGCGCCTAGGATTATAATAATCTGCAAGGCCTTTTAGAGGCTATCTGTTATCCCTAATTACAAAGCATAACCGCTCCTAACAATACTGCAGAGAATAGCCTAGCAAAGTAAAATCTAACCCCCTAACTAAGTAAGTCTATATCCCTAAGAGTCTGTTAATTAATAAGTACTAATTATAGTAGCCTAGACAGGAAACAGCGCAGAGCTGCGCCTAGAGGGCCTTAACACTAATACTATAAATTAAGGACAGCTGCCCGCACTCCTATTAGCCCTACGCGCGCCCTTTCCTCTGCCTCTAGTAAGTTACGTGTTATGCGCCCTTTAGGAGTTTGCTAAATAGTATTTATAGAGGCCCTAATAAGCTCCGCAGAATATAACAGTATAAGTGCGAGGGGTAATAATAATTAGCAGAGCAGTTCTTTAGAAGAGGAGCTGTTAATAAATAGTAAGTCTTTTCCTTTATATAGGTAGGAGTTGCTAAAATAGTATTTCTAGGACACCTAAGGAGCTATACGCTGGTAGAGGAAGCTGCGGAAGACATAGTTATGCGTAATACAGTTAACAATGCCTAATAGAATACATCTGCATAAGAGCAGGCGTTAGTTTACAGTAAGTGCTCTACGTTTTATGTATAGCAGTTACTAATATATTATATCTAGCAACTATAATAGGCTAATTCTTCGCGGACCTTAATGTGCATGCTAATAATAACTATTAGAGCAATATTAACACTAAGAGTAACACTAAAATAGGCAACACATATAATCTTTTACTACTAGGAAGCAGTAAGGGCGAGATTCTAGACACTCTTAGTAATATTATTAACAGTTTGCATAACTTAGATAATAATAAGAGTAAAGATAAATGTTAAGCCAGGTCTATAAAAGGCTATAGCTTAGAAGAAGAGCTGTCTGCTAACTCTAACAAAGAGGAGATTAGAGACACGCTAAAGGAGATTAAAGCGGCTATGCCTAAGTACCTTAGCTCTAGGAAAGACGCCGCAAAAGCATGCAAGGTTAGCCTTAACTAGTTTAAGCAAGCTATAATAGAAGATATTAAGATAGAAACTATCTGCGCTAAGTACTTAGAAAAGTTAAGCCTATCTACAGGCGGTTAGGGACTAGGATACAAGATAATTAAAGCGGCCCGTAAGAGCAGCAAGGATAAAGATCCCTTAAGGTATAAGCGGCTAACTGCAGAGGACATAAAATTATTTACTAATCTTAACTAGGCTGCCTAGGCATAGACTCTAATATAAATTAAAGCAAGGGACTAAACAAATAGCCTCCTCTACAAGCGCGGATTCTTACTAGCTAAAATTAAAGTTTTAGCTTAGATATTATTTAAACATAAAGAAAAATATTGCAAGAAAGATAACAGCAAGAAGGAGAAGGTTAAAGCAGGGTATAAAGCTTAACAGGGCTATGCTATTAAAGTAAAGCAGGTAATGCAACAGATTCCTGCATCCTTAACGCTAGCAAAGCGCTCTATAGGGGGTTTAAAAATACTATTTCTTAAGGGCCCTAAGGGGGCCTAAACTAAGGCGGCGCCGATATTTAACAGCAAAGGGAAAGACTATTAAGAGGGTCTAGAAATAGCAAATTCTAAGCCCCTAAAGCGTGCCCGCTATCTAAAGGATAAGGAGAAGAGGAAACTTACTAAAACATTAGCCGTAATCCGCGACATAACAGCAAACGCAGAAGAGCTAAGGGCATTAATTATAGAGGCTAAAGAGTTAGGCAAAGAATAATTAGTTATTAGCATAGATAACAAAGACGTGCTAAAGTTGTTTAAGAAGGACATAGCGCAGAGGTTAATTAAGTAGTAAGAAAGGGAGGAGAAGCGCAAGCTCTACGCTGCAGAGACCCTAGAGCAGTAATTATAAGCCCTCTAGAAGGATAGGAAGTAACTTAGATAATACTTCTACTTAAAGTAATTCCCTACGCAGGCTATCTGCGACTTTGTAGATAACTTTAAACTGCTACTGCCTAAAGACCTAAAGGGTCGTCTGCTTAAACTATACAGCAAGCTAAAAGAAATCCGCACAGACACTAAAGTAGCCACGCTTGCTAAACTAGGAGAAATAGTAGATGCTAATGCTGTTACTGTCTAGATTATAGCTAACAATGCAAAAGCTGCTAACCTAGAGATAATAGACAAACTTACAGTTGCGATAAGGAAAGAGGCATCTAAGTATAAGAAATAGGCTGAAATCCTTAATAGTCTAAAATTCTAGTAGGATAACCTAGTAGAGTTGCTAATCTACTACTGCGTTACTAATATAAACTTTAAGTTCCTACCTAACTAGACGTTTAGAAAGCCTCTATAATAGTAGCAGGCTTGTGCTATTAAGTAGGCGCACAACATCTGCAAAAAGAATAAGGGGCTTAGTAGGCTGTGTGCTAACGCAATTAGGACAGGCAAAACCTTTATTATAGACAGTATAGTGCTGCTTATAAGCCCCTTCTTATTTAATAACGTTTGTTTACTCTATTAGGGTTACCTAAAATACTATTTCCTAGGCCCCTAAAGGTAGACACATTCTATAAAGACATCTACTAACTAGAAATAGGACATAACTAAATAATGCGAACTGCTAGCTACCTACGCTGCAGAAAACCCTCTACGCCTGCTAATAGCTAAACTATAGCTTATCTTTATGCCCCCTAGCTTAATTAACTAGTTTATGGCGGAGAGCTAGAGCTTCTCTAAATTCTGGCAGATTATCGTGTTTAGAGAGACCTTATATCGCCGGTCTCAGGGCGTAGTTTAAATTAACCGCCTTAAAAACACTTCTCTATACTTTAATTAAAACAATCCTAAAAATGCCCGCACTATAATAGTTATTAGTTAAAATACCTTTAATAATAATAATAGCCTAACAGCGCTGTTAAAGGCTAAGCGTAAAACAGATCCTAAGTTTAAATACCCTGCTAAATTAAACACTTACGGGGTATGTCTAGAAGAGAAATAGGTAGGCAACCTTTAGGGCTTGCCCTAAGGGGTAATAATTAATAAGGTTTAAACTGTATACTGCAACTTTTCGTCGTTTTAGGCAATAGTTATGTAGCTAAAGCTAGACATAAAATACCTCTTTTCTAGCAGCCTAACCCTACAAGGAATCCGTAATCTTAGCGCATTAATCTTATAAGTTAAGTTGCTAGAACTAGGGAAGTTAGCAGAGCGTAGTAATCCTACGTAAGACTTTAAGAAAGGTAATAACCTGTACGCCCTGCTAGACAACTATCCTAGTGCAATATTCTAGGCTACCGTCTACTACTTCTAACAGCATATTCTAAATAACAAAGCGCTTAGTAAGGTTAATAAGGGGAAACGCGCGCAATTATTCCTTAAGAACTACCTCCTATAACAGGACTATTTATCTTTTTATTCTATTAGCAGAGGGCGCACTATTGCGCAGAATATGCTAAAATTACACAACTATTAGATAGAGAAAGCCTTCTCCCCTACTGCCTATTTACTATACAACTGTTTCTCTAAGAACTAGAAGATAAGGTTAATAACAGTTACTATTAACGCAAATAGCAAGAAGGGTAAAGCTGTACCTAACCCTTATTTAATTTGCGCTCTATCCCTACTAAACTTTTGCCTACTCCTTAGCTACCTTAACCTGCCAAACCCAGAGTACGAGAAACTAGCGCTAGAGAGACTTAAACAAAAAGAGGCCTTTAAGGCGGCTAAGAAGGCCGCCTAGAAGGCTAAAGGGAAAGGGAAAGGGCGAAAAGGCGGCTAGCGCATTAACCCTAAAGCCGCGTATAACCCTAAAATTAGCATAGATAGTATAAATAATAAGGGCGTAAATAATAATACTAAGGAGGTTATAAGTAAGTAACATCCTTCCCCTCTTTAGGGGTAACTAAAATACTATTTCTACTACCCCTATAGTTATAGAGCACGGCTAACACACTACAGAGTTTTCTCTAATAGTAGACAAACAGGGTTAACATGTTAACCGTAATA
>MU005787.1:0-155636 GCA_010093715.1 Pleomassaria siparia CBS 279.74
ACGATCGCGTATATTGTGGCAGATGCCAACTACAGGTCACAATGATTCACAGTGACCAATACACGCGGGCCAGGACCTCGACGATCGTGTGCAGTATGGCAGATGTCAACTACAGGTCACAATGATTCACATTGACCGATACACGCGGGGCAGGGCCTCAACGATCGGGTATGATATGGCAGAGGGTGGCTGCAGGTCACAGTGAAGCACAGTGACCACCATACGCGCGGCAGTACCGTCGACGATTGCGAGTATTATAGAATAGAGTGGCCGCCGGTCACGGCCAACCACAGTAATCTACATGCACGTGGCAGGACATTCAACAACGACGAACAATATAGTAGCGGGTAGCTGCATGTCACAATGGACCACAGTGACCCACACCCACACGGCAAGGCCTTGGACGACCGCGTATTGGGAGCAGGTCTAATGCATACACGCCGACACGGCCTGGATGGTTGTGCAGGACAGTAACGCAGATGGGGCGTTTGCAAGTCACAATGAATAACAGTGACCGACATACATGCAGCAAGATCTTCAGCGGTCGCGTGTGCTGTAAAGGGGGCGTTCCCGGATCACAGTGTGTCACTGTGACCAACCTCGACACGGCAGGACATTCGACGCTTATGTAATACCGGTAGGGCTAGACCGTACACGTCGCCACGTGCATACGATCACGACCGAAACCACCAACCTACGTACCAAGCCACGCGAGAACACACCATTTCCCCACAAAAGCAGCAATACGATGCCAGCAGCTGACATGCCAACACCTAGCAACACAGGACGCCGGCGTCTCGACCGCGTAAAGGACGCACTGAACATACACGATGCAGAGTACGAGCTGATCTACTGCGAGATCGAAAGCGCTATGTTCTCTCGTGGCATACTGGGACGGAGTCTAGCAGCGATATCCTGTAAGGGCCGAATGGGCGAGATTACGCGCTGTATAGCAAAGAAGTTTCCAGACGTCTTCTCCCACTTGAACACAGACGAGCAAAGAACACATACCACGGCCATAGCCCGGCGATGCAACCACAACAACAACCGAGTATACAGACGCCGGACGATGAAGCTATCGGATATCGCGGGGGCAGCACAGACCACGGGAGGCAGAGTGCCGGGCGAGGGCGTAATGGAGCTGGGGAGCAGTGCTGGGCCAACGTCAGAGGAAGGGGTAGCAAAGGGCACAGCAGCAGTACACAAACGAGAGGAAGAGGATAGTCCAGTGGGGAGACTCCTCTGCACAAGCGAGGCGGACAGACCCGCGATACTCGCCGAGGGGTCCGCGGCAGACAACATGCAGCGAGACGTGGCGGATGCCGCACTGAGCCACCCAGAAACTGGACGACCAGTACCGGAAAGAGAACAGATACCCGACGTGGCAGCAAGGCACTGCGAAAAACAGCTACGGAGGGGACGGAGGGCAACGACGCGCGGTAGCAACAGGCATGCTGCCCGGACTAGGAATTCCAATACATGACATACCACGGCAAACTGCTACGTTTGGTGACCAGCTTTGGCTAGCGTGAGACACCCCAAACACGACGGACACATATAACCCCCCAAGAGCGACACCCACCCCCTCAACCCTACCCATACGACAACTGTTGAACAGTTCAGACTATACTACACAAACCGCGAAGCTGGATATTCGTGCACAATGGACCACCGCAACACAGTCATGGAAAAGAGACAGACCGGCGACCCACGCAACAGAAAGATGGCTAGTGTGGCCAAGAGGGTATGTCAGTGCGCTCACTGTGACCGGCAAAAACACAGTGAAATCTTCGACTTGCGAGTGTGAGATATCCGCGCAACACTGACTTAATCAACAGGTCGATGCAGACAGAGGAACCGCGACAACGCCACGCAAGAAGCCTCGTATATCTGCGTTTAAACCACTCACACTATCATCAGTCAGTAGCGAGTCCGAGGAAGATGGGAGCGAACAGGAGGATGTGGACGACATTGACAGTCAATTTCGCGAAGTCGTCATAAAGGTATGCCAACTGCCAGCTGTGATTGCCCCCGTTGCTGATTGAATAGGGCACGCAGCCGATGAACACCAAGGCACCGGCGCCAGCCGGAGCAGTCCGCGGGTCGCCTCCACGCGCCGGTAAGACGGCAGGAGGGCGGACAATGGTACCATCTTCTTCAGGCGGTGCCGACAACAAAACCACACATGCCCTCCACCCAAAAGACGCGCACCAAACCGGACCCGGTCCAGACGACAGCAGCGGTTCGGGAGACGACGACCTTTCGCCTGAAGAAACCAACCCAACTTCACGGTACCCATGGGAGCGCATACCGCGTAGGGCAAAGTTAAAGGTGCACGGATATCACGCGAAGATGATCGAACTGGCTTGCCGTGTCCTAGTGGCTATACTCCTAACAAGAGAGGAAAAGTTTGAACTGTGCGAGGTATACCTGTTCTTCGAACGTCACAAAGATCAGCTCTGGACTCTGATGAAGGAAAGCTGGTTGTCAGCGCGGACGCAGCAATCGCTACAGGATAGGAAACATATAGAAAAGTTGCCTAGTGACCTGGCTGCTCGAAAGGTAACTAATAATAGATAGGTACAGGGAAGCCACTAACACAACGTAGATGTACGATTCAATCTCGAGGTTCAGGTCAAGGGTGACGGACAGTGCGAGGCACGTGGTGACCGAGTGCTATCAACCTAGCATACGCAACATGGTCCCAGAGGTACCACTGTTACTACCAACCTTCCAGTTCCTGGCGGTAGATCCAAAAGAGGTAAGCGTGTACGGCTGCTAATCATAATACTACACAACAAGACGCTGACAACGTGCATTAGCATCCGTCACAGGGTCGTTTCCTTGGAAAGCCTCTCGTAAAGCTTGCGGCAAACTGTCTCTTTGGGGCAGGGAGACTAGGTCTCGCACGAGAAGAACCAAGTAAGGGTTACTTTAAGCGTGCAACCATAAACATGGTAGGGTACTTTGGCGCAGTGCTTTACATGTGCATCAGCGAATGGGAATCCGGCGTAAGGAAGGTCGCGAAACTTGGTGCAGAGAAAGTGGAACGTACGTATATCCACTGTGATTCACTGTGAGATGGCTCTATTAACAGTGACATAGCTCCACACCGCGCAATATCGGAGGAGTGGAGACAGATGAGCCACGTACGACGAGAAGTGATCCAACAGCTCCTGTGGGACATGATAGTCCAAGACGCGACAGCAGAACCGACGGCTGCCCTGGAAGTCCACGATAACCCGCACAAAGACGACCTAGATGATCTGCAGGAGCTCATGTCGCCTGAGATGAAAAGTCGGTATGGCCAAGGTGATGTCGCTGCCGCGCTCAACCAGGCCGGCGCGGTGGACTATCCAAACGCAACTACCGCAACCACTCCTGGCCTGGCTGGTTCCCAGGCGCCTATGGTAGGCCATCCACACGCGCGCCCACACACGCTAACTATGGAGCAGAGCAGCCAACCTGTGCATGCGGGCGGAGGACTGCACGATGGCGGAACTAGTAATCACGCTGGTGGTGTTAGGCAGAGCAGCGATACGGAGGATATAGACCAGACACGCTTAATCGAAGAGGAAGCGCTTGTTGCGTCAAGTGCGGATGCAGCCACTGGGCCGGTACGTATCAGTATGATACGACACAGGGAAATAAGCTAACCTCTGCTAGGTTCTTGTTCTGTTTAAGAGTAAGCACAACGGACAAACCAAGGACTGGGAGCTTAACGTTGCCGACAGCGCGGCAGATTGGAAAAAGTTCACCAAGTCTGCTGTTAGCCGATACAAGGGGTCGAAGGTGGGTGACTGGGTAGGCGAGTATACTGACAATAGGGACCAGAGTCACCAGTTCTTACACAAGGGCAGCTGGGCGAAGATGGTGGCTCTAGCCTGTGGCGTAGGGAGTAAACAGGTAGTGGTGAGTGTGTTAACGCGAGATGAGTATTTTAGGGAAGCACAGTAGAACTAGACTAGCACGCACGATTAGGGAATATTACACTGTGAACCTAATGTTCCCACAGTAATCCACTGTGATATCTACACCAGATGCAACCGTACATGCATAAATAGTTGGGTTAAACGCAGTAACTGGTGCAACAGTAACATGTAATACAAGCAGGATAATAGTATTACTAGAACTAGCACTTATAACACTGTGAATCACTGTTACTCGCTGTGATCTTTGTATACATGGTTTCTATGTCGCATGGCGTGCCTTGTATAACACCGTGAATCACTGTTACTCACTGTGATCTTTGTATACATGGCTTCTATGTCGCATGGCGTGCCCTGTATGCGACACCTACCTTAAGGACGCCGACAAGCTAGAACAGTCAGTATACATTACGCGCCTTTGCTAGTTTCTACATACGCGATATCCTGTGTATCCTTAGTAGCTACGGGTACATATGTGACTAAGATCCTGCCCACGCCGCCAGTTAAGCAGAAGGCATGGTACTGCGCACCTGGTGTGTCCGGTGTACTGAAGCCACCTCTCTGACTGATACCATGCCTAGGGCTACCTCCCTACCTGGTATTGTGCCCACGGCCACCTATCAAACTAATGTCGCGTCCGGAGTCACCTCCCCGCCTGACGTAACGCCCAGGGCTACCTATCTGGCTGTTACTATGCCCAGGGCGCCAATGGCACGCTGATTTTGAAACAACCTGGGAACCCGGGCGACCAGGGCGACAACGTAGCCCAAGGGCGACAATGCGCGACAATGGGTGTCATTGGCGCCAATGGCGGCACGGGCACCTTCAAAAAAATTCCTGATGTTAGTATGCAAGGTTTATTATGCGTCTGCTTAGTTACTATAAGTTCTGTTAGCTTCTAGGAAGTTTATTTATATTAGGTATCTGCTAGCTTTATTATAGTATATTTAGGTTTTTATTCCTAGCTTACCCTTAGTAACATGTATCCTTCCTCCCTATTCTAGAGGGGTAAGCACTCCTATCCTTATAACTAGAGTAGGTTTAATACTAACTTAATTTTAGTAGAGGTAACTTCTAATTCTAGGTAGTATAGGGTAGCGTTTGCACTAGTTTCTGCTAGATCTGTGCAGCGTAGTTATAATATAGTTCTATCCTTAACCTATTATCTATATTATAGTTAGTATATCTTGTACCTATATCCTACGTTTAGCATTTTACTAGTTATTACCTATAAGGTTAACTTATTTAGCAGTTCTAGTTTTTATTTATAGTAGGACTAGTTATTTAGCGCATTAGTAGGCGCGCGGTATACTTAGGTATTAAGTTTTAGTTAATATTTAGTATTTATACGCTTAATGTTAAACTATATAGTAGTAATAAAGTCTAAGAGTGCGTTCCTTATTTTAGTAAGATATCTATAAATCTTAGTGTATTTCTTTAGTTCTAGCTAGTTTAAGGTAGTTTCTTAGAAGTAAAAGATTATACTAAGCTTTATACTTAGTATTTATAGCTCCTGTTGTAGCCTTACCTTAGTTAATATTTATCTTCTAGCCTCTAGGTCTAATTCCTTATCTATGTCTTTGTCTATAGGTAAGGTATCTCCGCAATATAGGTGCTTAGTAGCCTAGTCCTTACCTTAGGTCTGTTTAGAGCTTAGGTTAATGTCTTATTTCTTATTAGTATTAGATTTAGCGTTGCTTTTAGAGCTTTATAAGGATGCACTACTTATATCTATTATTTCTTCTAGCTAATCTTATTTATAGGTTCTTAAGTAGGTTTCCTAGGCGTTAAAGGTTGTTACTATCTTATTTGCGTACTTAATTTTAGTAGTTAATGTAGGAAGGTTATTATTATAGTAGCAGTAAAAAGTTTATTAGGTTATTCTAGATATTGCGCGATTTTTGCAGAGGTAAAGGTAAGAGAGGCGTTTACTTGCAAGAGGCAGTAAAGGTAAGTGCAACCTCTCTATAGGTATAAAAAAAATAAAAACAGATTATTTTATAATTACTAGTAGGAAATATATTATGTTTTATAGATAATGCAAAAGGTATATGTAGACGTGTTTTTCTAGGGTTTTTTATTTATTTAAGTAGTGTCTGTTCTAATAGTAGGATATCCGTCCTGTAACACCTAGGGAAATTAAAGGTAGTATTTAAGGCTTAGGTCTTTAATTCCTTAATTAGAGGAATTAACCTAGTTGCGTCTATAGAGGCTTAAACAGTGCTGTTTACAGTATATAGTCCTTAGTAGTTACTAGTAGCAGTTATATTCTTTATTATAATTCTGCATCTAGGCTCTTATTATACTATAAACAGAGGTTCCTTACGTTAAGCCTATCTATAAGCCTTAGATTTTTTTGTCTCTAGGGGGGTAATAGGGTCCTAGAACTTTTGCTAGAAGTATCCTCCTCTTACCTTAGTATTTCTTTATTATCTCTATTATTCTATAGCTCTAGTATTAGGTTGCGTAGTTATCTATCCTTTATAATCTTAGTAATCTTAGCTGTCTAGACTTTCCTTTATTATCTTAATTCCTATTCTGTTAGTAGGAAGCAGTTATTAAAATCTTCCCTTAACTCCTTTGCCGCTAGCCTTATTTCTATTAAAGAGAGCTATTTATTATGTGCCGCGCTGTAATTTGCCTACTATACTAGGTAATTAAAAAGTCCTGTATAGGTATTAACCCTACGTTTTACTATGTAGTTAATAACTTCTAGTTTATTTAGGGCGCGCTTAGGGATAACTTCTTCTAGGCAGGGGGGGAAAGGTCTATAATAGGGGTTTTCCTGCTTTAGTATTAGTTTAAGTTACTGCGCGTTAATAACGTTATAGATCCTTATGCCTTCTAGCACTTTAATCTAGAAGGCATTTTTGCTAATTTTTTTAAGAATCTAGACAGGTCTATCTTATTATTTATTAAGCTTCTAATTTAGATAGCCCTATATTTTGTATTTGTAGTGTAATTATAAAAAGGCCTAGTCTCTAGGTTTAAGCTTAATCTAGACGTGTTTCTAGTTATAATAGCTTTTCTGCGCTACTTATATAAAGGCGACAGCTTTCTCTGCTACGTCTCTGTAGTAGAGTTATAGTGTCTTATAGTCCTCTTCCTTAATCTTATATCTAGCGTTTAGCAAATTAAATCTGTTATAGGGATTAAACCCTAGCACGTATTCTAGTAGTATAACTCCTGTAGATGCGTTCTAACTTATATTTATAATAAACTATATATCTAGTAGGGCTTTAGTCTAATCTAGGTCTTTATTTCTAGTTATAAAGAATTTTAAGGCTATTACTACTATTTAATTTATTTATTTGCTTAATCTATCTGTCTTAGGGTAGTATGCTGCTGTAGACAGAAATTTCGTACCTATTATCTAGAACTATTAGTTAAGTAAGCTAGAAATAAACTTAGAATCTCTATCTAAGATTATCCCTTGTTAGTAGCCCTATCCTATAACGTTGTTCTGCTAATTAGTTACTACTACCTATTATCCTAAAGTCTAATTATAACGTCTAGGTGTTAAACTAATTATTTTTAACTTAATGCATATTCTTATTAATAAGGCGTTATACCCTTCTTTTATCTCTAGCAAGTGTATAACAATGTCTATAGCAACGTTTTTAAAAGGGCAGCCTTTCTAGTTAATAGGTTTAAGGGCTCTGTAGGGCTTGTGCCTTTTTATCTAGTTTAATAAGCAAGCTAGGTAATATGCAATATAAGTTTGCAGTCTTCTTACTAGGTTCCTAATAAAAAATAAGGATTTAATCTAGTTATATGTGCGTTTAAAACCTTAGTAAAAATGTGCGTTATGTGCGTCCTAAAAGGTTTCTTTAATAAGTAAGTCTAGTATGCACAGGCGTTCTATACCGTCTTCTTTGCTCTAATAGTAGATTAATTCCTTCTATAAGATAAATCTTAAGCCTTTTATTAGTCTTATTAGGTTGTCTCTATCCTCTCTTTCCCTAGATATTACGCTAAGTACTCTCTTTTAGGCCTTATTAAGTTTGTAGCCTTTAGTAATTACAGTCTTGTATTCTAGGCTTATTTTAATAAGCATAGTATAGAAAACGTTAGGTAAGTTATTTAAGACGTCTATAGTAAGGTTGCTTCTAGGTACGTGTAGTTATAGTAGTTAGCTAAGGGCGTTTAGAATAATATAATTTTAGCTAGGTCTGTATTACATATCTAGGTTAAACTATTACAAAAAATTAGAAGCGTTAACTATCCTTAAGTTAGACATGTTAAGTAATTCTGTTATAGTAAGTTGTTTCTGCTAAGTAATTAATGTTACGGCTGCGTAATTAGTTAATATATACGTTTTAGGTGCTAACTTAATTATATAGCAGTATTTTTTAACTGCCTACGCGACTCCTAGTAGTTTAAGTTCTGTTAGCAAGTAATTCTTCTCAGCTATAGAGAGGCATTTTAAAGAAAAGCTAATAGGCTTAATTACTTCTAGTTCAAAATCTATAACTCTTTTAAGCCAGGCAGTAGGGCTTATTCTGTTATCCTTAAAACCTTCTAGTGTCTCTAAATTAGTTATTGTTAGTTCTAGGTTACCTTTTACGTAGTACAGCATAACAGCTGCACTAACTTATTTAGAAGCGTCTACATCTATATATAGTAGCCTAGTGTAGTTTTAGTAATAGGTGTGTATTTCTATTCCCTATCGCGCTTATATATTATTAAAGGCTTATTTAATTAGTCTAAGTTCTAGGATTAGTATATAGGTAATTACTTTGTCCTAGGCCTAGCCCTTCTTTTTAGGTGCGAATCTTAACAGTTCCGTTTTTAATTTAATAAGCAGGCGTGTAAGTTAGGTAAAGTAGGGTGTCTTTTTATACAGGAAGTTTACCTTCCCTAAATAAATCTCTATATCTTTTACATTAGCTAGGAACTTAATATTCTTAAGTACTGTAATTCTTTTATTAGTTGCAGATAGTCTAAATAAATCCACCTTCTGTCTAAGTAGCTAGATAGAAGGGTATCCTATAAAAGCTTTTTCTAGGGCTATTAATACATTTATTTCTGTTATCTAGTTAAAGAATTAGTTAAGATAGTTAAAGTGTTCTTAGAGAGTAGTACTGTAAATTACAAAGTTATTAATATAGGCTTTTATAAACAGTAGGTCTTATAGCATTATATTACTATATCTCTAGATATGCTAGACTAAATTACAGAAACCTATTACGCAGACTTTAAGGACTTCTAACCCTTAGTAGGTGTTAATAACATACTTATATTTATTATTAGGATGTACTTTAAATTAATAGAAGTAAGATTTCCCGTTAATAATAGAGATATACTTAGCGCCTTAGAGCTAGCTAAGTAAATCTCTCTAATTTATAAGTAGGTAACAGTCCTTTAAAACCTAGCTATTTACTTCCCTTATATCTAACACTAGCCTTCCTTTCTATTCTATCCTAGCTAGGTTTCTGTTTTTATTATAGATTGTCGTGTTTTTCTATGTTACAAAGACAGGTACCCTAAATAGTAAACCTTCTATTACCTAGTCTATCTTTCCCTAGTAGTGTAGTTTGTTAAACGTGTCGTCTATAACCTTTTAGTCTTTTAGGCCTACCTAGTAAATCTTAGATAGGATTTTTACGTTAAGGTGTCTGTCTTTTAGCGTAATTTGCATTTATCTTTCTATAGGGAGATTAACTATGCTACTATTATCTTTCTAAATCCTTAGATATTTTATAATTACCTGTTTTAATGTATTAGCTTTATAGGGGGGTCTATAAATTATAACCCTATTTAGTAACTTTAATTCTTATAGTATCTCCCTAGGTAATAGTAGGGCTGCTAGTCTGTAGTCCCTAGGGTTAATTACGTAGATGCTGTTAATTTTATTTAGTTTTGCGTGTCTAAGTAGTGCCTATTTTTAAATTTAGATTAGCTTAGGCCTGTTATTGCGCATTATAACCTGCGTAGTGTTATAATTTATTAAAGCCCTATATATCCTAGCTTAGTATAGTTACTATCCTATTAGCTCTATAAAGTAGTTATATTCTTTTAAGAGGGGACAGACTATGTAAATTAGCACTAGTACTACTAATTATGCTAGTATTAAGGTACTTTCTTTAGCAGTAATTTTATGTAATTATGTAGGGTTTAAGTTCTTTAGGTGCAACATAATTTTAGCTATAACGTTTTAGTATTCTAGTTAGATTATTAGTTTCTAGTCTAAGTTAATAATTACGTTTTATAGAACTAGGGTGTCTATTCCTAGTAACAGGTTAGGCTTTAGGTTTTCTACTACGTATACCCTAATCCTTTATAAGGCAAAGACTATCTTATTTATATTCCTCTAGGACAGTATGTATAATATAATGTACGCTAACTCTATGCATTAAAAGGTTTCTAGTAAGACTCCTTTATATTTTATAGGCTCCTTTATTATCTCCTATTTAGCTGTAGGGAAATTTACCTAGATAAAAGCCTTCCTGCCTAGTGTTAAACTAGCACTAGTGTCTAGTATAACTTTAACTAGGTTCCTAGTTCTTAATCTACTTGCCTTTAGCCTAAGTGTGTACTAATTCTAGTAGGTATAGGGATTGTTAATTAGGGGTAGGGCTGCTAATTTTACTACTAGTATCTTATTACGTTATCCTGTGTTAGTGCATGCTACCTAAGGGGTCTATAGGGTATATTTACTATTAGTATATAGCTATACTATATAGATTTCTGCTTCTAGTCTATGTTCTTTTCTAATGTGTTTATATAGCTAATTACCTAACGGGAATCCTTTTCTGCAGTAGTAGTAGTTTCCTAGTTTCTAGCTAGGATTAGTATGTTAATTTACGATGTAGTTAATTATTAGGAGAGGTGCCTAGGTTACTAGGTTAAACTTAGTAGTATTATTACTTTTATAGTCTAGGCCCTAGTCTTCCTATTCTAGGTTATACCTGTTTTTATTTACAGAGAGGCTTTAGACGTGCTTAGAGTATGTATTATATTAATTAGGGTCTGCATCCTATTCTAGTAGTAATTCCTAATTAACCTAAGCAGCGTATCCTAGTTTAATTAGATAATTATAGTTATTATTCTAGTTAGTTGTTATTCTATTATTATAGTATGCTCCCTGTACTTTACTATATCTGTCTAATTTCTAATTAGGTCTATTTATTCTAGGTTAAGTTCCTTAATTTCTATATTATGCGGGGTTTCTCTAGTTGTTATTACCTTAGTTTTCTGTATACTATTTCTTATTCTATTCCTTACTTACGTTTTACCCTAGTGTTTAGTATTGCTGTTCCTTCTAGTCCCTATTTGCGTTTTAATCTAGGTTTTTCTAGGTTTAGTTAGGGTAAGGCAGGTTTTAGGCATACTAGTATAATTATCTTGCGTCCCTTATTAGCTAGTAATGTTAAGCTGTAGGCTCTCTATATTATAGTTATGTAAGGCGCGTTTAGTTATACTAGTATCTTTAATTAGGGGGGTACTTATAATTATATGTAGTGTTTTTAAGAGTGTCCTTAAGGTTAGGTACTTATTCCTTAAGCGCCCTTATAAACTCGTCTATTATTATTACTCCTATAGTTAGTAGTATTATCGCGATCTAGATCTTTAGATCTAAGAGGTTCTAGGCTTAAAAGACGTATAGTAATAGGTCCGTATAATTATAGCTAGCGTCTTAGGTAAGTTAGACTACTATTAAAAACTAGTCCGCTATAGGGCGTTTATTAATAATATCTCTTAGGCTAAACTTCTTAGACTGTAGTTTTTTTATAGCGTTATTAGGTTTTACCTTAAACTAGTAGACTAATCTTTCCTTCTAGTTGTGTATAGCTTCTCCGTTTAGGACCTCCTTCTTTTAGTTAGCTATTAGGTAGGATTAGTACTAAGTAGTGCTAATTCCTTTAAGGCATAGGTAGAGATTATTTTGCATAATGTAGACTAGCATTATTTTAGTCTAGATAATTCTTTTAGCTGTATTAATAAAGTCCCGCACGTTCTAGTAGTTAGTTTTTCCTAATATCTTAACCGTGTCTTTTAGGTGCTTAGCTAATAATATATTAGGCTAAAAGAATCTAATTATCTTAGGTAAGAATTTTATTATTCCTCCTATCCTTTTGCAGAGATTAATGTCCTCCATTATCCTTACTTCTTCTAGGGTAAGCTTACGTACGTTCTAGTGTTAATATCTATTATAGTAGTCTTAATTTCTTAGGGTTACCCTATTATAGTTCTTATAATTAGAGTTCCTATACTATAGTGCTTATTCCCTATTTTACATATACTAGTAGTCCTAAGTTAGTAGTAGCTATTTTCCTTTCTATACTAGATAGTGTTAGTTATATCCCTAGTCTTTAGCTAATAGATGTTATCTTAGTTAATTATCTTCTTATATTCCCTTATTAGGTATATTATAATCTATTACTCTTTATTATAAGAGTAGTCCTCTTCCTCCTAATATAAAATAGTCTTATGCTGCTGTTTCTAACTAGTAGTTATAATTAGGCCTCTGTTATAATCTTAACTAGCTAGCTAAATCCTAGATAGTTCTTTGCAAGTTTTTTATTATAGTTTTAAACATTAATGCAAGCATTTTTTCTTATGCGTAATTAAAAACAGCAGTAGTGTAGTGTAGTAAAGGAGTGTCAGCAGGACGACACCTAATTAGGCGTTAATAGGTAGTTAGGTAATTAGCGAGGTGTAATTATAGTTTAGGACGTAGCTAGTAAATATAGAGTTAGCGCGATCACGTGTTTTATAGGTATAGATAGGTGTTAGAGGTAGTTTCCTTTTACAACTATGCATTATTACATAGAGAATTTAAGTTACTACTTAATCTTACTTTAGACTATTTAATTGCAAGTTAGCTAAGAACCCCCTAACACCTACACACTACTATAATTTTTAGCAAAGCCTATAGGGCTATTAACAGTCTATTAAATAGGATAAAGGAGGAAACCTTAAGAATAGTAAATAGAAGAACAACAATAACAGACTATAATAAGGGCTTATTAGGGAGGCCCTATACAGGATTGCTATTAGGAGGCCTTAGGTAGGAAGGTAAATGCAATAAACTAACTAAGGATAAATAGTTAAAACTAGTGTAAAACTTAGTAGATACTAATAAGGACTTAGTAGATAATAGGAGATAATAAGGCGTTATATTAGAAAGGGAGATCTACTTAAGGCAAGTAAGTTACTTAAGGCGAGTAAAAGAACGGGTACTAGTAAGGCGCTAAGAGCTAACTACTAAGTAGTAAGGGGCTACACTAAGAAGGCCTTAGAGTATTAGATAAGACAAATTAATATAACAAGGAGTTGCATTAGCAGATAGAATAGTAGGCTAAAAAAGAAAATAATAATAAGGGGTAGAGAAAGGCTAAAGGAAGGGAGATAGAAGGATTGTAACAAAGTAAGATTAGGATAATAGGAAGATAATAATTAATAACTACAGGAATAGTTAGAAGAGATCTGTTAACCTATTGCTAACACTGTTATTCGTGTTTTCCTAGAAACCTTTTAGATCTTTTATCCTAATAATATTAAAAGACTGTTGCCTAACCTACTATTTCTAGAATAACTAGATACCGCAGGAAGATGTTAGGTCTATTAACTACGCTAAAAGACTACGTACTAGCAATCCTAAAACTAGTAGAGGATATAGCTACCCCCTTAAGGTTAACTAGCCTATTAGCATCTAGGCTATAGGTGCTAAAGGATAATTAGAGTTGCAGGAAGGATTACGAGGATACGTTAGAAGCCTTAGATAATAGTGCTTTATTAGGGGAGGGCAAAGAAAAGGAAATAGGCCCTAACTCTTAGCTAGTTAAACCGCCTCTAGTATTCTAAGAGCCTAGCGCTACGCTAATGCTAGTACTACTAATAACAAAAGGACTTTAGGAGCAAAGGGCAATTATTAAACTTAGCCTAATAAATAGTAATGCCCTACGCTTCTTAGGTGTAAATATAACAGAGTTCCTAGACTAATATAATTTTACATGCGCTAGAGCCTACTAGGGGGCTAAGGATTAGAAGGATAGAGTACTATACTTCTGTAAACAGACTTAGTTAGACTTTATTTAGATAATCCTAGAATATTTATACAATTATGTCTTGTAGGAGGCCTTTAAAACTATCCTAAAGAAGAGGTTTTAGGATGCAGATAATAGTGCTAGGAAAAGAACTTAAGCGTACCTAAATAGTTTTATTACCTAGATAGCTAGGCGACAACCTAGAGTTAACCTTTTAGAGTACTATTACTAGTTTGTAGTTAACTTTTAGACAGCCCTTGCAAGGAATAAGGTAATAGCGCATAAAGGGGGGAGCCTATTTTACTAAGGATTAGACCTAAGTAATTAATAGTTAGTCGCGTTTTCTATGCTAGATAGGCCAGATATTAACAATGTAACAACCTTCTACCTAGAGCTAATCTTTAATTATATTTAACGCTGCTATAATTAAGTATTAGGGATAAGACTACTTAAAAACCCGCTTATTACTAGTGCACTAGGACAGGAGTTAACTAAGCTAATAATAAACCTACCTATAGGAATACTAGCAGTTACTAATATAATTGCAAATATTAACCCCTAAATTATAAAACTCTGTAATTTAATAAAAGGCATAACCTTAACAGCATAAGAATTTGCGCATTAGAAGACTACACCTAACGTTAAATAAAGCTTTAAAAACCCTACAAATTAGTATTATACCTAGCGCGCCCTTATTAGACCTACCTTACACTAGAAATAGGTAGATAGGACATTCTAATTATTATTTGCCCCTATAATAAATCTAAACGCAGATATAGAGGTAGTAAGGAATTAGGAGGTTTAAAGAGACGTCTATAAATACTATAGGGAGGTTAGGCATATAATTTAGAACTGTAAGCACATGTTAGGCCTAAAAGCAAATAGATAGGTTTATAACTAATAAGATAAAAATAGATAGTAGTAATACTTCTTTAGCAGATAGACTACGCCTTAAGAGAAGCTTCCTAGATAACTACCCTAGGGGCCTAGGGAGTTACTCTAATAGCTCTGTAAATACATTAAGGACTACTAGAATGTCTCTAATAACTAGATAGAAGATAGGGCTAAAGTTATTTATACAGATAGGTTTAAGAAGCTAGTAGCGCTAGGCCTTTATAAGCAGGAGCTAAGTGCTAAAACGCATAATACTAAACATTAGGACACTATAACTAACTATTAGTAATAGATAATTAAGGACTTCTAAGAGGCTATCTGCTTCTTATAATCTATAACTAAAGAACTAACTAAAGGCGCTGCAGTATATGCTGCTATATAAAGCGCAATAAGGAGCTAGTCTCTAATAAATAAAAACAGCTAGGTTAAGGACGCCTAGGTGCAAAAACTACTACTAAAGGCGCGCATAAAGAACGTATACCTAGGGGCACCTCCCCTAAGTATAAAGGACTTAATAGCTAATAGTAACATCCTGTTATAACGCGCCTCTGCGCCTGTAATAGATCCTTAGAGTATAGAACTAGATAATCCTACAGAATTAGTCGCACCTTAATAAGAGTAACATAGCATAAGCGCCCTACTAGTAAAGCCTTAAAAAATACGCAGAATAGTTGCTACCTAATCTAATTAAGATCTAGTAGACCTTCTCTAATTATTAAACGTTAACACCCTAGTAGGCGCAGTGTTATCCTAAGAGGTCTAAGGCTTTACTATTGCGTCCTTACTTTTATAGTTAAGTATTATTAATGCAACGTTGCAAATACTAGCATTAGCAAGGAACTATTTAAGCCTATTAAACTAAGGGGGCAGTAGCAAAGTAAGCATAATTAAGGAAGCTATAGGGGGGCATAGCTAGGGTTATGTTAGTAAACTTAGCGTCTTCTAATAGTATAACCTAGACTAAGAGGATATTAGCTATAAAGAGGCAGATAGAGAGATAATAACAGCGCGTTAGGATGCTTAGGAACGTTAACACTAGATAGTAAAGATCTAAGGGGAGATCCCTGTTTACTAGGTTAGCATCTATAGCTATATAGCCTGTAGGCTGCTTAATACAGGTTTGCAGTTAAACGTAATTAGGCTGGCATTAGCCTAAATACTTAACCTCTAGATTAAGGATATTACTTAGGATTATCTACCTTTAAGCTAAAGGACTAGAATAATATTAGCGGATAGTAGGCTTAATCCCTTTATTAGCACCTGCTAGTCAGTCCTAGTAATAATTAGTTAAATTATTATCCTAACCTACTTTTAAGTAGTAAGGAACCTTTAACGGGCCCTCCTCTTTAGAACACTATTCTGTGCGAGTGTAAGACTATTACTAGAATTCTTAACTATAAGACGCTGCAAATATAAAATCTAGGCGCTAAAGGGTAACGTAAGGGTATTATTCCTAGGGATAAATCCTACACTAATTATTAATGTAGTACTAAATAAGCCTTAGGAAAATAGGAACTAAGTGCATCTACTAGGGAGGTGTACTTAGTTTAAATAAACCTAGAGTATAAATTAATAATCCTTTATAAAGACTTAGAAATAGAAGATAATCTTAAGCGTAACCTTACAGAGATGCAGGAGGAAATGCAATAACGTATAGCAGCCTAACGCGTCTTTAATAAGCAGATTAGAAGCAGAGAAGTAAATACTTTATATAAGATAGTAGCGCAGAAGGTCTAGCCTATAGATAAGCTATAAGAGGATGTACTAATAGAGTTTAGCTATCTAGATTAGCAACAGCATGCAATTGCGCAACAGGTAGTAAAGGACAGTACTAAGCCCTATATTCCTAGACCCTATAATAATATCTTTAAGCAGCGCTACATCTCTTTCCTAAGGGGCACTTAATTAACGCTAGCAAGACTAGAGAACATGCACATTAGTAAAGATCTGTAGCTAAAGGAAATAGAATTACTCTATAAGCTAATGTTTAATTAGAAGGCCGTAATTACCTAGGACTTCTCTAAGATAACTACTATCTATCCTAACGTTTAACTGCCGTATAAGATTTGTACTAAACCCTATAATGCGTAGCAGGAGAAAGGCTTTTAATATCCCTAATAATTAGAGCGCGTTACTATTAAGATAATTTAGGAGAGGATTAAGCAAGGTACTCTTAAACTTGCTAATAGTTAGTATTATAACCTATAGTTTCTAACGCTAAAGAAACAACCTAGAACCTACTAATTAATTAATAATGCCTAGATCCTAAACAGCCATACTATCTAGGACGCAAACCTGCTACTATTAGCTAATAAATTCTTAGAAAGACTTGCTAATTAAGCTATCTATTCCCTCTTTAACTTCTTCTTAGGCTATAACTAGTTGCTCCTTTATACTAAGAGCTAGGATATAACTGCCTTTGCAACGCTAATAGGCTTAGTCCGTTAATATACCCTGCTAATAAGTATAATAAACTTAGTATAAGCCTTTATTAGGACAGTAATAAAGATCCTTAAGGAACACTTCCTTAACGTAGCGCCCTTTATTAATAATATAGCAGTAGGCAGGCCCTAATTAAGGTATAGCAACGAACTTGCGCGGCTAGGCGTCTAATAATATATGCTTAAACACTAGCAGCAGATTAATCGCGTGCTAGCAGACATTAAACAAGCAGAAGCAATAATCTTAGGCCTAAAATTATTTTAGGGAGTAGAGTAACTTAGGATTATTAGCTATAAAGTTAATAGTAATAGCTAACACCCTAAGGGTAAGAAGGTAGAGAAGATATTAAGATACCCCCCTTATAGGAGCGTAAAGGAGGTTTAATAATTTATTAGTATCTATATATATTACTAATAGTAGATCCCTAGCTTTGCATTCTAGGCAGTACTGCTATTCTAACTACTACGCAAGGATGCGCTATAGGAATAGAGAGAAAACTAAAAGAAGGCTATAAATAATCTTAAAAGGGCAATTACTTTACTACTAGCATTAGCCTGCCTTAACTGCAAATTAGGGCGTATAGTATATCTATGCGTAGATGCTAGTAAGATTAGTGCTAAGGCGGTCCTTAAATAAAAGGGAGAGGATAACTAGCAACACCCTATCTATTTTAAGAGTACTCTATAGTCTAAGGAATAATTATAATAGCACTCTACTAAACTTAAGTATAAGGCAGTCCTATAGGCACTAAAGAAGTATTAGCTCTACCTCTACAGAGCCTAATTTATAATTAAGACAGATGCCTAGACACTTATCTCTTAACTTAACAGGTTATTAACGGACCTCCCTAGCTTAGTAATAAACTAGTAGCTAGCTGCAATCCTTTTCTAGGAATTTAAGATCTAATATATTAAGGGGAAGAAGAATACTGTTACTAATGCTCTATTGCAATACCCTTAGTCTAAAGGATAGTAGCTACTAAAGCTAGATAAAGAAAACCTAGAACTATTTATTAAAGCTATAATAGAGAAAGGGGAGGAGCAAGGAGCAGTATATGTAGGAGAGGAGTAAGTACTATTACCTCGCATACTCTATAACACCTATTTAGAAGGATTAGAAGAGATTACTTAGTACCTTTATATAATAAATTACCTAGCTAGGTTAAATAAAAAGGAGAAGTAATAATTTTAGAGGAAAGCTTAAAGTTTCTTTAAGAGAGGCAGATACCTATTTAAGAAGGCATTAAGGAATATTGCGCCCTGCAGAGTTATTAATAACCCTAATATTTAGTTAGCCCTAGTAGAGGAAGTGCACACTTAGCTTGCCTATTAGGGGATTTAGGCAACCTTTACAGCTCTCTTACTTTAATATTAGTAGGAAGGGCTTTATAGGACTACCTAATAATAGCTTGCTAGTTATAATACTTGCTAAAGGAAGCAGGGCTATTATACATAAACGCAACTCTATACTACTTTTATAAAGGCCCTCTAGGACTAGTAGACAGTTAATATTACCTATATACTAAAGGGCTAAGAAGGCGCTGAATATCTTGTTATAGCACGCGAATACGCATTAGGATAGGCTAAAGCAAGGGCACTAAAGGTAGCTAACTTATTAGCAGTAGCTTAATTTATATACAAAGAAGTTATTTATTAGTAGAGTACCTTCTTAAAGCTGTTAGTTAATAGCAGATTAGAGAACTAAGGGGTAGTTAAAATACTTGCAAAGGTGTTTAGCATTATAATAGTAGTTATATTAGCCTATAATTTAAAGGCCTAGGGCCTAATTAAGAAAGGGTACTAATAACTAGTTACTGCGTTAGCAAAGCTTAGAGGATAATAGGTTAATAAATTGTGTATAGTCCTGTAGGCTAATTAGGTAAGTATAAGAAGGAGCACTAGATACTTACTAATGCAACTAGTTCTAGGCTAGAATCTAATTCTGCTAATAGAACTCCTAGTGCTAACCTAGCAAAGCCTCCTATAGAACAAAATCTAGTTAATATCTAATATGCTTACAGTTAGAGCCTAATAGTTAGAGTTCTAGAATAAGAATGTATTAGAGGTAATTAGAAGGAGTATTTAACTAAGAATGCAGGCGATAGAGGAATAGAATGCGACAAAGGACCTGCATTTAGCAGGCTTTTAGGAGGGCAACCTAGTGCTTGTTTAGGATTTAGTAAGGGAGAAGGACATAACGTTAGTAAGGAAGTTTAATAATTAATAGTTAGGACCTTACTAAGTTAGGCGCAAAGGCCTAGCTAACTTATATTACTACTTAGAGGATATAGATAGGACGCCCTTTTAGAGCATAATTACTAGTAATTGCTTAAAGAAATTTATATAACAGGATCTTAGCATTAAAGGGCAACAGCTACTTAGACAGATAAGAGCTTATAATAAGGACGCACTAATTGCAATAATCTACCCTAGGCTATATAGTAGCAACCTAGATAGAAATTAAAGATAATAACATTATAATCTAACTAAAGATTAGGAATTAAATTATAGGGAGTTAAGGCTAATAGAACATTAACATAAAGTAATAATAGAACCTATAATAGTAGTTAGCCTAAATTAATAGAGAGCACCTTTACTATAAGTAATTATACCGCGCAGGCTGTTGCTAATCTAGAGGGATAACACTAATAACTTGTTAGACAAGTCTAATAAGTAGGTCTTAGCTAGGGGTTAGCTAAAGAAAAGAAGGGGGAGAGGGTATTAGTAGTAAGCTATAAATAGGGATAGGGCGTTATAATAAGGGATTGCATACTAGGAAGGTTAAAAAAAGGAAAGTCTTTTAGATAGGCTGCAGCTAGATATCTATAATATAGTTAAGAAAGGAGTAGAAGGCAAATAGTCTTAAAGGACTATTATAGGGCATTAAGGCCTAATTAAGAAAAGCAAAACACTACCTAAAGGAAGCTATTACTAGGGAAAACGCCTAAAGGTTACCCTAATCTATTACTAGTTAATAGATTACCCTATTTCTTACTAGATTTGTTATCCTTCTTGCCCTTTCCCTTGCGGGAGGACGAGGGGCTCTTAGGCGGACTAGTAACCTAGGAAAGGGTGCTAGTATAATAGTAATGTCCTAAAGGACTGTTAACTTGCATAGGTAAACTGCTATAAGTAGAACCTTTAGTCTGCATAGGAGAACTATAACAGGACTTATAAGGGGGACTACTTATATTAGAGAAACCTTAGAAAGTACCTAAGTTAGAAATACAGTTAGAACTATTGCTATAGACTAAAGCCTTATTAGAACTACTCTTATTACTATTACTAGCGGTACGGGAATAAGTAATTATCTAGCCTAGTAGGGAGACCTGCGAACTAGTATTCTAACAATAAACTAGGGTTAAGGTATTATCCTTAGATAAGATAGGTGCTAACTTATAAGAGGCAGACACTAGGGTAGATAAGAAGTTATTAGCCGCATCTTATAAAAGATTGCTATCTAGACGCCCTATACTAGATAATTAGAAAATAGAAAAGAAAGAAAAGAGATAAGGATACTTATAATATATTAAGCAGTAGTTAGTATTTCTGTTATAAGCGTAATTATTGCAAGCCCTATAGTTTAACAAGTAATTATTAGAGGTATACAACTATTAACAGCTACTAAAAATAAAAAAACCTTAACTAGGAGATGTATAGTAAGAGTAACGCAAGTAGCTAGTGTGCTTAAAGTTCCTAGCAGCTATCTGTTAAATAATTGCCTCTACGTTAGTCTTATAGAAGCCGCAGGCTAAGGGTTTATTACAAGTACCTATACTAAAGAATTTAGGGATAGTTACTCTAGGTTAGATATTAAGCTAGCCTTAAGCAGCTAGACTATGCTCTATATTATTAGGATTAATAGTAAAAGGGAGTAGGTAAGCAGGTAATAGGACACTATTGCACTAGAGAGTCTAGATAAAGCGCTGCAGGGTGTAAACGCTAAGGGCATTAAGAGGCTTATTAGCGTTTTAATAAACTATTAGAGGATTAGCAGAAAGGAAAAAGTAAAAGGAAAAGAGGGATATAAACGCTACTTAAGGATAAACTACTTTACAGTCTTAGAAGGGTAACTATAAAGGTCTAAGTTAATATTACCGCAACCTAGGGGACTATTACTATAAGGATTCTTCTTGCTACTACTACTGCTGCCCTTATTACTGCCTATGCTAGAGGCAGTAGAGCTAGCACTAAAGTTAATAGAGGTTATAAGTGCAAGTAGGTATCGCGGGGAAGCACAGGTTAGGGAAGAAGTTAATAAGGGGAGTTTAGCTAAAGATAGAGGGAGGTAGTAAGGTAGAGGAAAGAAGGAGGGTAAGAGGATATTAAAGTCCTTTTATATTTATAGGCGCTAGTACCTAAGAAGCCTCTCTTACTTATGCCCTAGCGTTTCCCTTAGGAAAATATTACGAGCTTACTGCTGTATTAGCAAGACATAGCAAATATAGGTAATTATTAGTAGTAAGTTATAATTTCCTTAGGCAACTATATACCTAATTACCTATAATATAATACTAGACCTATAATACGCAGTTAGCAAGATTATATTACTTAACATTAACTATCTTAACATTAAAATAAGTATAAGGAGCCTAAAGGACAAAGCTAAGAATAAGATAATAAGAAAACCTAACTACTCTGCGCTAGCAGTAGTATCCTCCTCTAAAAACCTATTAAAATTACTTACTAAGAAACTATTAAACTCGTCCTCCTCCTTATTATTAATCCTAGTAAGGCTGGCTAGGAGAGCAAACAGGGTATAAAAAGAGGTTAGCACCTAACTAGCAGAACGTAAAGTCCTTAAGGAGACTAATAGAGAGGTTAAACTATTATTAGAGTTGCTAATAGCCTCCTTGCTAAGAGCCTTGCAAGCCTTTTAGGGGCGGCTAATAAGAGCTAGAGAAGGGGTTAGTAACTAAGGAATAGACTATAAAAGGGACCTGTACTTATAACCTAACGCTGCATTAAGTATTTCCTCCCTCTACTATTAAAAGCACAGGTATTATAAGTACCTTAGTTAGCAAGTTTATTACTAATATAGGACTGTTAATAGCTAAGTAAGATTACCTAATTCCTAGCTGCACACTAATTATACTATAAAGACCTATAATAGCAGCAATTACCTACAGCTACCTGTTAGACAGCTGCTTTAATATTAGTATTATAGTATCCGCGTTTACTAGGAACTTCTAGTAAACCTATGCTAAAGAATTAATACACTATTGCCCCTAGGGATAGATTAAAAGCACCTTAAGGAGCTATTAGGTCTTTGTTATTATCTAGATTAATTACTAGAGGAAGGAGGTAAGCTAAGAGGCTAACTCTAGCTTAGCGTAATTCCTAAAGAAGGGCCTAAAGGTTATATATAAATTAAGTATTTAGAGGCTAATTAGCATTATTATAAAGCTAGCAGAGGATATAGTCCTTAGTAGTCTTTACAGAATACTTATATAGATTAGAAAGAGTATTACCCTTTTAGTAGGTAGTAGGTTATTTCTTTAGTAGCGCAGGGTTATTAGGGGGTAAGGCGTATAGGGGCATGCTATTAGAGAATTAGATAGAGGTAAAGAGAGGTAAAGAACATAGGAAGGCAAGAGGATATAGCCTAAAGATATATTATAGGTTGCTAAGATATTAATAGGGCTGCGTATTATTACTTAGCATAATTACTGCGTTATAGATCCTTTAGCATAAAAATTTAGACAGAGCTCCTAGGCTATAGCTAATAAGATAGTAAGCAGGTGTTAAAGGAGGGGAGGAGCTTAAGGGGGCTAAGCTTTAAGAAGGGGAGGCAAACTGTAGTGTAGTAAAGGGGTGTTAGTAGGACAATACCTAATTAGGCGTTAATAGGTAGTTAGGTAATTAGTAAGGTGTAATTATAGTTTAGGACGTAGCTAGTAAATATAGAGTTAGCGTAATTACGTGTTTTATAGGTATAGATAGGTGTTAGAGGTAGTTTCCTTTTATAACTATGCATTATTACATAGAGAATTTAAGTTACTACTTAATCTTACTTTAGACTATTTAATTACAAGTTAGCTAAGAACCCCCTAATACCTACACACTACTATAGTAGGGGCGTTTATAGACCTAGCTTATTCTAGTTATCCTTATAGATAGGTGTTATCCTGTTAGGGAGGCACGTTATCCTTATAGTTAGAGGCTTCCTATATTAGGAGATATTATTATTTAGGTTAGAATTATAGGCAGGTGTTATTCTGCTAAGGTAGTCCTTAGTTTAGATAGTTAGGTGTTGCGTGTTCTAGAAAGGAGTATTACTAGGGGGGGTTTTTATTTTAATATCTTGTAGCTTCTTGCCTTGTTTCCTTTATTCTGTAAGGCTCTGTTAGTAGTAGGCCCGTAGCACTATTTTAGGGTCTAAAGGAATCCTTTTAAGTTCCTCTCTAGTTTAGCTAGTTAGATAAATCTATAGCTAGAGATAGTATATCTTTGCAGGGGGAAGAGATTAGATTTTCCCTATATTAAGTTCTAGCTAGGTTAGGTAGTATTAGGTCTCTAAAGAGATTTAGGATATTAGCAGGCCTTATTACAAATCTTTAGTATAGGTTTAGTTATTTATCTAATACTGCTAGTGTAGCTATTTTCTAAGGCGGCTCTTATTAGCCTGTTTAGGGTCTCTAGGCAGATAGTCTTTTACTAGAGTTAAGGGGTTCCGTTGTGCGGGTAGTTCTAGGTACGTCTGTATATTCTATATTACTTTATAGTACTCTGTCTTAGTCTATTATAGGTATATTAGAAGTTATTTTGCGAAATTCTGTTAGCAGTTTCTTTTTTTATTTTTAGGTTTTTTAGGTTTCTGTTAAGAGAGGTTGTAAATTTGTTAAGTTAAAGGAGCTAACACTAATAGAGCTTTATTAAGTTATTAGCAGTAACTAGTAAATCCTGTAAGTTAGTTAAAACAGTGTTTAATTAAGTGTTGTCGTAATAGGGGGGGTTAAGTTTTAGTGTTTAATTATGTTCTAGTAAAGGTCTAGTGTTAGGATATAGAACTAGGAGGATAGCTAGTCTTATAGTTAGCTGTCTTATAGCTTAGAGGATAAGAGTAGGGCAGTTATTAAATCTTATTATAAGTCTCTGTCCTGTAAGTTAGTGTTCTCTAGTTGCTGTAGGGCTTATTAATTACAGATCTAGTCTCTAAATGCACGGCTCTAGGCAAAAACCTGTGTTAGCTGTTTAAAGTAAGTATTCTCTTTTTCTACTTTAGCCTTTACTAAGCAAGGTAGTTGTATAAACGTATTCTAGGTAAGAGGGTATCTATCTAATACTTTATTTTTAAATAATAGTCTTCTTAGGCTAGGTTAATAGGGTTATGCTAAACTGCAAAGGGTTACTAGGCAGGGCTTAAGCTATTTAATAAACTTCTTTAGTTCTTATAAGGGCTAGTAGAGTTCTAAAATGCTTTTAGTAATATTAAGTAGGTTACTTAGTATTAATGCAGCGTAAACTGTTAAGCTATAAGCAAAAGTAATAATATTTATTACTTAAATAGCTATTTCTCTTGCTAGTGCTAGTAGTTAGGAGGTTATAGGCGGGGCTAGTTATCTGCCCCTTAGGCAAGGTAGGTAGGTAATATTAACCTTAGTTCCTTTAATATTATTAGGATACTAGTAGCTGTTTATAGATCCTTATGTAGGCCTAATAGCTAGTAAGTGTTGTAGTTCCTTCTCTAGACCTAGGTGCTAAATTAGTAGTTTTAATTTTGCAATGTTAATTTTACCTTCTGTTTTTAGTTAGTAGTTTGCTAGGCAGGTGCTTATTTCTAGTTAGTTTCTATTTGCGCGTTGCTCCTTCTTTTGTTTAAGCAGATCGTAATTGCTTTTTTAGGAGGCGTTTTTTAACTATATAGTAGGGTTTATTATATAGGAGGAAAACAGTCTTAACTATAGCAGAGCTGTAGGAGTTTAGTAATCTTTAACTACTTAATATAATTATAGTGTATGTTATACTTTTAATTTTACTTATAACTAGGCTTAACCTTATCTAGCGTTTATGTTAATTTAGTAGAGGTATATAAGCTGTTTTCCTTATTTTAGTATTCTATTTTCCTAGTTTTTTGCTATAGATAGGTATTAGAGGTTACTCTAGTTCCTTAGCCTTACAGTATTATAGGTGCTAGGGTAACTATTTTAGGTTTTCCGTGCTTTATTCCTTTTCTAGATTAGTGCTTATATTATAGAGGTAGGAGCTTCTTAGTGCTAGGCTTATAGGTGCAGATAATAGTTATTTAGAGGACTTTACTAGGTAGCAACAGTTGTTCTGTTCTTTAGCTACTAATCTGTAAGGGATTAGTCCTAATGCATGCACGTAAACGTAGGTTAGTAAAAGCATAGGATGTAATCGCTGAAGTCTATCTAGCCTATCTGGGCTCCTCCTTATACCGGGGGCGGGGGGCCCGTGCCTGCCAAGGCTTGTCATGTGACAGCAGGTGCCTTCAATTGGAGGAAGCGCTGGCTGTATCACAGTAATACTTATAGGCCCCCACTGAGGGAGATCCTCCGTCTTCTCAATCAATCACTTTACCTGATATACTTCTACAAGGGTGACAAGAGATCCAGCCTTTCCAAACTCCATCCCTATGGCGTCCTCCACATCTACCCGGAGTAGGAGCTTTTGGCGTGCGCCGTCTGAGCGACTAAGAAGTCGTTTTCGTCGGAAACTCCAGCATGCTCCAGTCGATACCTCTATTCCACCGCTTCAAAATCCCCATGCACATCAGAATGTGCCATCTCAGTCAGTTGCACGTCCTGTCTGGTAGTTTTTTGGCTAAGCAAGTAAGCAGTGCCGACTTGCAACCCACATTGCGAGCCGACGTCGTGTCTGCACATTCGACCATCACTGGCGATGCTGGGGCTCAGATTCGAACAGATCAGAGCAGTCTCCCCCCGGATCATCTCTCGCTCTCTATCAATCCGTCGACCCTCGATGATAACACTGAAAATTCCATCGTCTCCTCTGATCTTTGGAGCGCAGCGTATCGCGAAGCCGTCGAAAGCCTTGGAAAGGACGTTGACGTGGCTACTCTCCTGGACAGCAGTGCTGCGCGGCTGTTTGCAGAGCTTGAAGGTATAGATAAAGGAATCACTCAGCAATCGGCGTTCCTCCGTGGTGTGGCATATCTACACTCTATACAGGTACCGCTCGAAAGATTCAAGCTAGCGTTAGACCTAGCGTCTCCTCTGGCCAATCTAGATCCGGTAGCGTCAACTGTCTTTGGCGTCGTCAGAAGTGTGACAGCAGTAAGTATGCCATCGGACTATGGAATTCACGAGGACGAGTGTAATCAATCTGACCGAATACAGATTGCGATAAGCTTCGCAACTGCCGACTTGGAGTTCGCAAAGCAGATTGGTGAGATGTTGAAGCAAATCTCTTACATTGATGATTGCGACACGCTTGGACAGAGAGTGAACAAGACAGACATCCATAAGGTAATTCACATGACAATCTCCGACGTCTTGCTAATACTGTACAGGAGCTTGTCTGTGTCTACCAGAAAATCCTAGAATTTTATAGGGCTGCGCACGAAATCCTCACACAAAGAGGAAGGAGGTTGGCAATGAAGATGGTTCTAGAGACCGACCGCCTACCGAACATCGTCCAAGACTTCTTGGCACATGCTGATACTCTTCGAAAACTCATCGAGAAATCGACGTGGGAGATCGTTGAGGATATCAAGTCTATGCTTTACGACCATGAAAGTAAGTCATCATTGGCCGACGCATGGTACATACTCATGCGATTTTAGTTGCTAGGTGGCTCCAAAGCAGTAGAATGAATCAGCAGGCTCGATACCATAATCACCTTAAAGAGCTTCGAAGCGATGAGGCCTGCAAGTTCTTACTCACGCACCCTGATTTCACCCATTGGTACAACGCCCCCGACTCTCAACTACTGTTGGTTCTTGGCGAAATGGGTTGTGGGAAAACAGTTGCCATGACGTTCATTGTGGATGAATTAAATCAAAGAAATGGATGCCAGATACCTAGGCCCAAGGTCTGCTATTATTACTGCCGAGACGACGAAACTGGCCAAGCTGTCAATATCTTATCCGGATTGATCCTGGCGCTGCTTGAACAGCTTTCTGGCCTGAAGAAGACGTTCTATGAATGGTACAAGGAAAATCAAGCCTCTGGAATCCTAGACCCGGCAGCAAGTGCAAGCAAGCTAGGGGAATTCATGGAATTAGTTCTGGCAACCTTCGACCGCCTGCTCTTCATCGTTATCGATGGCCTAGATGAGTGCGATAGAGCGTCACGAAGAACACTTTTGCAAGTGCTGGAAAAATTGCTAAAGAAAACTCCGCGGCTGAAGATTCTTCTCTCTTCGCGGCCCGAAGAGGAGATCCTGGAGCAGCTGGATCAAACGACCAGAATCGCTTTGGAGTCCAACGTTGACAGAGATAATGTCATTGTCCGGCATACAGTCCAAGAGCAGTTGTCATATTTGTCAGACGACGTCAGAGAACTCGTCATTGGAACGTTGTCTCGTTTGGCACAGGGAAGCGCTATATGGACTAAGATGACTGTCGAGCTGATTGAAGTTCGTCAAATCAAAGCGCTTGCGCCGATGCGACTTTTCTTAGAGAACATGTCTTTACCGGGGCAGCTCTCGGAACTTTACACTACCTTGCTCTCACGAAACTCTTCGAATGACCCTGAGAATGCGGAGCTTGCAGCCCTAGCCTTGAAGCTTCTCGCTGCCGCGTGTAGACCTCTCAGCATTCAAGAGCTCGCCTGGGCCGTGGCATTGGCTGCGGCTCAACACGAGATTAACACTATTGCTGCTCTCGCTCAGTTGGTAGATCATCAAAGAGTGATGAGCCTTATCTATCCATTCATCACCCGTGTTGATTTCGCAGATCTCAGAAAGCGTCAGGTCCGACTCGTCCACCAGTCAGTGAAGGAATTCGTTATACGAGACTGGTCATATCTTAAGGGATTTGATACGTCGACAGGGTCTAGCCAAGCGATTGCGCCTCGCATCGAGAGCTTAGAAGCGTTCATGTTAGACATCTGCATCAAATACCTTCTGCTCCAAGAGGTCGGCACTGTTCCCTTATTCTCTGACGAGCAAATCGCAATCGACGAGCTCCCTCAAGAAGTCGACTTGTTCAGCGACCGGGAGTCCTTCGAGTACAATGTCGAGTGCACATGGGAAGTATGGGAAGAAGACATGACATGCTACGATCCGACCGAGCGTGGCTTCGGTGAGTTCTTCGTTTACGCATCCAGCCACTGGCTCAAGCACTTCGGCGCCACCGAGAGGGGTCCTTTCCCACGCCTAGCAAAGCTAGAGAGCCTTTGTCAAGCGGGTTCAATGCGACTGCACAACTGGATCGATCAAAACTGTCGCCCCGGTTGCGCAATCAAGGCCAGGTTTGATTTTGACAGTGAATTGTACGACCCACTCAGCATCACTTCACTTTATGGCTCAGATGCAATCCTCCGCGACATGCTCCAGAATTCAGACTTCGACAGGGACAATTATCTTCCTTCACCAGCTGCAAGTGCTGCCGATCAGATCTTGCAGTGGGGCGATTTATCGAAGCTCAAAATATTGTTCTTGGAAGGCAAACTTGTTTACCAGCTTCGGAATCTTGATTTTTTTCGACTCATCATCAAGAGATGGTCCGATTTCGCTGTACGCCATGAGAATTGGGAAGAGGCTTTTGGCCTTGTCGACCATGTGTTAGACGTACTTGTCAATGAACAATGGGGCAACGCGCTTCTAAGCACAGCTGCTCGCGCTGGCTGTCTACCAATGATCCAGCGTTTGATGGACCGAGCACAGCACATGGAAGAGCTGAAAACCGAATTGTGGCGTGACTCGCGCCCTATCGGCGAGGCTGTTTTGGGAGACCACGTTGGTGCGGTCGAATGTTTGCTAAGTGAGACAGGCTTGGAAGTAGATCTTCGAGGCCTGAACTCCCGAGGTGAAAATCTGCTGCATATGGCATCGGTACACTGCAACCCAGCAATCTTTCGACTTCTGGTTCCCCGTCTATGGATGGTCGTACACCAGGTTGATGGCCATGGAGAAACGGCCCTTATACGGATTGTTAAGAGCGACTTTAACTTGAAAGGCCGGTACGAGGCCGCAAAGATGCTACTCTCGCATATCAACGCCGATTGGACCGCCCACATTGCCAATGCACGACAAGAGGCCTTACTGTTAGCCATGCAGCTCGGGGATGCAGAGATGTGCCACCTTCTGATCTTCGAGGGATCAGCGCGGTCAATCTGAAGTAGTGCGTTGGTGCAGGTGCGTTGCGTAGGGAGCCCTACAAGACAGACGTACGCAGTAGCCCTTTGAACTGTTTTATACAGAGGGTAAATTAGCAGGTACAGAACATACTGTAGCACGTAGCACGTAGCACCTGATAGGTAGTAGATAGAGATTGGCCTTCTATAGGATATGGATAGAGATCTGTTTACTTTTTACATACGAACTCTCTACTAAATCAAGAAGTTGTATTTTTCTTTTAAACAAAGTATAATATACAACAAATGATTATAAATACAGTTTAAAAGGCGCAGCGAGGAATAAATGTATAGACCTATGGATGATGAATTAAGGCTTAAGCGTAGGTAATACTAGGTTAAGGTATTAGGTAATTAATGCGATATATCAAAACAATAGATTAAGGCGCAATAGATCAGGTGGATTGATTATATCGATATATGGAGGCACGTGTGCCATCACGTGACGGAACACGTAAAAGGTCGCATGAACGGATCACGTGCTATAGACGTGCTACGGATCACGTGCACCCGTGTGGTAGTACCTTTTACTATTTTAGGGCTGTACTAATTATAGATTGTACAATGCCTTTATATCTACTTATCCGTACAGAGGTACTGCCACCCTAAGACGTTACGACACCTCCTTAACCCTAATCGTACTATAGTACGCCAGAGTGGCCGCGTTGTTCTTACTGTTTACCGTCGTCGTGGATAGCGTCTATACAACACTACATACATTACACAATATACTTATTTATCTTGCTGCCAGACGTGTGCTTTATTATCTGGATGAGCGCTGATACTAAATTACACTACAGTACAGTACTTCAGTAATCCGCCCACTTCTATCTACACTGCAGAGTAATAATAAGATTTGATAATGTTTCGGCGTATGAGTCGTCCTCATAGACACCTCTCACTTTACAGACCACCCAAAGATGTTCCGACTTGTAGCGGAGTGTACTCTGAACGTGTCAGCATGGAAGCTCCAGGAGGAGAAGAATACGCTAGAAGGCATGGGTCTTATCTAGCGAACGTTTTATTTCTCCAAGACTTCCTATGATGGACGATTTGAAAGGATGTTTATTACGATTGAACCGCGTGAGAACCTAGAATGACACTTGACCCCGAATATCAGATCTTCTCACTTGGTGGTATTGATGTCTTTGTTTTGAACAGACTTCGACACGCTTTTGGATCTTATTAAGTACAATTAACATTATAAAATTTATAGATTGATTAAGTAAAAACGTAAGAATTAATACAGGGTAGAGAGGTTGCCTGGGTAATAACTAGACTGTACTGCTCACACGCGAAGTGGATATTGCTGGTAGAAGTACACTATCGCATTTCAGAGAGAGATATCTATGCTAGACTCCAGGTTGACAGAGATCTGTGAAAGAACGATTAGGAAAGCAAGCTCCATTCAAGACCGCTTTAGAAGACCCAGATCCTAATGAATGCGATAATCTCGTGCTTGGAAGCCTGAAGATTGCGTGCTCCAACGTTATGAAATCCGTGCCAGGTGGGCACTCCGATTCCATGGTCGTGTGAGGCACGCACGCAATTGCATCGACGAGAGGTGCACTTGGATCGCTACAAGGACGGGCTTGGACATCCTCGCAGAATTTGTTGGATTGGCTGCAAATATGAAATGTTTTGTACTCCGTATGAATAGTTACGCAGGGTTGGACTGTATTGCTCCACGCGGGAAGTCCGGCTTGCGGTCCACCAGAGAGGTTCAGGTCACCAGCTACCACAACTGAATCTGGCCCACCGAAGTCGAGATCCACACTGTATGGTACGTTGAGCAGGGGCTGAGGAGCATCCTTTGTAAAATTTGTGTAGCCTGTGGAGTCCTCCACGCATACACTACTATCTTCGAAGGCAGCTGTGACGGTGTCACGCCAAAGACGGGACATGTTGTAAACATTATCAAGAGTGTAGAAGATGCGGCAGTCGGCGGCCTCATATTTGAACTGCAGGGGGGTAGTGTCATTGGGTCGGACTTGATCGCGGAGGTTGACAGCAAGAACAGCGGTGTATACTCCCGGATCGCGGAACCCAGACTCAGTGAGTTGCGGAACGGTGGCCAACGTGGTGTCGTTGAGTCCGAAAGCTGGGCTACCTAGATTGAGCAAATGGTAATCAATCTGATCTGCAGAATAAATCACCGCCCCTCGAGTACCTAGAAGTAATGACAGAGTCAGATTGTATTGTATACGCATATTGTGTGCATGACTGCTCACCTCCTACAGCTTGCATTGGGCCATTGACTGGACGCCCGCCAGCCGTGACAGTTTTGACACCAACTTGAAGAAACATCTCGACAAGCAATGCGCACGCGGAGGAACAAGCGCCATCGGTGAGCTTTAGAGAGTTAGTGTCTTTTTCTCTGTGGTCACTCGCCTGCTTACCAGCACAATATTCTCCGCCTTGAAAGGGGGCTGTGTATAATCTAACGGTGCTTCGGGTGCGTAGCCCAAAGGTGCCCAGCCATCGAAAAGAGCGAGAGAGTAGTTATAGCTCGAAAGGTTGAATCGTTCCTGATCGGGGTTGTCAGCTAGTTCGTAAATGCGTACTGAATGCAACGTACTGTAAGGGAGAATGAATCGCCGTTGAACTGTACAGGGCCGATGTACTCTGCCCAGCTGGAGAAGCTCTGACCCGAGGCTGCATTCAGCCTGGGAGTCATCACCCATTCGTCTGCCAAGGTGTCATTGTATTGAGTGTCTGCATCGGCTGGGTTGAGACCATCGAAGTACGTCGTATAAGCCTCACCAAGGATATCTCCGAGATGATGGTTTCGACGTCGGCTTCCAGCAAATGGCTCAACGTCAGGAAAGAACCTCCTGAAGGTACTGAAGGCAAGTTCCACGACGCCTCCTGTGTTTTGTTGGAGATCTATCACAAGTCTCGTCAGATTGGCGTCGGTTGCTTCATCGATAAAGTTTGATACGGTGTCACTGAAGTTCCCGATGCCCCACAGTAACAGATGTCAGCCAATGCTCAGCACGTTGGAATAGATTTGCAACTTACAGCATATTGTCCAAAAGAGGGTATGCTGAGGACTGCTGCGTCAGCATCAGGTAGAAAGTATCCTGACAAGATACCTTCTGTGGAGACCCCAAGTAATGCTTGCTGGACATCAGGATCAGGATACGCCCTGTTAGTAACGTTGCGCCAAGAGTAATCTGGAGTTGGGGCAACCCGATGGCCGATAGGCGGCGTATAAGCTGGGTTGTAGCCGCCTTCACTGGCGTTGTAAGAGGCAGGTATCAAGCCCAGGACGAAGTAGTTGTAGAAGTCCCCTCCCGTGGTGAGGGGTCCTGTTTGGTAAGGTCGATTCCAGAGCGCAAACCAGTTGTCAAAGTATTCAGTGCCGTTGTCCATGACCAGTGAAATCTCGTCGCCCGGGTAGAAGGAGACAGAGGTCTCCCAGATGCTGCCTCTGCCTTGCGTGTACAGAGCAGGTGTATCGAAAAGCTGATTCCAATCGGCATGCGGCTCGATACCACCGACAGCATTAAGATTGGCGAACTTTGTCAGATATTCCACGGCATCCTCGTTATTGATAGTCTTGATGGGAGATGGGGTCCAACCTTGATCCCGACTTTCGATAACGTCGTTGGTGATGTAGATTTTTGGTAAACTTTTGCCGTCGGGGGAAGCGGCGGTGATGGCGTATGGAGCCTGGAAAGTGAAGGCTGATGTGATACCACCGCTGAAATAGAGATGAGCATCGTGAGCTTTGAAGAGCAGATGCTGGACATCGACTTCGAATTGGTATTGATTCTGGTAAATGTTGTTCGTGACGTTGAATTGGATCTTGCTGAGCTCGGAAAGCACGTCTACTGCAGGCTGCTGGTAGCCGGTGGGTGGGTCTTTGAGATAGGCGAGGGTACTTTGGAACTGTATGGTTTCGTTGACGTATTTAATGAACCGTGTAGCGACTGCACCATTGAAAGGAACGCTGATCAAGCAAGCGTAGGCATCGATCGCGTAATGGTACGCATATCCGTCGTTGAGGGCGTCGTAGATGGCCCCACAAGCGCTTGACTGTGATGTTGCCGAATCCGCCTGGCGTACACGGATGGTCTTTGGGTGATTGAGTGGTGTTGGGCTCGATAGTACCGCAGGAAAGAGTATGCTCGACAGAGATACTGCGAGGATGATTCGACGAGAAAACATTTTGAAGACCGTGGACTAGTTTCACTCAGACAGCGCTACAGGAATGAATGAATGAATGAATGGATGGATGGATGGATGCATGGATGCATGGATGGATGAATGAGCAGCTAAAAGTGCTGGAGACATCGGTTCCATGTCATATAAGAGAAGTGATAGATAGACTTTGCGCAGCATGTCAGGGTGGGCGAAAGACACATGCAGGGGCGCCTTTCTGGAGGAGATTAGGCTGGGGACGGGAACGAGAAGGAACGGTCGAATTAACAAGGAGAAACATACATGTACAGTCAACACCCATTAGTCCTTATAACGGGGTTATTACTGTAGTGGTTGTCGCCAAATTTACATTAGTCCTACGGATATATTCTAGTCACCTAGTATGGAGGTAGAATCGAGCTGGGATGAGACGTTCATATGATCGAGTGAAAAGAGTATTTGATCAGTGACTATCTAATACTATGTAACAAATGAGATTATATACTGCTCCTCGGAGCGGAAGAACGTCTGTCCGCTGATCCTTGTGATCACGGCTAAGGCGATACGATGAGATCAGGTGAGCACTGTACGCGACACCTAGATATCAGTATACCTATACAAAGCAGCAGGTGCGTTAATGTTCTATCGCTATAAGGGTATAATGGCTATATTGAGAGTATCCTTATAACGTTCACATCCTTGGCTGCCGGTCGTGTTTAGAGTCTGACGTGGTGTTTGACTGTACATGTACATTACATACATGTACGATATCATCTAGTGGCAACGGCTCGTAACCATTGACGGCCGACATGTTTGAAGGCAAACGAAAAGGCAAACGAAAAGGCAAACGCTCTTGGTGTGAGGCTGTGAGGCTGTGAGGCTGTGAGGTTGCGAGGCTGTGAGCCCAACAAGATGGGTTTTCATTCATCTTCATCCACACTCGAACCTTTTAGCTAGGCATCACTCAACGAGTCTATCTTCAGACACGGTGCAGATAAGCATGATTGTGATGATAAGGGCACATTGATGAATAAGATTGAGGAATTTCATGTCGGGCGTAAGGTAATTTCATTTGCCTCATTGTCGTGTTTTTTGCGCACCGTCTGCCTGATCTGATACGGTCACACGCGTTACTGAATCCGGGCTTAGTCGTTCCAACTTATTGTGTACCACAGCCTCACAGTATGTACATTACAATACTTCTCTGGCCCCAATCATCGGCCCCCAACCTCGGCCCCCCACCATCTACATAAACTCAACACACCACTCGACCAGTAAGTAATCATGCCATTGGATGATTCATTACTTACTCCGTCCGTACATATGCTAATCATTCGTGGCAAGTCTACAGGCCATGCATGGTTGGAGAGCCTCAACCCGCTCACCGGACCTTGGCTTCGGCTTCCAGCTGCAGACTGTACGTGTTTAGGCCTTGATTCCTGTAATAGATCAAGACACGCTCTGTAGCACGTACGTACCCATATCACAACACAAACAGACATGGACAATTCCACAACCCTTGGAGACGAAGATGGAGATGTATTTGCGCAGGACTCGATTGTGCATCCCGCAATTCAGGATAACTTCGCAATACCCCCCGATATCTTCACCAAACTCTTTGATGGCTTCTTCAACCATCCATTGTTCAATCGATGGCTCAAGTACCAAGAACATTGGCCACTTGATATCGTAGGCGGACCGGGAGCAGGCAAGGTTGGTGCTAATTACTGGACGCAGGAATTGATACTTGGGTCAATGCTAACTGATCATCCAGACCACGTTCGCAGCTCTGGCAGCAGAACGCATCCGTGACTACTCTCAGTCACCACATCATCATCATAGCTACCTGGCCACTGTATTCATCAGCGCCGGACCAGTAGGGAACGACCTCATCTTGGTGGAAGACGTGCTGTGTAGTATTTACAGACAGTTGACGCCATCTGCTGCTCAAGTAGGGCCTGCCGTACTCGACAGATACAGCGATTATCAGAGCGCTCAGCACAAGGGTCGGAACGCATCGGTACGCATCGGTCTGATTTCCGAAGTGCTGCAGTGGCGGGTTGCCGACATCTGTGTCAAGGGGCAGGCATTCCTTATATTGGATAACGTTGATCAATGCATGGCACCTCTAAAGGAGTTGCTGGAACGAGAGCTTTGCATACTTCAACGTATTGGATTAAAGGTCATGGTTGCCTTACGACTACTAAGACATGAAGCATTCGGGGCACCATTAGACAGGGTGTGCGATATATGCCGCATTCAGACGAGTCTCTACTGGTACTGTACCAGATGCAGAGAGGATATATGTGAAAATTGTAAAGGTGAAGCCACACTCTGTCGCAACTGGTACGTTGACTTGCTTCATTATCGCCATCTTTGGGACTGACTCTGCTCTCAGTGACTTCCAATCCACCTGGGCGCAACCAGATTCCTTCACCATCTTCATAGACTCCATTCCAAAGCCAAGCCTTCGATCTTATGTTGCATGGGATCTGGAACGAGAACACGGCGATCTAGGTCTGGGAACCCTCGAAAATCGCCTCGAGCCTCCTTTGTCGCTGTTCGGTATGGCCTTCAGGAAGGCAAAGCCGAATGGTATGGGCAACGAGTGGATCGAAGACATACTGAACTATACTGGCACGAGCATTATGCAGGTGAAGCTTGCGCTTGATAGGATACACAACTCGCCATCTCCGGATCTGGTTGATCTCCATCCGGAGCGTCTTCCGGCGAATGTCCAAGCCATCTTCAACGCAGGTGTCAACGCAATCACACAGCAAGCCAACAACCAAGCAAACCTAGCTTTAAAAAGCATTGCTGTCGTGGGGAAGACTGGTGAGGTATTTGAGGGAAAGCCAATAGTGGAGCTGGCTGCTTCTCTGAAAGAACGTCGGCATCCTTCGAGCTCAAATCATCTACCACTTCGGAGCACCGAAGATGTACTTCACGCAAGTCGCGGCTATCTCAAACTTCTACAGGTGCACAACCAAACTCATGTGATTGTCTTCAACCGACTGTTCTATCTCTTCATATTCGACGAGTACAATGAAGAGCTCATAATGGCATACTCGCAATTGCGAACCTCCAAGATACCACGTTCAGCTACTCACGTTCCGAAGAAGATCCAGGAAGATTCTCAAAACACTTCGTGGGCAGAAGTCGTGGAAGGGCTCAAGAGCTATCAATCACCGAGTTTGGCGAGTATCACCGGGCTTGGATCACCATCGCCATTAGGGCGCGAACCGTTGAGCGCCATGCGAAGCCAAACGTTCTTTCAGCAAAATGATGTATCGAATGAACTGTCTTCGAAATTTGGACTCGGAGTTTTTTTGAAGGAAGATTGATGTTGTTGCTTGGCACATGACGTTTTTCAGCGATGTGTGATTGATATTGGGTGATTTCTTCAACTAGATGCTAGATAGGAGCTCAGCGCAACTGATCACCCCCAAGCCCATTTCAGACCAAGAAAAGCTTTGTGCCCTCAGTCTCCGTATCTGAATCCTTTGTTACAGGGGCAAAAGCTTGCTTCGTGGACCGCAACTGATGCCACAAATGAGAGCTCAAGTGTCGAAAGTTCAGAGCCCCAACTCGCTCGTAGTAAGCCTCTGTTTGTTTCGAGCATCGCAGCATAAGACCTTTGCCCTCGTACCAAATTTTCTGCGTCATCGTGTCTACTTCAACGATGTACTTCTTTCTTGACTGATCAGAGCACTTTGTCAATACCAGAACGAGAAAGGAGATCAGTTCATTGTCCGCCTGAGGCTCGACATCCGGAAATGCATCGACTCCAAAATATGCATCGTTTCCTTCAGGGTCATTACGCAGTTGGAGAGACCATCCACCGCTGCCATCATGTTTCTTCAAATACCCTTCATTGAGGTAGCCTTGCACCGCAATCCTTCGGTCTTTCAGCTTGGGCTCCTGGTCCCGACTGTCATCGACATCCAACTGTGAATCTACTCTACCCGAAAGGGTCCTTCTTTGCATTGTTGTTCCAGTTTCTGAAGTTTCGCGTTGTGTCGAAGCCGTTCTTTGATGGAATGATGCGCGTGATTGCGCAAGTTCAGACCCGCCTTGCCAATCTCTTCGCCACGTTGCAGGGTCCGGTTCGGAGTTGTGCCTTGATGTTGCGCTTGAATTGCGCCGCCTTTCTTCGGCCAAATCTAAGAGTCTTCCCATATCCTCGAGATTATCAGACACTTTCCTAGGTAACCCTGGCCGAAGGTTGCCGTCCTCTATGGAGAACGACAAAGTCCCTCCTGCATGGTCGGTCACCTTGTAGCATCTTTCCTGCAGCTTGGGACGCCCAGAGACCAGGACCGTACCTTTCATGGACGTCCACGACCAGGTAGGGTTGCCTGCCAGGATCTGTGGCCGCTGTGCAATCTTGCAGTCTGAAATCCTCCAGGCGAGCTGTTCTTCGAGCTGAGTCTCCCACATCCCAGCGACATACTCTTCATCGAGCATTTCTCTGACGCGCTTAGCGACGCCCCAAACTGCTAGCTGCTTGTCGCCCTGATTGGTAAGATCTAGTTTGGTATAGTCTTCCACTGTCGACTTCCAGAACTCGTCAAGCGGGTCATCACTCTCACCCGAGAGCAGAATCGAACCTCTGGTACTTTCCTGAAGCCGACTTCGCCAATGACGATCCGTCGCTGATTGCTGATCCAGAGCTAACGGAAGTCCGCTTGGAAGACTTTCGCACGCACTCATGGAGGTACAATCCCAGAAGATCTGGTGCTTACTGAAATGAACAATCCTAGGTGCAAGCATGCGCTCTGGAGGCCGTCAGCCCGCTATGACTACTTGAACAAAGATCGACTGACCTTGGTAGACCCAACCTCGTGTATACAAGGGCCGCTTGAGAAGACCATGTTCCCATAGGTCCCCTCGAACAACTCTCCACTTCTGCTCTCCAAACATTGTTGAGCGTTCAGGTGCCTCAAGGCGAGAAGGGAGAACCTCATGCGGCTTCCGTTGGCGATAGAGCTTACCTCTACTGTCTTTGGCATCAGCCGCTGAAATGTTGCAGTAAGAGTTACGATAGACTTTATGCATCAGAGAGCCTTCCCGCACCCAGTCGTCTTTGTCGCCTTGCTGGAAATGTTGTCAGTATAGGTTGGAAGCTGAGCCAAGCTATCGTACCATGATACACACTACACGAAAAGGACGAATATTAGCTTTTGGTCACCAGCATGCACGGTTTTGAGCTTACGCGAATCAATCCAAATGTAGTCGATCTCCATGAATCGAGCTATCTCGATAGCTTGCTTGAAGTTGACAGAGAGTTTGTTCCACGGCACTCCAACAAACATGAACTCCTCCAGTGTCTTTGAACGCAGCGTGCACTCTTCTAGTAGTGTTGGGTCTCCCCAACAATGGCTCAAAGTCACGTACGGCCCTTTGATCTTATTGAGCTTTGTATTGACCACTCGGACCGGGTCACCTGCACGCTTGCCGCCGATGTGTAACAGTCTCGTGGGAACGAACTTGTTGGTTGATCCAGAACGCTTAGGGCAATGCTTGTGCTCAATGCTGCAAGTCCGGATCCAAGCCTTGATTTGCTGACCACCATTCACCATTGGATCAGTACTCGTACCAAGCTCGGCTGCACTCAGGAGCTTGCCTAGTTCGGCCTCGGGAAAACAGTAGAAGACTCGATCAGGGATGCCGAAGGTTTCCAAGTCCGAAGTAGACATCAACGTCTTTGGTACCACACGGAACGTGATTGCAACGGCGCGCTTGGATTCCCTTGTCCTGCCTAAGCTGCGGACACTCCATCGATACAAAGCAGTTGAGTAGCCACGACCTAGTGGTAGGTGTTCGGTCTTTGCGACATCTTCATAAAGCCAGCGCTTCAAATCTGCATTGTCAGGCTCATGTTTGTGCAATACCTCGCGACGCCTCTGTACGTCCTCGTTCAACGGCGCACAGAAGGTGCAGCCACGATGCGCAGAGTTCGCCAGGGACAACTGGCTAGGTTGGTGGTAGGCCCATGGAGCGTTCGAACTTAAGAGGTTCTTGCAACAAAAGTCGCAGAAAGAAGATGATGCCATTGCAGACGTTGGCGAAAGATGTCAGGGCAGAGCAGGCAGGGAATGAAGGATAGAAAAGGTCCTGTCGCGAAGCAAAAGGTAAGCCTTCTACTCCTTTGAATAGATAAGGCTATAGTATGCCTTCTCACCGGTCAAGAGATGTTGTATGTACAAAGGTAACGGCGACATGCTGCCGCCCCTAGTTGAGCGAATGATAGCATCCTTGTTAGATTGCATTTGGCCCCCAACGCGAGATTGCGGCGCTAGTCTAGTTTTAACAGGTCGAGTGTGCCTGGGTGAACGGTATGCTGAGCCGCGGTGTGGTTGCTTGTATTATCGGTGTCATTGTTTGGGTATTCGAATAATCCAAGACCTGAGACCTTTTTGCCTTGTGCTTGACTATGGTGACATCATTGGCGCGTCTCGATGCATTAACACTCTTCAAATTCCACAGTCTTTTTCCCGAGACAATGCGACAACAGTGTCACTCTATATATTTATAAAAGCAACCCGACCATCTATGCGAAGCCTGCCCCTAAGCGCAGCAAGCTGTCGTCACATCATCATCTAGCGGGAACCTCTTTCCACGAAACATGAAGGAATGCATGAGAACCTTGGAAGCGCGTCGGTGTGAGTTCAAGTGATGTGACCCGACACACTATTACCTTTGTACAATCGCCAGAAGCATACAAGTCCTCATCGAGAGCGAGGATAAGGATTGCAACCGGAACAGGTGCTGGATTTAGTTGAACAGCAGCCCAGCTCGAAGAGTTTGCTCGCCCTCTCTGTCTGGGTTGTCGCAGACCTGCAGCTCAGGGTGGTCAGCCTGACGTATTGACTACAAGTAGTACTTCTGGTAACGTAGCAGTCACGTGAGCCGTATTAGAGTCCTACGCTACTTCTAATTGGCGTGAATAGAAATTAGGCCGTAGTACAGTTACTACAGTAGCCTATATGTAGAGGGGATACCAAGTACAAGGGGTAGTAAGCCTATTAGAATATCTGTGCTGTTAGCGGTTTCATATGATTAGTGTAAAGATCACGTATACTAGTCACATACACTAGTCACGTGTGTAGGTCACGTGTGTAGGTCACGTGCATAGGTCACGTTTAGCTACCTGCTGCGGATGTACTGTGTACTGCGGATTATAGGTAACCTTATTGTAGATACCTTTTACTATTTTTAGTTGTAATAACTCTAGATTATATAGTGCCTTATGCGTAACCTACTACATAGAAGTACTGCTAACCTAAGACGTTACGTTACCTACTTTGCCCTAAACGTACCGTAGTACGTTAGGTAGGCCACGTTGCCAGAGATACGACCGAAAGAACCGACGAGCGATGGAAATGAAAAGGGTGAGAATGTGGAGACAGGGGAAAAAGTTAAGCTCCACGAGTTAGAAAACCCGGATGTGAGGGCCGAGGCGCTGGATGGAAGTCATCATGCCGAAAGGCGTGGAGTATACAATATGCTCGTTCGTGGCTTGACACCAAGTAATCATTGACTTGTATTCTTTTAGAGTCACCGAAAATGTACTGTGTTCAATTTGATGCGACTCAAGAGCCGTGTGGGGAGAAGGGATGAACGCGGATCCTGGGTCCCAACGGGCCGGAAGGGGGAAAAGGCATAATTAACATGTCGCTAGTCGCGGCATTTTCACACGTGTCTAAGTAAGAGCCCTATAGAATCTGTATCCACAGTTTTCTCAACTTTATATCAGGCTTTCTTCAACATACATTAATACTTATTTACACAATGGTATAGTAGTGATAAGAGTAAGCTTGAGTATACAAGTTTTGCTTCATAATAACTTCTAAATACAACAGCGATGGCACCTCCATTGGAAATGACCTTGTCTTCATCTAAGCCGAGGCTTCGAATACAACTTAGAGCGCGGCCCACTTCTCCAATCATGGATTCCTCTCTCCTAGAAGAACATGTTCCTCCGCCGTCCCCTTTGGCCACAATTCCGGACCTGCCGCTGTATAATTCGTGATCTTGGACCAAAACTCAGGAATAAGCACTCCCGTAGAGTTCCACTGGTATCCGCCCGGAAATCGGATCGTTGGCCCGGGCAAGTCCTTCCCTTCCCCAGTAACTTTAATCTGCGCGCAGCCAACGTAGAATTGCGCGTTGTTCGCTTTATGCGCAGCATGCAAAGCCAGTCCTTCGGCACGGAGCAGATAATCTCCAGGCGCTGTGGACTCGGCTAACTTGAACCAAAACTTCGTCGTCTTGTGCGTCGCCCATTTCAGTATTCCATCACTTGCGCCATAGCTTGCGTTGAAAGAATAAGTGAGCGTATAGATCTTCGCCCAGTCACCATCGCCCTCGTAATCCGCTATCTCCACACCTTCAGGGACTTTCGAAAGGTAGACCTGCTGGGGTCCGGGATGTCCAAATGATGAAGCAATACCAAAACCGACCTCTGAGCCTGCAGCGACGGTATACGTTTGAGTGCCGAGAGCAGAGCCGGAAGATGCACCAGAGTTACAGCGCATGTCGGTCGAGTTCACGTTTTGAAGGGGCGTATTGGAGTTGTTAGATTGTCGGATATATTGGTAGGGTGCGCCGATCACTTCGCCATTGACTATGAGGCGGTCATATGTCCAGTGGCCGAAGACTGGGAAGGCGACCGTGGATATGAGGAATAAAGTGGTGATGAGATTCTTCATGTTTGTGAACAATATGGTCATGTATTTCTTGAGTGATCCACGAGGACAGACCTTCTAGCTGGTGGACGTTCCACTTGGTCTTAAGTTGTCTCTCGTCCCTCGAATCTCTGGGGGGGAAACCGGGTATTGATTCTCCGCTTTGAGAGCATCCAAGTACATTAGAAAGTAGATTGAAACCACGGAGATATTGGGAAGATCTATTCCCAAAAAGAGGATCTCGTTAGGTTGTAAATTATATACCCAAGGCAGGCTCTTTATTTCCGGGCAAATCAGCGGGTAAATCACAGTTTGGGAACAAATGAAAACCTCGCCCAGCATCCCAGGGCCGTACGCGTGCCTAAAATTAGTTTAGAAGCGGATCGGAGATTATCCACCCGTAGTAACAACATTGGCGAGAATGGATAGTGTCTGATGGGCGCTTATCTAGACGTCACATGACATGGAAACAGATCATGTGTTGGCATCAATCCTTCCACAACTCTCCCAGGTCCTGGTTAGTCCTACAGAACTAGAGGTAAATTTCTAATAAGGAGGAAACCAGGGACGACGGTCGGGTTCTTAAATCCTAGAAGCAGAAATATCTTCCATTCTTCGACCTGCTCTTCCAACCCTGATTGGTCACGAGATTCTTGTGTAATCCTGACACTTACTTTTCTAACAGTGCGCCAACCTTTTCCGAGATATCTACGTACAAGAAGTCGGTACGATTCCCTGCCGTCCCAGGACCATCTAACCCTGGATCTCCAAACGGCTCCAGGTTGAAATAGAGCGCATCACCAACTTGCACCGGTGCAGTCGTGATTCTGGTCGTTTCTGGCCATTCCACAAGACCTAAATACTCCGCTGTCCTCCATTCGCTCTTCAAATCTCGATATACCGATACTCCTTGCCCGCGCTCGGCTACAAGAAGGACTGTTCCATGGTACTTTCGAGGAAGTTGAATCGCGTCAGTGAGATTAATCACGTGTGGAGGAGTGGTCTTGATAGCTACTGGGCTACCATACTTTTCTCGCATATCGAAACGATAGAGATTCCCACTTGCCTCATCGTTTGTTATGAGCGTCCAGTCTTTGGCAGCGAGGCCTCCATATCCAGCGATCGTGTGGTTGAGATTGTCATCGAGATACCACGTCTCCACCTTCTTTCCCTTCGGGTCCACTTTCAATATACTGCTAGGGTATGTACCAACTACGTAGACGTTGTTCTCCGGATCTTGTTCGATGTCTTGGTAACCTCCATATTGAGCTTGGGTGATCGTGGTGAGGTTGAGTTTATAAACAAGGCTGCGAGTCTCAGGGTCCCACTGCATGATGTAATTGGTGCCCGAGATATCTTGGCCTCCAGTATTAAAGGCCGCGCCTGCGTCAACTACGATGGAAAGGAGGTTGGTGCGGTGGTTGAGCTGAACGCCGCCGATATGGAATTCGGGATTGTGACTTATGCCCTCAAACTCAATGACTTCGAATGCATTACTGTAAGGATTATAGATTCCTACGGATGAGTTCCAAAGGTTCCTGAATCCTTTTTTAGTACGTAGGAAGCAGGGAATGATTTACCAGAAGAGGAAAAAGTCGTACCCTGTATAGAGAATGCATTTATTGAAATCGAAGTCGGCATTTTCGGGATAGAGTTGATAGGCAGAAATTGTAAAGTTGCCATTGAAAGGTGGGCAGTTCGAGCGCGGTAGATATGGACAACTGTGATGTGGGGCACATTGGGAAAGGATCACAAAGGTACAGACTGCAAGTGAAGTGAAATGAATGAACATGATGAGAAGATTGAGATACGCGTATGAATTTTGTGAATTGCGGGGGAGAGGTAACGACATGTGGGCCTTGGAAGGCTTTCTAAAGGCACCTGTTGACTCCCCACAACACGAACTGTATACAGTGCCTGTTCGAAGTGATCAATGTGGGGTGACCAGGGGTACCCCTGACCTGTTGGTAGTGCCGTTTGAGATGATTATGTAGTACCTCATAGAAAACCGTAGTTACTTGCTATATGGGCCAGGGTTATGTGGAAAATTGACTCATGAGGGTTTGGAAGGCGTTAAGGGCCTACATCTACCACTACATACTTGATAATATTATCGGTAGCTGATTGGTGTAACGAAAACACCCTGCATCTGCCCCCGGACCTGCCCCTGTCAGATCTATGCCCCACTCCCTCCACTGTGTTGACGACTTCGGGCAGACACTGTACTACTAACACGATTGAGTTCGTCCTAGTTCCTACCTTTGTATTTCACCGCCGCAAAGTTGCGCCAAGATCGTCTACTCCACGTCCGGACTAGCTCATTAAATATCCTCCTCCCCCCTTTAAGGCATGTTAATTGAAAAGGTCCCCTTACTGCCAAAATCTCTCATTTATAAGCTTGAATATATGTACATATGATTGTAGAATTAAACATTTTAGGTCGTATATAGGTTGCAGGAGAGAATTCAAAACGTTCTCCTATCTTAATTAACTTTAACGTTATTGCGTTACTATCAAACAGTCGTGCTTTGGTCGAATATGGCGTCGGCTTTTGTCAAGATTATGGTGTGTTTTTGCTATTTGGCAATGCGGCCTTTCTTTCACATGTGTGCCTTGGAAGCTCATGCGCCATCAGTATTATCGAAATAACGCATTATATAGGGTTCCTCGACGAGTGCCGCCATCACCACGAACAAATGCAAAGCCCGATTCCAACAACTACCTTGTGGTAAATACGCTGCTTGCGGGCATGTGATAGACCGGAACACCTCCGCAATAGCGCTGCTATCGCCTTTCAACAGCGCTTTTGCAACCCTCACCTAGATGTCTCTTTCCGGATCGCCCTCTGGGCAAGTTTTGAATGTTCGTGTGCTCTATCAATCTCGAACTGTGTGAAACGTCCTTTTCCCCTTAGCTCGCCTTTGGGGTTCAGATGGAAAGGCCACTGGTGTTAGTATGGTGAACGGGATGGTGTTTAGCGAGGCAAGATGGAACAAAGAAAGCATTGAGTGCGAGATCGGGAATTGGCAGTCGTGGAGAATGGTCTCTGCTCTTATGCTTCGCCAATGAGAGCTTGAAGCCATTAGGAAAACATCCAGACGCTACATCTCATATTATAAGCTTGCAAGTCTATTGCGTATCACGAGATGCACGAAGTGAGTGCTCGAGACTTGGATAATGCGGTACAATAGTGACCGATTGAAGGACAGTGGGGATGAACTCGGATATGGACGGTATGCTATTGATCTAGAAGACTGCGCAAGACTCAGGAATCATTGCTTAAACTCTATTGGAATAGATTACACTTCTTTGATACTCCAACTTAGGCCGAAGAGTCTACAAAGTTGTGAAAGCCAACTCATAACCAAAGCCAACTGTCATCTTGGCATGTTCAATCATGTGATCGTAATCAACCGTGGAGAGAGTATCCCCTGTAGTATGGATCAACTTGCTGGTGTTCTCGAAGGCAGATTCGATGACAAAGGCTGAGGGGTATCCAGCCTTGGTTGCACTCGCGTGATCACTGCAAGCATATCCGCATTTCGTAGCTACGAAGGGGATAGCACAATACTGTTATATGTCAGTATGCCACACCTCGAGGGTTAAGTCGAGTTGAACGTACCGCAGTAACAACCTTCTTGATAAACTCGGAGAGCCCAACATCGACATAATCTGTTATAACGCCGACGCTGATCGTCTGGCCAGCGTTTACGGTTCCTGCAACATAGCCAGTCATGTCTTGCTGCAGCATTGCCTTGACTACTTTGCCTTGAGCTTTGTAATTAGTGAAGATAGCCTAAAATCACAATTAACAAAATGTCTTAGTAGTATTTGTACCCGGGAACTGTACCTGACTTCCGAGTAACCCACCCTCCTCAGCGGAATACCAGTGGAACTCGATAGTGTTCTGTTGTTGACCGCTCGCAATTTTAGGATCAGATAACAAGACTCTCATCGCATCCAAGATCGTGACGGTGCCACTTCCGTCATCATCGGCGCCTGGGGCACGACCAGTCGACGGGCTGTTGAGGTTTACGCTATCCTGATGTGCACCGATAACGATGATATTCGACGTTTTTCCAGGGATAGTTGCGATTACACTAGACTGCGTCCAGGTATGTGCGAACTGCGCAGCAGAGGCTTCAGTGGCATTCGATGCGCTAATTACATCTTGTACAGTCTTCAGAAGCCAATCAGAAGACTGCTTTCCGTAGGTCGCTTTGTAGTAACGGTTCGTGAAGGTGGTAAAAGTGATGAGATTGGTCTGCAGGTTGGCCTTGCTGAGCTTGGTGAGGAGAGGTTTCACGGCGGCCGACTGAGTCATAACTGTTGGGAAGGTGACGGCGGCAACCTGTCGCTTTTTGCTGTGTTCATGAAGCTCGGAATAGTCGGTGATGTCCATGAAGTGCGTGCCTGTCTGTCATTTTCCGCAGTGGTTAGATGATGGGTGGCGGAGATGAGAACTATGGGATACATACGGCCTTGAGAGCCCATTTCTCACTCTCTGATACCCGCCTTGTTTCTCCTGGTGCGATCTCGATGGTATAGAGCTGCTCCGTAGGCGCAGCGAATGCAGAGGTGGCGGTCAATGCCAGGGCGAGAGTAGAAAACTTCATATCGACGTGGAAGCAATGCCTGAATATGAACAGCACATCACAAGTGCAAACGCATATACCTAGCATGTATATATATATATATATACTTGTTTCCAAGGTCGCTGTCGCGATACGGCAGCACCTGTGGGCATTGACCGAGAATGTTTACATAGATTGATTGCTCAATAGGTTAGTTGTTTCAAGTAGCTCTGGATAAGGAAGAAGTCAAGACTTGTAAGGAGCTTAGCTACTACCAATAAGCTTGGCTCCAGCCTCCTACCAATAACACAAGCTCCGGCGAGTGTAGATCATAGGGGATGATCCACTAGGGTTAGCGCCCTGGTCACCTTCCCAAGGTGGACTAGCCCCTGATCTCGCTTCCTTAAGATCGCCCTCTTCATCCCTTGAAGCAGCCATGAGCCACAAAGTCATTCGAGGTTTGCGTTCCGTTATCCTTCAAGTTCCTTGTCTTGCAAAAAGAATCCAGAATTGAAAATGTAAAGCTGTAATACTTTTATGAACATTCAGTTTCTCTGTATATTTCCTAAACCAGTACTCTTATCCAAGGATATCATGGAAGTCGGCATTGAAGTGCACCGGAAACCTTTCCCTTCCATCAGCCGCAGTGTTCACAAAACAAGCCATGCTATTTCTCTGACAGGGGAATCGACCAAACCCATCGTCATCAATAGTAACCACACTCCACTCAAAGCCGAGAACGTCCGACCATGTCTCTTTTGCATGCTTTTTTCCAACATTCATCACTAGACTCGGAGCTCTCTGCGCGATATCTGTGCCCTGAGTCCAAGATAGGACAACGACGAGGCCATCGGGCCGCTGTGAGTCTCCGTGGCGAACCCAACCGATGCAATCACTCCTCACAAAGTAATCAGTTTGTGAACCGTAAGCGTACAGTTTTCGTGCGAGAAGAAGTCCAGGGAGCTTCCCCCAACATGAGGGAGGTTCGGGGAATGGACCGGTGATACCGTAGAGGTCCCCAAAGAAGACACAGGGGGTGCCTTCCTGTCTAAGCAGGAGAAGCGAATATGCGTGTGCTATGAATGCATACTGTATCGCTGTATCCATCCCTTGGCCCTTCTGCGTATCGTGGTTTCGGATAAATGTCTTCACAAGTCAGCGCTTATTATGATTGTAGACTTTGAGGCTTACCACTGCATTCTGGGGGCGTCTCTCAACGAGTGTATCCCGGAATACCTCCCTTAGATCGGTATCCTCATTCCAAGAAAGCCTAGCGATCCTAAACATGAGGGGAACATCGTAAAGCTGAAAGTCAAAAGTCATGTTGTTTAGCCAGTCCAAAAGTACGTTTATATCGCCGCTCCAGAACTCGCCTACGCACAGAAGGCCATTTGGACTGCGTTTCTTCAAACGCTGTGTCCATGCATCGGCAAAGCGCCAGGAAAAGTGTTGTACCGCATCCAGTCGAAAGCCGCTCAGTCCTAGCTCTTTCATGATCCACTCACCCCATTCTGTTATCTCTTTCACTACCTCTTCATTCTGGTAATCGAGGTTTTCTAGCATGAGGTAATCAGCATTCCCTTGAAAGTTTCCGACATCGGGAGCCCATGTTTTCCCTCCCTCGACGAAGCGGTATATGGCGCGTTTTTCGTTATTCTGATTCCAATCGGTACCATTGAAATGGCCTTTGTTGTACCTAAAGTCGCTGTATTTACCGCCTCGGGCCTTGAAGTCAAACTTTGTCCACGCGGTGATGTCGTATGGCTCAGTTATGTCAACCCTTCGATCTTTCTATATCAGCGCTGAGGTGATAAAACAGATCTGGGGAGAGTACCTCTTGGATCCACCTCAACCACCTGGACAGTTTCGGTCTCGTCTGCGAAGGCGCGATGATTGAGGATCGCATCCCAGATGAGACCCATGCCCTCGTGCTTGCATTTTCTTGCTAGATTCAGTAGATCCTGCTTTGTTCCCCACTTCGTAGGAATAGTGTTCTTCTGGTCAAACTCTCCAAGATCATAGGCGTCGTATATATCGTATCCGTTACTTTCGGCGTCTTTTGCCTTGGAGCCTGGCGGCAGCCAAAGATCAGTAACACCAATCGCTCCAAGGGACGGAACTGCTCTCCCGAGACGGAGCCAATGCTTGCGATCGGCGGGCGAGTGCCACTCGAAGGCTTCGATGAGGGTACGATTGGTTGGGAACAGGGTTGGTTTAAGTTCCAATGCTGTCGGACTAATCGGTGACGGGGGCAGCACTGGGTCGGTCGCCATTTTCGCAAAAGTTACTTGGTACACGAATCAGAGTATCTGCCAGTATGACAGGAACCTCAGAGACTACTTGTACATATTGGACTCGAGTGCCAAGTGCGAGATTGAAGGGTAAAGCCCGTCATCGAAGAGTGAAAGCCTCGGTAAACGTATGGAAAGACGATTGCCGGGCGCATTCTGTAACCAATTTTTACGCCGACCGTAAATGCGAATCCACCTTCCAAACATCCAGATTTGAACGATTGAGACACGATGTTCTGTAGTCACGTGTTGAGCACGGCCTTCTCTCGTTTCACAATGCTTCCATTCGCCTTCAGTATTTGCATTTGCATTCGGACCTTGGTATAGTACGTCGGACCTTTCCGCAAGGTTTCACGCAGCGCTAATAATACCCTCACTTCGCTTTCACTTTATGAAGTATCTGTGCAATGTTGCTAGAAGTCCGATGCGGCTCAAGATCTTTTAGAATATGGAGGTGAGATGCTTCTTTGAAGCTAGTCTGATTAGTAATCAAACATTAGAAGCAACAAACATCACCCCTCGATACCTTTGGTGCTTTTTCATAAATTAACACTCTTCAAGCAGTAAAAGCAACTTCCAATTACCGAGGATATACCCGCAGACTTGTGAAGAAGTGACAGTGTATCACTTTCGGGATTACTATGTGGCGAAGTCTTGGAAGCAGCAAGAGTGAATGAATGATGTATGAATTAACGGATAGCTACTCACTTACTCTGTAGGAATGGGCAGATCCTTCCGTCTAGTATAGTCCATCGTGCGAGAGTCTAACGGCTCTTCTACCTGCCCAATTCGAGAGCATTCTGAAAAAGTCTTCCCCGTCTTAATCGACTGGGGAAGAAATCCTATTCCAGAAGCAACAGCTGAAGAATTATTTCTGTACCAGACAAGGGCGTTTAGCGAAGCCGCCATACCTATAATATCGTACCCTGAGAATCAGCGTTCCCCAGATGAAGACAATCCTCGCAATCTACACGAGTCCCCGAATAATCTTATTGAGGACGTATCGATGAGTCGCAAAGGACACAACTGTATCTAAAATCACATGAAACGATTAATTCTACGAATTTGCCTGCTGCCTTACCTTCTGTCTAAGGTCCACGCTATTTACGTTGTCTCGGATTTTGTGTTACAGACTAGTCTACTGCTATTATTACCTCCAGATTAGGTGCTTTGTCAGCGCCGAAATAAACTGGGAACCAATTTGTAAAGTTTGGAATAGTGTTTGGAAAGCGTTTGGGGGTGTGAATATAACCTTTCGCATTGTAGATATTGATACCTTTGTAAGACGGGGACATTGAAAGCCACCATAGAAGAGTAAGTGACACTACTGGTAGGTGCAGTGCCCTGACAGTGTTAGAGGATTTCAAATTCTCGACCTGCAATGTTTCATTTTCTTTCATGAACTTGATCCAAGTCTAGATACTCGTAATGATTAGTAGTAAATTCTTACCCCAGGCACTAAATTTCCGCTCAATGCCCTGTTAAAAAGCATATACGTATCAATATTCGTACCCTCTTGGCAATGTTTCTTTTTCATGGAAAATCTGCCCAGGGTTCCTGAACCTGCCACTGCAGGTCTGCACAATGCGGTTCATTTTATTACTCGTGACCTCTTTTATTGTAATTATATCACATATTATACAATGCCATGAAACAAGTCGGATAAGATTTTGCAGGCAGTTCGGTAGGACAAATGTGATATAGGTTTCTAGATAGCGTTGCTTAGCCTTTCGAGCCGAAGAAAAGGTGCTCTGCACTGTGCTACGAAATTTGACAGGCATTAATGTAAACGAGTGCCCAGAATTGGAAGTTGGAGCTATACATCGTTATCGAATATATCATCCATCTGCGTGGTCGCAAGAACTTGCAAGGCCTCTACATTGCTTAAGATACTGTAAGTATATTCAAGTTTTGTGATATGGATATTAATACGGGGTTCAAAACTAGTCCTGTTAGGTAGTGTGGCAATGTTGTCGAGAGCAGGCATCTTTCTCGTGTTTGCGCGTCTATGTAAAGCAGCTTTATCGCCCGGCACAGGCCATAAGCCATTTAGTACGGTACATGTCGCCATCAAACCCCCAATACCGATACATCCCGCAAGTGTACAGAAACCATACTTACATGAGACAGATTGGGGAGAAGTAGCCGAAAGTGCCTCAGGCAATAAGAACAACGCCTACAGTTCTTACGACTAGGTCGCAAATATGTCAACTTTGCCCTTATTTAGTAGAGACAAGTAGACTTTTCTATAAGCGTACTATCTAGAGACCCGAAGAAGGCAAGTATATCTGTTGCAACAAGAGTAGCCTTATCAACAATCTGCATTGAGATTGTCATGATGTGGTTTTGTAGAACAAATGCACTGAGCTACACAAGTAATGGTAGTAAAGTAATACTAACATTGTAGAGCCTCTCGTGATATATATGTACCTTTGGGGGGGGTAGTGGATATAAGAATAAATGCGCTAGTTTGCCTTTGGGAAAACTCGCGATGAAATTCCCTTCGCTACCTCGGATGAAGTCTGACACCCAATGCTTAATTACGACCTGTCTCTCCTTGAGAGATCGTTGTCATGACTTCTTCCTTAACCATGAAAATGGATCTTTAAATACTGATGCTTGCCCTTCTCACCACCTCTGCGTTCGTTTCTGTATCAGGTCCAAGCAGCGCAGTCTCTTCGTCTGGCACGGATTGTTTTTCGGCGGGTCTAGCAGACTTCTGCAGCGTCGACCAAAGTGTACTGAAAACGACAATAGCTCCCCCGATCATACTCCATCCATCGGGAAGAACACCCCAAATGGCCCAATCGAATCCTAGCGCAAACAAAATCTGGGTGTACAACATGCTTGTTGCTTTGGGGCTCCTATCTATTTGAAGACCAGCAGTGAGAAGAAATTGCAGTACGAACCCCAAGACGCCCATGAGAATGAGCAGAGTCCATTCCCGAGGGCCATGGGGCATTTGAAACCCAATTCCTGGAATGACAAGAAGCGCGACAGCGGAGCCAGCAGCAGCGGTGAAGGCGAAATAGTTGACAGACATGAGTGCGTGCGCTCTATCACCAATGACACGGATCGTCGTGTATGCACCGGAGGCTCCCAAGACGCCAACAAGTGACACTACAATGGCAATAAGACGCTGGGCAGGGGTGACTTCGTCGATTTCACCAGCGATCTTTGGATCGATTGTATCATTTTCCTCTCCGAAGAGCCAGGACGGATGCGCGATGATGATGACCCCAACGAGGGCCACAAGTCCGGCAATTAGTTCTTTCCGAGTGAAGGATTGGCCAAGGAAGACGGAGCAAGCCCATGCTGTGCAAATCGGAACAAGAAATCGGAAAACCGTTGCCTCAGCGAGAGGGAGGTAATGTACAGAGTCTGCAATATCAGTATCTCAAGGTAGAGCTCAGAAAACAAACGTGAAAGACTCACAGTACAAGCAGTAAATCCCGAAGAATCCAAATGCAGCACGCAGTAGGAGCCAACCCCTCACATTCGGCGCACCAAAAGGTAGATCGGGAACTTTAGTCCACCACATGTACAGGCTACTTAGCACAAATGTAATGCCCATCCGTGCAACAATCACCTGCACAGAAACGTAAGCATCCAAAAGCCGAAAACACAAAGGTTTCGAAACTTACTTGGAGAGGATGGAACTTGTTCTCACCTAGTTGTAGGAACCTCGCCATGGCATCCATAGAGGACCCACTTACCTCGGCGAGGAGGATAAGAATGGCTCCTTTATTTTCTCGATATATTGTTTGCCAGACATTTTCCCCTGGTTGAATCGAACGGTTGATTCCGTCATAATCTTCCCCTGCCGTAGTTGCAGGCGACATGGTTATCCGTCGAAGAATCGATGTTTATAGCGGGAGAGGTTAGAAATGTATGAAACTGATTAATCCAGAGCTACGTAGTGGATCATAAAGAAAGCCGGAGGGACGGAGTACATATATGCAACAAAATCTCTGCGCTTATGCCCCGCTTATTCCGGCAATACCAACCGGAAACTATTCCGGGATCTCTTCGGAGTCGTGTAAAGCGTTTATAGCTAGTATCACGAGGCAGTTGTGCTATTATTAGACGATCTTCGCCGCTTATACCAATTGGTAGTTGTCCAAACAAAGATCAATTACAAATGACAGACGCGTCCTGCAAAAGTAACCCTCTGCGAAATTACTCTTATGGAAGTGGAAGCAATGAGTATAGGATCCACATGAAAATTGTTTTGTTGAAAGTACGGCATAGGTCGTCGTCCCGAATCCGACGCGGATAGAAGTGCTTGTTTCCAAGAAACAAGGTCCAGTAGCTAATAGGTGTGCCAAAGTGTTTATCCACAATGACCATCAGGGTTTTTTCCATTTATACATGTGTACAACATCTGCCCATGACTAACTAAACAAGCAAAAATCTGACATTCAACTTCCTGCGATTAACACTTTTCTTGTTAAAGCGAAGGTCTGTCTTTGATACTTCTGGTGCATTTCTAACGCTGGTACATATTTGGACTAGTGGATAGTGTACGACACAACTCTTTTCTCCGTTTCTTTTCTTTAACGTGCACAGCAGCTTCTAATAACTGATTGATTCAGTACGTTTGTTAATCGAAGTTAAGAAGGCTACTTGCTGGGTATGTTCTAACTGTGAGGAGGAAAAGGTTCAACATTGCCATTGTCTGCCCGAGTGCACACTTCCCTTTACGATTGAATTGATACTCAAATCTTTTCGTCTTGATTTTCTCCTCCCCACGCTGTTTATTTCTTCTGATAATTCTGATCTTGCTGTGTCTACAATGAAAATTCAGTAATGCTAAGGAGGAGCTCGGCACAGTTAGACGATAGAAGATGAATCTGCACAAACTAGGTTCTGTACGTACTAGCATACAAATCGCAGGTTGCGTACCAAAATTTGACGGTCTCTGATCCGAGTCTAGTAGTATCGTTCGCCACGTACCTTGTACCTTCCGTCACACTCCCAGTGTCATACGTTCTTCTTCCATCCGCGTTGATGTATTCCTCCGCGTTGATGTAGTGGCAGAGGCAAGCAAAGATTCATAATTGTAGAGTATACGAAGACCCCTAGGAATCTTGGGGCAGTCTCGAACAGCCGATCTTAGAAGACGAGATACATAGATAACCCGCATGTGTATAATTTGTTAAATAATACACATGTTCTTCCATGTCCAGTCCAGCATCACGAGTCACGCCTCGGCTATCGGATCCCGCAAAGGTTTAAGCTAACCCTTATGGAGAGTTGTGAGGCTGCTAAAGGAAATTAACGAAGAAGAAGAGATGCCAGGTACAATAGTAGCAGAGAAGAAAGGAATTTTAGACTGTCCTGTGACATTGAAATGGCTTAGGAGGATCTTCATAGGGCTGGATGTCCAGGCTCGAAGTATCACGCGGAGCTCTGATCTCGCCAAATGGGAGCCAGTGCTGCAACACAAATTGCCTTTGTCACTTTAGGTATCGAACATACCTAGGGGAGTCTACAGATCTTCCCTCGATACGGTGTACCGCTCACGCCTACCTCGTAAGCATTCTTAACAAGTTCCTGGCTTTCGCTCAGGATATAGGATTTCAACGAACATAATGCCCGGACCAAATGAGACCTACCAAACCGACCACCTCAGCCCTGACCCAGACCCGTGAAAACCACAAAATTCCGCATTTGGGTAGCTTCCTTGAGAACTTATTGCACGAAACGCTGTAACATTGTCCTCTATTCTTTCTTAGCCAGCTGCTTGCATATCAGCGCCAATTCTCTTCACATCTTTCTTAGCGATCCCTGATAGTTGTCCGCTTCTTCTAGTGCTAAAACCCTATTTTCTACTTGCTGAATATTCCATGTCCCTTGATTTCTTTAGACCTCTCTTCTATTAAAATAGAGCGTGATCTGGATATAGAGGTTGCCAAGGTAATAGAAATTAGTGAAAGGTTTAGCGGTAGAACTGGATAGAGTTATGACAGACAAGATAAATTGTTCCCAAACAAGGCTTGCCACTAATTTATACCATTTAAACTCAAGGTTGTATGACTATATTCAACCATACATACGGCGCCCTGCCTCACAATGATTGAACATGAGATATGTGAGCTGTAAGAATACACGTACATGAAAGCGGATCTGTACACCTTTTGCAGTGTCTTAGTATCTAACCAATCGCTTCTGTTAACGCTTTTGAGACGCTTACTCTGCAGAAACGATTGGTTATGATTATCATAATTCGACACTAAGCTCAAGCATCCAAAATGAAGTGGAGACACTAGTTCACGTCGTTTTAGACTCGCCAGGACACAACATTTACCGCCCCAAGGAACTATTACAAAGGGTAACCGAACGAGCTCCGTCCGTCACGTGAGATATAGGGGGTAAACAGTAAGGTCTTTGCGAGCCTGCATCTCTATAGAATTACAGCAATATTACAGCAATAAAGCTTATGCTTTAAAAGGCGTAATGAAAATATTTGCAAGACATATAAATCTAATTTATAGGCTTATAACTCTCTCTTAAGGTGCTATTCGCTAGAAGGTAGTTGTTTGGTAAGGAAAACAAGCCTTGTCAATGACACAGCATTAACACGTGATGGACAGAGTTCTTTTAGTTGCCCTTTGTACGGCAAGAGGGGATAGGGCAGAAATGAAATCGGATGTCGTCAGCGGTATTACAATATCAAGTTGAAAGTCGGGACGTTCTCATCAAGTCCAAGCTTCGACGCACAGACCCATCCAACCTCAAGCTCGATTCCGAGGCACCACTCCATCGACCACTGTCCCCCATGACCCCCCATCGCCATGTCTAAACCCACAGCGAACTGGGAGAAGGTTGGCGATAAATTCTATCGCAAGGTTCAACTCTACACAGCCGTCTTCGACCAGGACCTCGAGCTCCAGAACTACAATGTGGTGGGGGCTCCGTATAGCGGCGCTGTAGGTACGCTTCAAGCTATCGCAGAACAACGACCATATACTGACCTGCATAGCTATATACCGTGATGAAGATAAAGTATACGAATACCGAGGCGCCCAGGCCACGAGATCGAGCATCGATATATACAGTTGCGCGGGCAAGCTGATCCGGCGCATAAACGTACGAGAATCTCCCGACCTTGCACCGCACGCGTATAACACGATTGTTGACACGTATAGTGGGACAAAGGCACGATAAAGGCACTCGGGTGGTCTGAAGATGAAAAGCTTATAGTGGTTACGGCTGATGGTACCGTCCGTTGCTACTATCATCTGCAGGGCGACTTCGTGCCATTTACGCTCGGTCATGTACGTTTCCAATATCCTGGAGCTGGGAGGGCTATGACTAAAAGGTGGATAGGGAGCAGATGAACATGGCGTACAGTCGTGCAAGTTCTACGGCTCAGGCTTCGTTGCCCTCCTAGGAAACAACCAGCTCATCACCGTCTCTAACTATACGGAACCACGCCCGAAGCTTCTCGCAAGCCCTCCCTCAGACCCAGTTGTGTCATGGGCCATAATACCACCGACATACTCGCTCTCTCGGTCTGTAGAAGTAATCCTAGCTATTGGAACAACATTATATGTGGTGGACGCGACAGATGCTGAAGACCGCGACTTCACTGCTGGACCGTTTAGGCACATCAGCGTATCTCCCAAAGGCGAATTTCTTGCCTTCTACACAGAGGATGGAAAGGTCTGGGTCGTGAGCGGAGACTGGTCCGAGAAGCTCTCCGAATACGATTCGCGCGCGAAGACAGTACCCAAGGACATGCAATGGTGCGGCAGTAATGCGGTAGCGCTGGCATGGGAAGACGAGGTCCACCTCATAGGGCCTAGGAGTGTGGCAACGAAATTCTACTACGACGCATGGGTGCATTTGTTGCCGGATGTTGATGGTCTCAGACTTCTCACAAACGATGTATGCGAGTATCTCCAAAAGGTACCCGATGAAACCGTCGAAGTATTCCGTCTAGGCTCAGACTCGCCAGCGGCGAACCTGCTTGAGGCGTCGAGTCTCTTAGACCAGAAGTCTCCCAAAGCAGACGATCTCATCCAACTGATCCGACCCTCTCTTTCGGAAGCCGTAGACACATGCATCAAAGCCGCAGGTCACGAATATAACATCCACTGGCAAAAGGCGCTGCTAAAGGCAGCTTCATATGGAAAGTCCGTACTCGATCTCTATTCCAGTGACGACTTCGTCGATATTTGCGATACACTGCGTGTGCTCAACGCCGTGCGTTTCTACGAGATCGGACTACCTCTCAGCTACGACCAATTCAAGCGGCTCACTCCCGAGAAACTGATTGAGCGTCTCACAAACCGACATGAGTACCTACTCGCACTACGGATAGCGTCTTATCTGCACCTCTCATCCGACAAGATCCACGGACACTGGGCACAACAAAAAGTCCGCGTCTCCACCGACAGCGAAGAAGTAATATGCACCCTCATAGTCAAGAAATTGCACGGCAAACCCGGCGTATCATTCGAAGAGATTGCGCGTGCAGCGTACGAAGAAGGTCGCGTGCGGCTAGCCACAGAATTGCTGAACTATGAGCCCCGAGCCGGCAAACAAGTCCCACTGTTGCTAGGCATGAAAGAAGACACTATTGCCCTCGATAAAGCCATAGAAAGCGGCGACACCGACCTGATTTATCATGTCCTCCTGCACCTCCGCAAGAAACTTCCGTTAGCATCATTTTTCCGCGTGATCAATACTCGTCCCGTGGCCACGGCCCTTGTAGAAACCAGCGCGCTCGACCAAGATCGCGACCTCCTCAAAGATCTCTATTATCAAGATGACCGCCGCCTCGATGGCTCAAACCTTCTCTTCACCGAAGCACTCAGCCAGACCACTCTCGCTCCATCACTAGACAAACTAAAACTCGCGTCTAAGTACCTCCAAGACTCGCGCGACGCATCAGCCGTCTTCCAACGCGGCGCTCTCGACGACGCAACGAAGCTGTTACGCATGCAAGAAACCTTCGAAAAGGATCTAGCACCCTCACAATCAACACCGTCTCCCATCCCCGGCGCCGCAACATCGACTTACATCGGTCTCTCCCTCAACGCAACGATCTTCGCTCTCCTGCGTGCGGGCCACCAAAAGCGCGCGCTGAAATTGCAACACGAATTCAAAGTCACAGACAAGGCCTACACGTGGCTACGTCTACGGGCCCTCGTATCCGCACGGCACTGGATTGAGCTCGAAGAAATCAGCAAGACGAAGAAATCAGCGATTGGATGGGAGCCATTCTTCAATGAGTGTTTATCTGCGGGGAAAACGAATTACGCAGCGCTGTTCATTCCGAAATGTACGGGATTAAGTGTTGCGGAGAGGGTTGAGATGTGGACTAAGTGTGGACTGCTGGTCAAGGCGGGAGAGGAGGCATTGAAGGCCAAGGATAAAGCGTTGCTGGAGGAAATCAGGGCGAAGGCTACGGGGAGTGCGGTGCTAGAATTGGAGAGATTGATTGGGATGTTGCCCGGTGGAAGACGGTGACGAGGGGAACCGTTGGGGTAATTAATGTACGATAGTCAATGAAAATCCATCATGCAACGACATGCCGAATGCAAATTGTTGTACAAAGATTCTTTTATATCTTCTATGTAGCGAATACGTTTACTCCCTACACACCCCACTTTTGCAATCTCCCTAAAACCTCTGCGAGCTTCTCTCTAAAACCTCCGCGACTTTCTCCCTAACACCCTGCTTTCCCTCGTACTTCTCCAACAAAACCTCCACAACCTCCGCCTGAGCCTTCCCCTGCGCCTCCCTCAGAATCTCCTCCTCCCTCGGCAGTCCCAACCAAGCATGCGGATACTCTCTGTAATCCGCGCTGGCACCCGTGCTAATGAGTGACAACTCTGTTCTCCGCTTGAAGAACTTGTCGACTTCTGACTGCTGTACCTGATGATGTTTGTTAGGTTTCCAGTTGGGTCGTTCCTTGCGCCGCTTGATGAGTCGCGCTGTTACACCCTCGGTGAAATCAGGGTGCGCCATGAAGTGCGCGGCGATGTCATATTCACGCTGAAAGGTCTCGGCGATAGACCAACGCTGGCCGTCGCGCAATTGCTGGAAGGTTACAGCTACCGATATCGGGGAGCGCTCGTTCAGCGTCTTGGAAGTGTCCTCTGCCCATTCCCTGATAGAGGGGGACGTCGACTTGTCTTCTATCAGTGCGTTGAGAGAGTCGTAGATGGCTTCGACGCTGGGCTGGTCCCGATGGAAGACTTTGTCGATTGTTCTTCTGATTTGGCCTGTGATGGCTGGACATGAGGCAGGCAGTCCGGTGCTGAATTCTTCAATGGTTGCGTTTATGATCTTGTGTCGTTGGGTGAGGGTGAAGTGATCTGGGAATTGCAGTTCAGCGAGACGGGCTTCAAGTTGTTGGAGGGTCGAGGAGTGGATGTAATGCGTTGCCACGCCGTGGTAAAAGGCGTCTATTCCCTTGAGCTGCGAGCTAGTGAGAGCGAGGTAGAGACCGAGGCCACCTTCCATCCGCGGGAGGAAGAAAGAGGCGCCAACGTCGGGGAAGAAGCCAATGGTTGTTTCGGGCATGGCGAAAAGCGTATTCTCTGTTGCGATACGAAAGGGCGCATGGATGCTGAGTCCTACTCCGCCGCCCATGGTGATGCCGTCCATGACAGCCACGTACGGCTTTGTGTATGTGGCGATCAGATGGTCCAGCTTATATTCCAGGCCAAAGTAGTCTGCCGACTTCTGCCGTCCTTGCGGTCCCGATTGATTCCACTTGGCCAAAGCCGCGACATCTCCTCCGGCGCAGAAAGCGCGTCCAGCACCTCTAATCATAACCACACCCGCAAGCTCAGACTTGGCCCACTCCTGCAACCGTGGTATTATCTTGCGTGCCATTGATCCGTTGAGCGAGTTGAGTTTCTTCGGCCGATTGAGCTCGATGCTGCGTACGCCGTAGTTATTGGTGAAGAGCACATCGTCGGGGTCATCGTCAGGCTGCGCTGCCAGTAGGTTCTCAGTGGGTGTTGAGTACTGCATGTAGTGAGTTGGTGTTCAGAGATGATGTAGCTGTTGGTGGGGTCGCAAACCATGCGGGTGCCCGTCATCCAGCCGGGTGTGGTGACTTTTGCGCGCAGGGGCATGGCTGGGGATATCGTCCGCGAGGCCCAGCTCAGCGGCGTGATAGTACGAATGAGGTTTGTGCGGAGAGACATCTGGAAAATGATCGAGGTTGTGATGTAAGCTTTATTACAAGAGCTGCCGGACCTCGGATACGATCCGGCGGGGCAGTGGTGGGATGCTCGTCCTGGGACTCAAGGGGGTCAATGGCAAAGTAGATACTGGCAATGAGGGAGTCAGAAAGGGACGAGGTTGTGTATATCGTTGGCAATGCCTCGGGAAAGCTTCTCCGCCAAATGCATCCCGACCTTTGCGCTCGTGGTTGCAGAACAATTAAGCTTCCATTTGAAAGCTCGGACCATTATTCTTTAGCGCGAAAATATTGGTTCACATCTTCGACACCATCGAACCATCGCAATTGCTCGTCTTTCTCGTCTCTCTCAAGTTCATCCTTTGTCATTCACAATGTCGGCCTTTTCACGCGCCCTCTGGAGGACAAGTCGTCTTGCCCTCCGCAACCAGAACTCAATCAACCCTCTGCAACAGGCTCTAGGTGTCCAGGGTGGAAGCAGATATGCCAACAGTGTGAGAACATATGCTGCCGCCTTCACGCGTGACAAGCCCCACGTCAACATTGGTATGCAATTGGCAGTCCATTGAACATCCCTCAACATCTACTAATATTCGCAGGAACTATTGGCCACGTCGACCACGGCAAAGTACACATTCCCGTCTCCCCCGAACTCTCCACCCCACTGACCGCCACAGACCACACTCACAGCCGCCATCACCAAACGTCAAGCCTCGAAAGGCCTCTCCAAGTTCCTCGAATATGGATCCATTGACAAGGCCCCCGAAGAGCGAAAGCGTGGTATCACCATTGCGACGGCCCACATCGAGTACGCTACCGACACCCGCCACTACGCTCACGTCGACTGCCCCGGTCACGCCGATTACATCAAGAACATGATTACGGGAGCGGCGAACATGGATGGCGCCATCATTGTCGTTGCTGCATCGGACGGACAGATGCCCCAGACACGAGAACACTTGCTGCTCGCCCGCCAGGTCGGCGTGAAGAAGATTGTTGTCTTTGTCAACAAGGTCGATGCCCTCGAGGACCCCGAGATGTTGGAATTGGTCGAGATGGAAATGCGTGATCTGCTCACCTCATACGGATTCGAGGGAGACGAGACGCCCATTATCATGGGTTCCGCACTATGCGCCCTTGAAGACCGCAGGCCTGAACTCGGCACGGAAAAGATTGACGAGCTGCTCAATGCTGTCGATACATGGATCCCCACGCCAGTCCGTGAGACCGAGAAGCCCTTCCTCATGGCCGTCGAAGACGTCTTCTCCATTGCCGGACGTGGAACCGTATGCTCTGGCCGTGTAGAGCGCGGTATCCTGAAGAAGGATTCCGAGGTCGAGCTTGTTGGCAAGGGTTCTTCGCCTATCAAGACCAAAGTCACCGATATTGAAACATTCAAAAAGTCCTGCGACGAATCAAGAGCAGGAGACAACTCTGGTCTTCTCCTCCGTGGTGTGAAGCGCGAGGATGTGCGACGTGGTATGGTGGTTGCCATTCCTGGAACCGTGAAGGCGAGCAAGAAGTTCATGGTCAGCATGTACGTGTTGAGCAAAGAGGAGGGTGGTCGTCACACCGGCTTCGGCGAGAACTACAGGCCCCAAATGTTCATCCGCACTGCCGATGAGTCCACGACTTTGACATGGCCCGAGGGCACCCCCGATGCGTCGTCGAAGCAGGTCATGCCCGGTGACAACGTTGAGATGGTATGCGAGCTTCACCAGCCACACGTCGTCGAATCCGGCCAGCGATTCAACATGCGTGAGGGAGGTCGCACAGTAGCCACCGGTCTTGTGACCCAGATTCTCGCATAAACAAACAGCAAAACCCCAATATCAAAAATAATCCAAATCTGTAGATGAGGGAACTTGTATCTGTACCCTGACTTCCAACGCCTTTCTCCTCACATTTCGAAATAGGCCGTCATCCTTCTTGTACAACATCTCTTGCTTGAACACCCAAGTTTCAACCTCTCCGCTTTTTCCTTGTTCAAAATGTAACCTTTTACGTGCACATGAGAGGCAGGCATGAATTGGAGGACTGGGATGAAGGCGTTGGAATCTAGCTAGGAGATTGCACATGGAATAGATGAATACCATAATGATCTCTAACAGTGTCGGTCCGAGGACATACCATTGTAGATGTTTCGTTATTCCTCCCCTTGTTAAGTGCCACGTTTTTCGCGTAGTTCATAGTCCGCCCCGACCCGCCATAATGCATCAGTTGTCCAAACATACAGCCACCCGCAAAGCATCGCCGTGAGCGACGCGCGTACAGTCCAGCATAGCCCTCTGATGCATGACCAATGCCAAATCCCTGGCCTGAAACCCTATACTGAACCCATGATGTCGTAAACATAAATCCAAATCAACGCTAGCTAAGAAAGGACGGAAGGACAAACGACATATGGATGACTAGAGGCAGAGTGGAAAGATATCCTAAACAGGTAAAAATGGACGACGGACGAGGTCGGTCAATGGCAGTGATTCTTGAACAAACCAGTTGCTCAAACAGTCCGTTTGATTGGTGTCGGTCTCATTGGTGTGCCGGTCGGAAAGAGAGGTTGTTGGTGTTCGGCCATTTCGCGAATACGTTTTATGAGGTTGCTGCCATTACTTTAGTTACTCGCACAACTATACGCGCTGGAAAAGGGGTCTAACCTGACGGGCAGTCTAAGCCTCTGTTCCTCGTTCATCACCAATCCAATTTCAAAAGCCCGTCCTCTCGAATGGTCCTTCAGATGCTCTCCAATGAGCATGGCCCCTTGCTCTGAACTCGCGCCGTAGATCTTCTGACTACACCCATCGAAGGTGCATATCCATGAGTCCTTTGGCCCATTTGCTGTGTATGTGGGGAGTGGTGTAGATATTACAGGTGGAACGAGAGCAGGGGCAGCGGCTTTGGCGCCGTTCGTAAGAGACTGTTTACTCCGCCATCGGAGGGGAAGAGGCGGATCTGCAACTGCGTCTGGGACGGGAGAGCTGGCGAGCGAGGATAGTGTGGATTCCGGAGATGCTGGGGATTGAGATTCGTTCGCGGCACGCTTCCGTGGACGGGCATCAGATGTGTCGTCTTCTATGTGTTTCCGCTTACCTGGAGAGAGAGCTTGTGTTGGTGTATCGATCGGTGCGTCCGAAGAGTCAGCTTCGTCGCTGTCATCGTCCGTCGTCGTGATGACATCTTTCATCCCTTTACTCTTTCCACGCTTGGTGCTTTTGCTCTTCCCAGAATACTTGCCGCTCTTTGGCCTCAGAACGGATAGCTGGCCTTTCTTCTTGCCCGAGGGCCGCCGTTGTGGCGTTGATGTCCCAGCTTCATCGCTGGATTCATCTTCCGATGAGGTCATGTCATCTCTCAAGGAGCTATGATCGTTTCGTGGTCGTAACTCAATGCCTTCTGCGCGTCGGACGTCGGCAGCCGAAAGCCCGTGGTCTGACCGAAGTTCGTGGTATATCGGTTCGTTGGCAAAATACGCAATGTTCTTACGCCGGGGATGTTCCATTATGTAGCACAAATTTCGTGCATGCACAAGTATCACGTTCCTTGCAATGTCCACCTCGTCCATCTCATATCGCTTTACTAGGAGCTTTGCTACACGGTCGACTGTGACGTTACCTTTGTGCATTGCGCCCAGGTTAATGGCCTTCTGCATGAATTCGAAAATTGCTGCTGATTCCCACCAGTTGTCGTCTTTCTTAGGTGCTTCTGAGGCTTTCGGTTTGTCCTTTTCTTTTGCTTCCGCTCTCACTGGTACGCGAGGCTTCTCATCTCGAGCCGGAGCAGGTCCCACTTTGACTGATTTCGCGGGTTTTGCTTCCATCTTTCCTTCAGCGCGCGCCTTTAGGGTCTCGAACTCGTTCTACTATGCGTGAGTCCTTTCCCATGATTTTCAACTGTAGATACGACCTACCCTGAATTTCCGTTTGAAGAACTGGTATAGAGGCGTATTGCTCCATCCAACACCTTGCGCCTTGCTCAATAAACACGTTATGAGAAATGTGCGATGTTTGTAGAATGTAGCCTCCGCGTCCCCCTTGGTTTTACATGGAAACCGGTCGTCCTCGGCGTACTACCCCACAGTCAGTATTCGCCATGCTTCATTATCTCTCCTTCTCCATATCATCTCCACTGAATCTCCGCAACGCGCACATGCACGCGACGCTGCCCAGTACTCACCTCTTGAAAGATCAATTCAGCACTTGGCCCTCCACCCCTCTTCCTGGGTTCATTATAAACATCTGTGACGAAATAGAGAAGTTCCACCGCCTGCACCATATTCTCATAGATATGTTTGTACGCTTTCGAAGGTCGGATTTCAAACCAACCAGCGTTACCAAGTGCCCAGATCATCATGTCGCCGTCCGTCGTTTGTCCGTAGGAGAAGCGCGTTACGTTGCGGATTTCGAGGTCGACGGATTTGAAGGGTTTCTGGACCACTGTTTCACATGAGTAGAGTTCTCGTCTGACGCGCTCAGGTAGGTGTGTACAATCCGCACATGCGCGCTATCTAATGAGGCTGTAAGACCTACAGTATTTCATCTGTGCACGACTCGGTGTCTCCAAGCGCCCCTCCACCCGCAGCGGAGTATCCGCATATGCAGCGAGTAGACTGGCGGGCTTTCCATTGCTCGCGTACACGACTTGCGCGTTGCTCAACGCGAAAATCTCATAGTCGTCTGAGCTGGTAACTGAGGGGTCAATCGGCTTGAGAATATCGAGCTCGGAGGTAAGCATAGTGCCTGTGGCTATGGGTCGTGTAGCATAATGGTGTTAGCTACGGTGCGCGAGGTATTGTAGTGGGAATTGACGTGTGCGGCGAGTTTGTAGGTGAGGGCACGGGCCCGGAGTTGCCTTTGGAGCTGGTTGAGATTAGTCAGCCGGTGATGTCTCTCAGCCTTATGGTCTTTTAGCGGCCTCACAAACGAATTCAAAGGAGAGCGGCCATCGAACGCACATAAAGAATCCAGGGTAATGATTCAGCATTACGGATTGAAAAGACACTTGAGTCTACATACGTCTACATACGGAGAGGATCGATATCTGCGATCGCGCTAGACAGATCCAAGTCGTTCAAGTCCCCCTCCCTGTATTCAAGTATATCCCGTATACGAAGAATATCAGCAAGGACATGCCAGAAACGCCCACGCTCAATGCTATGCCAATAAGCACCCAAAACGCTCTGGTATCCAAGAACCCACAATCCAGAAGAGCACCACCAACGCGGATGGCAAACGATACCTTACTCCTAATTACTTGACACCAATTTCAAGGAGCGTCTAGCGCTGACCAAATCTCTCCACGTCATTGCCAACCTTTTTCTTGAACATACTGAGGTCGCGGAGGAATTCTTCGGCCTCGTTCTGCACATCTCGGGCGAGATCGTTATGGTCGCCTTCATCGTAACCTGAATCCGAGTCATCATCACTCATCTCTCCATCAAGTCCTCGTTCCATTTCAAACTCGCCTTGCTCTAGCTCGGGCAACTCCATGGGCTGAGGTGGTGGTAGGACGATGGGGTTCTTCAACTCTCCCAGTGCAAGAGCCAAATGTCGTCTCAAGGCTTCGATTTCTCCCCGCAATGCCGCGTTCACAGGCCGCAATTCCTCGACTTCAGACGTCAAGGCTTTGATCTTGCAGTCTGAAAGTTGCTGGTTTTCCTGCATCAGACGTTGCATCATGAGAACTTGTCGTTGGTAGTCGTCGAGCTCTGTGGCTTCTTCCCTCTTCCTCTGACTCGCAGCATTGACGCTGACTTGTAGTGACCTTATCTGTTCCTCCATCTCTTTGATTTGTGCATCGCGCTGGGCACTGGACATGGAGTCTTGATTGACCAAAGCACGGGTGCGAATCCGTTTCGCCTGGTCTGCGTAACGGAGGGTCGAGAGCGTCTCTTCATAGTCAGCCGGAGCTACACACGCCACCATAGCTGTCTTGCTGTTTCCACCTAGGGAGTCTTTCAAGAGCCACGTGAGAACGGAGTCGCGATATGGAACAACATCCCTCGTTCGGCGATTCTTGTTGGCTCGTTTAGGATCCGCCAGCGCAGCAATAACGCGGCCGAGCGTAGTCAGGGACTTGTTGATCTGACCACCCTCCTTCAAGCGTGCACCAGTGGCTTCTGTAGACTTGGCGCGTTCCGAGCCTGCAAGATCGACGAGACGCATCCGGGCCGTACGTTCGATCGTTTCGTCTGAAAGGAGAGAGTGCGTGATTTGCTTGAGACGGATCGTGAACACGGCGTGGGAGCGAGATGAGGTGTCGTTCATCTTTGTGGCGGCTGTCGTACGGCTCTGACATGAGTTAGTGGTTTGGTTTTGTGGACGATTGAAGGCATACACACCATATCGCCAACCTTCATCAAACGCTCTACATCGGCGTAATTTCGCACTGGCGCCTCCGTCAAGTTCTGAACATAGACACCTTCTACCTGTGATTCACGGATCTTCAGGTAGATGGGCGGGTTGGTACGTGGTTGGAGGAGATCCCTAACATGCTCGTTGTACACCTCGAAATATGAGACGAGAACATGGTAATTTGTGTTTGGCGAAGGCTCTTGCTGGATACGCTCAAAGAGCTCCTCGCATGTCCGCGGGATCAAGCCAGGTTGCTCAGGCGTGCCCATCATGGTGTAACTCTTGCCCGATCCAGTCTGTCCGTATGCAAAGATACATGTGTGGTATCCATCAAAGTTGTGGTCTAGAAATTCCTCTCCAAAGGATCGGTAGACGTCCTCCTGGTGAGCATACTGCGGGTCGTCCAAGTCATGCGACCAGAAGGACTTGTCAAAGGTAAACTCCTTGTCTTCGTATACTTTGCTGCGCGAGTTTGGGTGGTCCGACTCGGCTGGTGCAAGCAGCGTCGTCTTCTGCGTGGCTGGGTCCATTCGGATGAGACATTGGGTGCCTTTTTCCTTCTCTGAGTGAGGTTAGTATCTCTGTCTCGGGTCAATTGGGACAAAAGCTATCCTACCTCTCTTCAAGAAAGCCCTGCATCGTACCACGACCTTGACATTGCCTGGATCGTCGACTGGCGAGGGCGCCATGAAGGGTGTAAAGGGTTCCGAGGCGCGCAGGGAGGGTTCTGAGGCGCGGAGGGAGGGGGCCGAAGCGAATGATGAGTGGAGACTGGAGTACATGCGTGGGTCCATGATGTCTTGGGAGGAATTTGAGGAAGTCGTTCTTGCAAGTGTAGCGAGCGGATCCGGTTGAAGAAGTATGCACTGTGGCACTGTATGTACAGTACATTTGATTTCAGGAAGCTGCACGCACGGACCAACGTAAACAACTGTCAGTGTACCAGTCAACACTGGGGTAGCGCCGACTTGCCGACTTGCCGACGTCACCAGCTTGGCGCACAATGAAAATGAAATCGACCAAAGGAAAGTGTTGATGTGACAACAGCGACCTCCACACGACAGCGCAACACCTACAATTGTGACGTGGGCGAAGTTGATTGCCCAAGATCCCAAGAGACAGGAAGATTTGCTCTGCAGTCCTCGGAGTCGACTCCGGACATTTCCTAGCAACCGTTCCTAGGGACAACATTCCACGGTCACGGTCACGATCCCTTGGCGAGCAGAGCCTCACGTCTTATTACAATATTACACTTTGCGTTTTTGGTCGCACATTACATCAGCGAGATGGATCTCCTCGACCTTCTTGATCACACCGCCAAGACAAGAGCTTTCGAGACCTATTGGGCAAAGCTCCAGGACACTTCGGACCAAAGTATAGACTTAGATACCCTGCAGCTATGCATCAGCCTGCTTCCATTGGCCGCTCAAGTAAGTAATCGAACCACTAGCACTAGTTCTTTTGGCGTCGTCACGGATGATGAAGTAGAATAAAGGCAAGTGTACTCTACAACTCCGTCCTGGAAGCATACTGCCTGTGACCAGCATCCCTGAATGAGCTACCCATGAAAAAAGTCGGTCGAACCTTGCGCATCACAATGCTAATATCTTTTTAGGATGAAGAAGCGTATTGTCGCCTACGAAATTTTATCATCGAGAAAATACCTGGCGAGCCAGATGACGCTCAGCGTTCGTACAGGCTGGCCAAGATTTGCTCCAGTAGTCCGAATTTCGGGTGGACTGTGTTTGAGGACATGTACCACCATCTGGCCTTAATACGATCCACTCCAGAGAAAGTGGTAGAAGAAACAAGCCTCGATACAGTACTCGACACCCACGGAAATCGCACTTCCAAGGCCGTGGCGTACCTGAAACTACTCGAATGTTCATACTGGCTACCCTCTGATCAACCCCATTACATTACACCTGCTCTGATTCAGGTCCTTGTTGATCTTCTAGGACGAACAACTGTAGATGACTCCGTTCATGACGCCTTGTCCGCCTTGCTCACACTGCTAAAATCACCTGTGACCATCATGCACGGTCACGAAGAAGTAGAGGTTGATCTTTGCCCGGGCGGACATCCGCCCAACTTCCAACAACGCCTAATCCAACAACAGCTCTGGACCAGACTAAGGGATCTACCCCTAGAATACTTTCTTTCAAGTTCAAGCAGTATTTTCAGGACGTGGTTTCGATGGGTATGTCTTACAGAGGCAAGCGGTGTTGAAGTGGAAGCTGTCTATGAACCTCTTTACTGGGAACGACTGCAAACCGGACTTTTGAATGGGTTTGGAGAGCAACGCAAGTACTGCCTTGGCATCCTCCGTCAGTCACTACTCGTAGCTAGGCGCGACATCAACACTCCACGGATGACTCTGGTATTTGACCGAAGCCGTGCGTATCGAAATCAATACGACAAGTACTGTACGCTCTTCGAGATCATCGTTCTCGACCGCTACCAAAACCAGATACAAGCTTGCTTACCAGAACTAACCACTTTACTTGGTCCGGGGTCACTTATATCGTCCGGATGGCAGACAACACTACTTTCCGCGGCCTTGACCTCAAAAGTACAGGACGGGACGCGAAAGCTCATTGGGACATGGTATATCGACTTCGTGACTCGGCGGCGAGGGGCAGTTGTGAACCACGAAAGCTTTTTGATTGGAGGGCTCCTTCCGTGGGCGACTGAAGGCAGTCTCTTCACCACCAGCCTAGTCTCGTCTCGACAAAGTACCACATGTGCTCACGGTACTGCTCTTGCAGACCTGATCTCCACATTCATCATTTGTATGCAGGACGATATAGATCGTCGGAGGCTCTTTACCAATGTTCTGCAATTTGTCCTGGACAAAGGCGGGAGAATATTTCAGTACAATGTTATATACGTGCTAAAAGGCATTCTCAAAGGTTTCAAGACCAGTCGCTCCTTCATAGGAGTTCCCGAACTGAAGACCCTTCTGCGAGTCTCACGCCTTCCTGGTCTCCCAGAGATAGCAACCGATCTTTGCATTACCTACTGTGCTGAGATTTGCAGAATCGCACTCTCAGAAAACCAAGCTCATGAATCTGTACCAGGCTACGACGCACTCCAAATCAAATATCTCTCCCTTCAGGCTCGTCAGTCTTGCCTCTTGAATGGAAACAACGACCATCCCATTGCGCAAACTATTGGTGATGGCACGCCGACCCTGGGGCAATTTCTCAAAGGACTTAACGACACTCGATACCGCAAAATCCAAGACGATGCCTTCGTCCCAGCATGTGTGAGTCTGGGGTTGATATTGGACAACGGTGGCTTAGAGATTTCGCAACACAGCCAACTGTGTGAGGCACTGGAGGCACTTTGGGATGAAGCGGAGCGTCAGGACTTCCGTCGACCAGTTGTTGTACATGTTCCGCCCCTCTTCTTCCATCTAGAATGTATCCGCTTGTGCATTGACTGCCAGTCAAAATTCTCAGAGAGTGACAGTGCTAACTCTCTTGTGAGCATGCTCTCCAGGATAATGCAGCAATTAAAGAAGTTATCTGAGCGTAGGTCTTACTTGGCTTCCGTTCTTATGACCTCCCTCCGTAACGCTTGTCTCGGCAATCCTGACATTATCAACATACTTCCATTCGAGGATTTCCTGCTGAATTTCATTGAACGTCCACCGATCGCCAAGACGGAATTTCTTTTCGAGGTTGCTGCGGCAGAGATGCTGCAACAACTACTGCCGCATCGAGACTACGCGGCATACTATGGTAGACGGGAAGGGTACGCATACGCTGCCGTAGTCGATGTTCTGAATCGGTTGCCCAATCGTCATCTCAACGTGGCCGAAAATGTAATGCAGCGGTTACTAGAACCCTGGGCGAATCAGAAACCCCCGATACCCATCATCAGCAAATGGAAGTCGTCTCTCCAGCTCCAGGTGATGCTTCTTCTCACAGAGTGCTGTATAACCCCTTGCAACGCAGGGGCATATTTGGAGTCGTTCACAGCTGCCATGATGGTTGAATCGTGGCCCCGGTACCGATATCTCTTGGAATGGATTATTGCACGCATATACTACCGATATCCTGATCATGCTCCGCGCATGCTTGATACCCTGGCAAGCTTAAACGATGGCAGTCCAATGCAGATTGCCTCGCTCATGAAGCTTGGCGTGCTAGTCGCTGGATTTCTCGACTCTGAAGAATATGCTCTCAACCTTATGACCCAGCTGATTCCCTTCTCGGCACATAACAGGGTGCAGATTCGCCACGAAGCGCACTGGAGTATTCCCATCATGTGGAATTTAGCGAATGACAAAGGCTGGAAGACGATAATCGATAATCCGGCGTTCAGGGCATTGAACGGCTTCGTCGTCAGCCTGGACCGGTTCAGCGTTCCGTCATCGTCTATCCGAACACTTAAGCTGGATACCGTCGCCGACTACACCATTAGCGATATCTTCCAAGGCCAGTATTTGACGGTCGAGACTCCGGACCCCGTGCTGTTCATGCATTCTGACATTCTCCATCTCTACACGGATGATCGTGAAGCAGCTCTCAACTTCCCAGTCAGCCGTGTACCACTAGGAGACCCAAAAACGAATGTCGATATACCAATTCTTCTGAAGGCATCCACGATAATAGATACCGAAGGGGTGTCAGGCACTGCACCGACCACATTCCAGACGAAATCTGGCTTCGATTTTGACTCCCTGCTGTCCATCCCCGGCCCGCCATCAGTCCAACATCAGCGCCCCGCCAGCGTTATTCTAGTCGCCTCTCTGATCGACAACCCAACGAATTTGGGTGGTCTGAGTCGCATCTCCGAGTCGTTCGGTCTCGAAACACTGTACATTGCCGATGCACGACACGTTGCGCACAAGGATTTCAAAGCCACGAGCGTAACAAGCGAAAAGCATCTCCCAATCAAAGAACTCAAGATGCCCGATGTACCCAGCAAACTGATGGAGTGGAAAAGAGACGGCTGGACGGTTGTTGGAGTAGAGCAAACAGACCGAAGCGGTATATTGGGAACAGAACCGGCGTCGGTTGCAGCAAATGCTGCTGCGGGTTCTGCTGGCGCGAGATTGGCAAGCAAGGGCAAAGGCGGCGACGGGACACTGCCCAAGAAGTGCGTCCTCGTTCTGGGCAGTGAAAAGGGCGGAATCAGCGCCGAGGTGTTGGCGGTAGTCGATCGCTGTGTGGAGATTCGAACGACGGGCGTGACGAGGAGTCTAAATGTACAGACAGCGGGAGGTATCGCCGTGTATGAATGGTGGAGGGAGTGGGGTGGTCAACCATGAACTCTGTAAATCCACGTCTGGCAGATTGCAGTAGGGCTTTTACAAACAAAGTAGGCTCTAATCCTTTCTTTCAACCCGTTCCCAGACTTTAGTGACACCCACCCGGGTGCGGAGGGCCTATAAATCAACCTTGCCCTAATCTAACGCAGGATTAATCTAGAGTTTGTTAAATTACCACATGGCAACAGATATGGCACGGTTAGTTAGGACTCGACAGAGTATATTACGATATTATCTATTCCACTCAGTCCTAGGATTCTGCGCTTGTAAAGCTAGTGTCACACTTCTTAGGTCTTAGGGGGGCGCCAGCGTCGCGCAGACTAAGCAGAATCTGCGCCGCAATAATAACGTCTAAGGCGTGGTGGATGGCGTTGGGGAGTGTGCTTTCTTGCTCTTGCACGGTCTCCACGGCTTCGTGGGCTCCTCTTCTGTCCTCCTTGTCCTCATCCTCTTTTTCAAGCGCTGTAAATCGCTCTTTCCAGGCTTAGAAATTAAAGCGCATCCTCTGGGCATTATTAAGGGTGTTTGGATTATACCTGAAGACAAAGGTCCGGCCCAAGGAGACGTGGGTACTAGCCATAGGCCGCGGTGATAGAAACGGCGTGTGTTGAGCCGTGTTGGGAACCGTGTCATTCTCCCTCTGCAAGTTGGCCCTGTTGGGAGCAGTACCCTGGATATTGACCGTGTGTAAGTCTGTCGTTCTATGGTCAGTGGGTGGGTAAGGTGGGTGGGTGGGTAGGTAGGGTATGAGAGAGGCGCGACTTGCCCACGACGTGGTCGTAATCCGGATCGCGGTGGTTAAAGGAGGACTTAAGCACATTAATTGTCTTGTTAAGCACGGGGTTAGCGTTTGAGATATGCTGATTAAGAGTAGTTAAGTGCGCTATAATTGTGTATACTCGTGTGCAAGTATATGTATGCGTATATATAGAGAAGGTAGAGTAAGGAATAGAGTAAAATAGTAAGGGTAAGAGATTAAGGCAAAAAAAACTAAACTTAAGAGTAGATCACGATCTAGAGAAAGAATACAGAGCGTAGAACAGGACGCTAGAAAGGGGTGCAGATAAGATAGTAAGAGGTTAGTCTTTTACTTTCGGCGTTAGGTTGTAGTAACTATTAAGAAGTAAAACTAAATACGCCCTTAGAATCCCTAGAACAAGGAACACATTATTACCTGCTTTTGTGTTAGTTATGCAGTAGAAAGGCGAACAACTTTAAATACTTAATCCCGCCTATCTTATCTATTTAACTGTAGGTTCTTTAGACTTCTATCGGCCTTAGCTTACTACCGCCTCTAACAGTTAGACAGACTAACAAATTTACAGATGTCCTGTTTAGTTCTGCTCTGTAATAAAACTAAGCTAAGCTCTTTAGTTAACACTAGCTTCTAGGTTACTATCTTACGGTTGTGTATATCTAGACTACTCTATATTTTATATAGACAACGAGTGTGTTATACAAGCCTTACGTAAACAGAGTAAGCTTTTCATAAAAATACAACAACAAGTGTTCTATCATTACCAAACTCCTAGCACTGGAATATCTAGCTTCTGTTATTTTCAGTTCATGCCCTATTTTGTCATGTGCTCGCAACCGCACGTTCACGTAATGTTCTCAAACTAACAGATCAACGTCACGTGATGTAATCTTCTATCAAGGTTTAGACATTGATAGGCTGATTAAAAACTTGCAGATCTTAATATATTATCGTTTAAAGGTCCGATTTCTGTGTTTCCCTTTTACAACCCAGTGGGCTTTGTTTCACGCACTAATAAAAGTTGATGGATGATGAAAAAAAAAGACGATTTTTGTTCTGAATCGACTGAGGTCAGCAAGCAACGCAGCGTGCTACAGTAAGATCTCCGACGGCCTACCCCTGCGTTCATGCAAGCTCGCGTGGACATAACACGAGCTGGGGGTTGAAGAAAACAGCGGGCCTCGTGATTGGAGAATGAGAGTCATGACAGCTGCAAGTTCTCGGTTCGTGTTGTGTGCTGACAGGATTCGTGCTATCGTGGCCGTAACGGCACAGGATCCCCGGTGGCGCCGAGCAATGGTTCTTGGCATCGGGAATACGAGGATTGGTATCGAGGACATGAGGTGATTCCGGAAGAGATGTCGAGAGCGCCGAAGCTGGAACGATTTTAAATCATGGCATAGGCAGCGAGGCGGCGTTGTTGGAGTTGCTGGCGTGACGAGGCTGGCTGGGTGATGGGTGATGGGTGGAGGCAGCTTGACAACTGCAAACAACGGGCAAGCGAGGCTCGGATTATTGCGGCGTAGTGAATGCTCGTTCGGGGTTAGGGGCTGTAGATATCAACCTAGCCTATCTAGGTAGCTGTGGAGTCCCCATGGGCATTTCACCCTCCCCCGGCTAATGGCATTGTGCCTAGCGCGCGCCTTGGACACCAATCTCAGCCTGTCTGGAACACGACACGGAATACCACATATACAATACATACGTATGTATGCGCGAGCGGCAAGCAGGCGAGGGAGGTCCAGCAGGAAGAATGCACCAATTGGGTTGTAAATAAACAAGGGAGACTGTTGGAGATTGACTACGTCCTCTGGTCCTGATGAATGAAAAAGGAAAGGCACGTGCATCCTGGAAACCATACATACATACATCCATACATATAGACACCCATACATATATGTACCATACAAGGGTAGATATGTATACATACATAGTATTGGGGTACGTATAGCGAGTGGACGGGGTGGGCGAGGCCACCGTGTAGTCTCTCCGCTAATCCGTGGAAAATATATGCGGGGAAGAATCTGCACCAATAACACTCATTCACTCATTCATTCACTCACTCACGCCAACACCAAAAGCTTCTTCTTCTTCGTATCCTCGGTCGGGCCATGTTCATCATCGCAGTGAATGAATCCATCGTCGCGCCCTGGAAGATGGTTCCCCCTAGGAGATGGTCCCATGTCGCCCCATGTCGCCCATCCGTCCATGTCGTCCAGTTGCCTCATACCACGCCAAATACCCATGCAAGGAGCACTCGCCTTTTCCCGGTCTGAGATTCCCAGATCGCAGCGCTGGCGCAAAGATGCAATATGCGCCGCCTTCTAGAAGGCCAAACCTTCGCCGTCTTCAATATTCGCCATATGAAGTTGCGCAGCATTCACCCTCGTATCTGCTCTACCGGGTTGGCGGACCTCATGCACCCATGTGAGCTCCTGATTGCTCTCCCGCCCAACAAGGCGCACGTCCATGTACTCGACCGTCAACCCAATCTTCCGGCTTGTCGTGCCGCACTCCGGACAACTGAACACAGCACAACACTGGTGTGCCGCCATTTTCATCGTCACCTGTGTGCTCCGTCAGTTCGACATGATGGACTAGCAGCGCTATGCTGAGACCAGTTCGACTATTTCCCGCACATGCTGCCCCTTGCGGCCTTTGTCCCGGCCACAGTGCAAGGTCAATTCACAATTAACCGGTCCGTTGGACCGTTGCACTGCTGCATGCATCCATGCACCACCCTCTTCTGGCATGGACTTGATCCCAGGAAACATATATTCGATGCTCCAACCTCGATATGTCTCCTTTGCACCACGCTTCCGTCACTGAGCTCGCAGTCATCCATATACTGCAGCGTCCTGGTTGTCTCCGTCGGGGAACAACTTCCATCATCTCTATCAATTGACGAGACAGCCCCTATCAGTCCTTCACCATGGTCAAGGCACCTGTCATGAAGAAGGCCGAGGTCGAGATCGCCCAGGCTGAGGCTCCTCACCTCGCACCCGTCCACTGGAGGTCCGATCCTGGCCTCCGGAAGCTTTACTTATACGCCTTGATCATCTGTGTTGCTTCGGCCACCACCGGTTACGATGGGTGCGTCCTCCTCCAAATGTCCTAATTCATACCCCAGCTAAACCTCTTTCAGATCTCTGTTGAACAACCTGCGTATCTTGGATTCCTTCAACGACACCATGGGCAACCCCTCGGGCTCCAAGCTCGGTCTCTTCACTGCTCTCTATTCCATCGGCTCCATTGCGTCTCTTCCCTTTGCGCCCTTCATCGCTGATAGATTCGGTCGACGTGCTGCCATTGTCTGTGGATGTGTCATCATGATTGTTGGTGCCGCCGTCCAGGGTGCCGCCAAGAACCTCTCCATGTTCATGGCCGGACGTTTCTTCATGGGCTTCGGTAACTCGCTTGCCCAGCTCTCCGCCCCTCTGCTTCTTGCTGAAATCTGCCATCCCCAGCACAGAGGTCGCATCACCGCCATCTACAACTGTCTCTGGAACGTCGGCGCCATCATCTGCACATGGCTCACCTTCGGCACCAAGCGAATTGACGGCAACTGGGGATGGCGAGTTCCCGCCATTGGCCAGGGTGTTCCCTCCATCGTCCAGCTCATCTTCATCTTCTGGATCCCCGAGTCTCCACGTTGGTTGATTTCAAAGGACCGCAGCGACGAGGCTCTCAACATGCTCGCCAAGTACCACGCCAACGGCGACATCAACAACGCAACCGTGCAGTTTGAGTACCTTGAGATGAAGGAGACCCTCCGCCTCGAATACCTCAACAGGAAGACGTCCAACTACCTCGACTTCTTCAAGACTCGCGGAAACAGGTACAGGCTGCTCATCATCTGCTCGCTCGGTCTTTTCTCCCAGTGGTCCGGCAACGGTCTTGTCTCCTACTACGCCACCGATGTCTACAAGAGCATCGGAATCACTGATAGCGACACTCAGCTCGGTCTCAACGGCGGCCAGAATGTTCTCTCCCTCATTGTCTCCGTCACGTGCGCCATGCTCGTTGACCGCGTTGGTCGCCGACCGCTCTTCATTGCCTCGACTGCCAGCATGTGCTTGTGCTTCATCCTGTGGACCATCGCTTCCTCGCAGCAAGAGGCAAAAGGCAGCGCTCCCGCGGGCCGCGCCGTCATTGCTTTCATTTGGATCTTCAACGTGTCATATGCGCTCGCGTGGTCCGGTCTGCTCGTCGCCTATACCGTGGAAATTCTGCCCTACAAGATACGTGCCAAGGGCCTCATGGTCATGAACTTCTGGGTCCAGGCTGCCCTCACCATCAACCAATACGTCAACCCGCTAGGCTTCGAACACTTGAAGCCGACTTGGAAGTTCTACACCATCTACTCGGTCTGTCCTCCCCTCTTCCCATCCAGAGTTGCCATTTTTGCTAATCTTGTCCACAGGTCTGGATCTTCCTCGAGCTCCTTTTCGTCTGCTTCCTCTACGTCGAGACCCGGGGCCCCACGCTCGAAGAAGTAGCCAAGATCTTCGACGGCGATGACGCACAGGTGGCGCGCATCGACGTGGAGAAATTCGAGCACGATGGCGCGGGCGTGAGCACCAGTTTCGAGAAGGAACCGGGCACGCACGTCGAGCATGTGCAACATCAAGTGCGTTAGACTCCTGAGAATGGAGGTTGCCTAGAATGTATCCTCATCTTCCAATCGATGGGTTGCCGCAGAAGCGCGGGGGGTGTCATTCGAACGTTCGTGGGGGAAATAGTACCTACATAATAATGACTAAATGGAGACGTGTTTACATGCTAGAAACTTGTCGATGTATGAATCTTCGAAAGCATTGGACGTTTCAACCAGGGTTCCAATTCAACATTACTTACATAAGAACAGATATCGTATCCACCATACCAGGCTAGTAGCTCGTAGAAGAAGCCCATGCCCGAAGGTTGAACGATCATTATATTTATAGGCCTTGCTCACAAAATCTGACTGACCTGCACACATCATGTGACCATATCACGTGAGGGACCACGTGACCCTCCATCCCCATGCTTGCAGATAATCAGTCGACACCAACCAAGCACAAATCCATCTCACCGTACACCCGTGCACCTTACAGAGTACATACAATTGCCCCTCAACAGCCAAGCTAACATTTCCCCTCCCACCATCGACCACCATATCGCATTAGGTCAGCAAGCAGCACGGCCGAACATTATAAGTGGGGACCCGATAAATAAGTCGACGTCACCCCTGTCAGCATATAATGCCTTCGATATCCGTCGTGATTCTCCAACAACAAACAACGCTCATTCCGTCACTTCACTCTTACATCACAGACGCCATGGACATCGCAGATGAAAAGAACGGGCACGCTACTAATTGCGCAAATGCCACATCCAACAAATCGAAGCAGCTTTGGCGGCATCCAGATCCTGAGTCCACCGCCATGTACCAATATCTCGAACTTGTGAACCACAGATACGGCCTCCAAATAAAAGGCTATGAAAAGCTGCACGAATGGAGTGTAACAGAGACAAAAGACTTTTGGGGCAGTGTGTGGGATCACGTGGGCATAAGAGCAAAAACGGAGACACTAAAGGTGCGCGTTGCGAACTGAAGAGCTGAGAGCAGCTGTTGACCGGGCCAGGTGATTGAGGAAAATGCGCCCATGTTCCCTCGCCCTGCCTTTTTCGAGGGTGCCACACTCAATTTTGCCGAGAATCTTCTGTTTCCTACACAAGATGTTGACCCCGGGAGTCCCGCCATCATCGCCGCAACCGAGACTACGCGCGAGACTGTGACATGGACAGAGCTGCGAGAAAAGGTGCGGCATTGCCAGGCAGGGATGACATCTCTGGGACTCAAAGAAGGGGATCGAGTCGCGGGATACGTCGCGAATCATACCAATGCCATTGTAGCCATGCTGGCTGCAACATCTCTAGGCGGGATATGGACGGCCGTGAGCCCAGATACGGGAGTCCATGCCGTGCTGGAACGACTAAAACAAATTGAACCGACCATACTGTTTGCCGATAATGCAGCCTTCTACAATGGAAGGAGTCACCCCGTTATCCCGAAAATCATCGAAATCGCCGCTGCCTTACCCTCCTTACAGGCCACTGTCGTATTTCCTACCGTTTCTTCTGTGGACGTCGATATTGGGAGTATCAAAATGGAGACAGGGAAAGCCTTCGACTACGCAACGTTCGCATCTCTCTCATCAAGTTCAAAATTAATGTTTAGATACCTCCCCCCGGACCACCCTGTTTACATACTTTACTCCTCTGGAACCACAGGCGCACCCAAATGCATCGTACATGGATCAATAGGCACTTTGCTCCAACACAAGAAAGAGCATATTCTTCACTGTTCAATCACACCTAAATCTCGGCTTTTCTACTTTACTACTTGTACGTGGATGATGTGGCATTGGCTCGTCTCAGGTCTCGGCTCCGGAGCAACTATAGTCCTCTACGACGGTTCACCGTTCCGCTACGTTTCCCCCTCAGACGCTTCTACGTCGGTGCCTGACGACCTCGCCATGCACCGTTTAATCGACGAAGTGGGCATCACTCACTTCGGCACTAGCGCAAAGTATCTCTCTGTTCTAGAGCAAAAGTCCGTGTCACCAAAAGCCGCTAATCTTTCGCTAAAGACATTGGAAGCTGTATACTCAACAGGGTCCCCTCTCGCTCCATCAACCTTCCTATACGTCTACTCTTCCTTCCCCTCGTCGATAAATCTAGGTAGCATCACTGGTGGCACAGACATCATTTCTCTCTTCGGCGCACCTAATCCTCTCATCCCGGTCTACGAGGGCGAGATTCAAGGGCCAGGTCTTGGCATGGCCATCAAAGCATACGACTACACTGGCCAAGATATCACATTGACCGGCGAAGCTGGAGACCTCGTGTGCACAAAGCCCTTCATATGCCAGCCAGTCTGCTTCTGGGGCAAGGAAGGCGAGAAAAAGTACCGCAGCAGCTACTTCGACATGTTCAAGAATGTACGCAATGAACCGATATGGCACCACGGCGATTTCGTACGCTTCAATCCCGAGACGGGCGGACTGTGGATGCTCGGCCGGAGCGATGGTATTCTAAAACCATCGGGTATTAGATTTGGTTCCGCGGAGATCTATAATGTGGTGCTCAAGCACTTCGCCGATGAGGTCGCAGATGCACTCTGTATCGGGCGGCGACGAGAAGAAGATTCGGACGAAACTGTCGTCCTTTTCTTGAAGATGGCCGAGGGCAAGACATTCTCGCAAGGGCTCGTCGATGGTATCAAGCAGACAGTGCGAAAATCCCTCAGTGCGAGACATGTTCCCGGGGTTGTGGAAGAGTGTCCCGAGATACCGATAACAACCAACGGAAAAAAGTAAGCAATGAGCCTTTTCTGATTGATGTTGGATAAAGCTAAACTTAATAGGGTCGAGGGTGCGGTCAAACAGATACTGTGCGGACTGAATGTGAAGACGAGCGCCAGTGTTGCGAATGCAGAATGTCTCGATTGGTATAGAGAATGGGCGAGGATACATTAGCGTCATCTACAGGGCTTGGCGTAGAATATAAAGAAGCACATCGTGCCAAAGCTTCGCCTGCGGCTTTCACATCTTGGCATAAAGCGTTGCCTGGATAGGCCTAGCTATAGCTTATTTGGCCTGGCTTGTCCATTGGAATCGCACCCATCATGAGTTTGTGTTATGTCTTTCCCTCTACGTTCTTTCCCTCTACGTAAGAACGAGTATGGATAAGAGAACCGTCGAATGGAATTTGTGGATTCCCATTCCGTGAGATGGCCTTGTCTCGCTAATTTGTCACGTGTCAGGGAGACAAGATCGAAGCACATAACGGTGATACTAACTACTCAAGATGTCAGAAATACATGAACCAGTTCTGGAAAGCCTCTTGTTCCACACAAACCCCACACTCGAAATGACAATCATATCGCGTCAGATCCCATGAACAGGTCACGCAAGCGTTCCACCTCCAGCATTTATAAATCCGTGGAACAATTAGACCCCGTCTCTAGTGCATCATCAAAGATGACCAGCAAGACTCCAGGTTCCGCCTCGAAACAGCCTTGACCTGCCGCCCCGTCTCCTCTTTCAACCTGTCCATCGCGCCCTCCTCGCTACTCGCCGTCAGTCCCCGTAGCAGTATGCGGAATCTATTGCGAAGCTGCGAATGGGCATCTAGTCAGTGCATCGCCACATATGAGTAGAAATCCTGTCTTGCAGGACGACTAGTCGAACCCCAGATTCGAACCAATGCGGTTCATGCGAGTGGTGACCATGTCGATGTACTCGGGCTTGATGTCGGGACCGTACGATAATGTAAGCAGGAAAGCAAGGTCTGCTGCTCGATTTCAACTCAATGGTTGGTAAGTAAGTAAGTAAGTAAGTAAGTAAGTCGTTTTTTTTTTCACGCCGAGGCTGGATAACGAACGTACCTGCCATGCTGTTTGTGATATGCGTATCAGTGACTCCTCGTCGACGAATCAGCCTCTGTAGTCGAGCATATATCGGATCCGAGCCCGATGCTGCTACTGCGGCTGCTGCAGGGGAATGCATAGATCTATATCTCAGTAGAACAAGTCTGCGAAATCTGTCTACGCGTACGAGTTGGCGCGCGATCGCTCCGATGTAAGTAAGGCATCGTCGTCCTGGATCTAAATATATATACACCTGTGGTTTTATGGTTTCATGTCATGTTTGTGCCTTGATCCAGCAATCATTTCCACTGAACTTATTTGCGTCGCGCCTTTTCCAACGGGGCGAACGTGCGGGGATTGCGCGTCTAGAGAAACTTCCCCTCAAATTTCATGTCAATACAAGTCATGCACTATCAGACATCGTCTCGAATTAGGCACGCAATGCTGTAGCCTAGTGCAGTGGTTTATTTCGTCCATGAGCAACTAACAAAACAAGCAGAGTGGAAAGACGGCTGGTTACCTTTTCTCTCCAGCGTCGGACTCGGGACCAAGAGTCCCACAAGTTTGAATCAAATCTCTGCTATTGAATACGGACGTGGTTTGGATTTAATTAGTACGTACGGTGGAAACCCTAGCTGTAATTAACTCAAGTATCTATCTCATTCGAGATATTTGCAAGGGGGATGGGGGGTAGTATGAGCCAGGTTCTGTAATTAGTTGACTAGGACAAACAGACTTTTATTTAAATTATCACAACCGTACAGGGTGTACGGATATCAAGATGATGTCTTCTCAACGTGATATTCGAATCGTAGAAACGGCCAAAATTCCCGACGTCGATTTTATTCCCTGCAGGATCTAGGCCGGAATTGGATCGATCCGGGATGATGGATGTTATTTGGTCACGGGTCAGAGTTTTGATAGGGACAGAACCTAACTTGGGAAATTATGCTAAACCCATCTCCTCGTTTTTTTTTCTTTGGTTTCACGACACATGCTTTGGTCTGTCTGTATGTCTGTCTGTCTGTCATGCCGTTCCCGGCACAGTGGAGGAAGAGTTTGATCTGCCTTTACTTACATACCTTCACCATGTCCATCACCCCGAGGCCCCCACAACGGACGCCATCGAAGACGTTGGTCGACATTTCGCAACATTTTTGTACCTGCGTTCGTTGATCGGGGGACTAGAGTGGAGATGTCTCGTGTCTCGAATATATACGATTCCACGATAAAAAGAAAAGGTCCTGAATCCTTGACACTGAGCATACATACGAAAGAGACATGATGGATTAGGAAAAGTGCGAAACTGCGGATGGAGATGCTAGCGGGGCAGAAAGAACCAACCATGTTGACTGAGAGAATTCTTGAGGGTATTGATTGCAGCAGTGTTTGTTGCTGGGTCGACTCTGTACTTGAAAAAAAAAACACATCACGGAGGCCAATGAATGGTCCTATCTCTCACTACCAATCGATCTATGTTGGGGGAGTCTGTGGTGCTACTATTCCACCCCTAGAGGATATATATATATACGAACGATTAAATGGAAACCCGACAAGGTACGTCAAGAGCGTACATGTGTTCCGTCCAGCCCAGATAGGGTATGATCAGGCTATAAGAAGAAGAAGAAAAAAATATACCAAATCCTCTGTATGTGTCCATAATGATGAGGTATCGATAATTATTTGATGCCGATGATAGTAAACATGCTGTACCACTCAGTCCCCCATCCGTGACTACTCCTTGCCCTTGCTGGCCAGCAGATCCACTGCCATTGCGATGGTCGCCTTGCCCCAAGGGTGAGGGCGCATGGATTGTGCCGCCCGTAAGTCTTCTGGGTTTCCCTCGGGCTGGGACAGGGCCATCAGAAGTCCCGCGCACTCGAGGTCGTCCTTGTAGATATCATGGATGTTTTCGGCGCATATGCCAATCTGGAGCTGCTCGGAGAAGCCTCGCTGCCACATCGTTAGATCACGAGCGTACGTATTGGGGAGGAACACGGACCCTTGTGGGTGCTGCTGTTGCTGCTGCTGCTGATGCTGCTTCTGAGGTTGTCGAGCTTGCTTTTTCACTAGTTGGGCTTGCTGAGCTCCAGTTCGCGGTCGCTGTTTGTGGTTCTCGGATTGCTGCTGCTGAACTTGAGGTCGAGAGCCATGCGTATTGGCTTGCGGATTGTCATTGCCTCGAGGATGGACCTGCGCGTGACCTTGACCTTGAGGAGTTTCTTGCTGCAGACCCAACGAAAGTAGTGTGATCTGCTGTTCCCGAAGAGCGTAGCGTCTAGATAAAGTAACTTCGGGTGTCGAGAACTGTGAAGGTTGATCTTGGGGAAGAAGTGGTGGTGAGGTGTAACATCGATCGCGATATCGGACAAACGGATTCTCATCTCCAGGAACAGACTCTTGGCCTATCGACGCATTGAGAGCGTCGATATTGTAGATGTTGGAACCCTGGCTTGACATTGTCAGCGTTGATGTCTTGGCGGTGTGTGATAATGTGAAGGGCGGTAGGTGGGGTAGAAGGAGCTGCGTAACAATGCCGTCGAAAAGCTATATAGGACTCTAGAGCGGCTTAGATCAAAGGTTGGCGTAGTTTCAGTGTTTGTTTGAGGTGAAAACCTTTCTCACAGGTGAAGTTGCATTCGGCATAGAGCTAGCGTCTTGACATTGTCATTCACTGTGAAATATCTGCCCACACTGCCACATCGTACTATCGATGACGATTAATGAGTCTTCCGTCGCCAACAGTTCACCTTCTCGTCATTGTAAACGTGGAATCTATCGCTTCAACGCCCCACTACGGTTGACACGATCGTAGCGATGTTGCCACTTTACGTATCTCCACCATCCCACACTTTGAACCCTCCATTTGTCCCCAGCAACGTTGCTTTCACTTCCTTGAGCAACCACTCCGCTGTTTCTTTCCACGCATAGGAACGCACATCTCTGTCTGCTATCAAAGTGACCAGAGATTCGCCCCTCTTTTGGGCCCTATCACTCAATATCCTCTACGCCTCGCTCGCATCTTCTGTCACAGCGATAGGTGGGTGCATCGGCCCGAATTTGTCACAGGGTCTGTTTTTTCTCTAGTGTATGAATGGAAGATATCTCCAGAACTAAGGTCGGTCAAACAAAAAACGTAGCCGATATTGCATCCAACGTGTTTAACGATCAAGCAAAACGATAATAATGTTTCAGCATTTGCGCGCTCTACCAAATAACAGATGCGAGGGAGTAAACGCCGAATATTTCGAGATTATATGCAGTGAGCACCTGCGTGAGACCAAGGGGGGTGATCTTTTCACCAAATCTTGTTTAATCGTCTGTCAAGTCGATACACTCAATTATAGGCTTCATCGGTCTCGCGGAGGGGCGAAGAGGCGTACTTGACTCTCGCTGTACCACCGAGGCGACGGTGGGGACATCAGGTTCAACAACGACATGCGGATTTCTTGTTCGATTTTCGAAGTGTCTAAGACGTGCGGCACATATCTTCTCTCTGTCGCTGGGACCCGGATCGTTCGCATCCTTCTGGCGAGAATGTGCAAGTATGGAATTGCCATGGATAGGGTCCTTTGCGACTCCAGGTGTCCGCCCCTTCATCGAACTCCCTTTGGAAATTGGCGAAGACACTGCTGTAGTCGACAAAACTGGGAATGACCATTCTTGAGCAGGCCCGAGACTTTCATTCGTGATCGTGATGCCCGGCGTTCTTGGAACATAATTCTGGCGGGGGTGTTGTGGTGGGCTTTTGGAGGAATACACTGGCGTCATATTGGTTGTAGGCTCAGGACATACGTTAGCCGGGCCCTTCTCCTGCATACTCAATTGTGTTGCCAGCTTCAGATCTTCATTCTCATCGTCGGACTCACTGGACGGTGAGCCCAGATCTATCACATCCGAAACAGATGATTTCTGGACAAATTGCGTGGGATCTGCCAGGAGCTGAGGTGAAAGTCTAGAATGTCTAGGGAGCGTAGACAATGCATAAGGTGCTGGCGCAAATGCAGTGCGAGAAGGCACGAAATCAAATTCCTCCAGATGATCTGAATCAGCCTGATCTGAGTCGGATACGAGATCCACGTAATCAGGTCCACTAGAGTAAGATTTTGGAATTGGTTGTTGAGGCCTTGTCGGGGCCAGGCTGGGCTTCGGAATTGTTGCGGCCGGGGGTTTAGTAGAGTAAGAGGTGGACTGGGATAAATATATAGGCTGTTCCTCTGGTTGCGCCTTATGTTTTCTCTTCGGTGCAGAATTTGACTGCTCCAAGTCTACATCTCCGATATCTGCGGGTTGTTTGCGCTTGCGCGGTGGGGCCTTCTTCCGCTCGGCTGGAGGAGGATCCAAAATATCGAGAGGTAATACTTTTTGGAGCAAGTAGTCAGGTAGCTCGAACTCTACTCTATGGTCGGGTTCAAAGGGCTGGTCCATAGCACCCATCCAATGTCCCATACGGTCGCCTTCAAAATCCTTGTTTGTCAAGCTTGTCAACCCGAAGGGCGAGAATGTCAATTTTCGCTCCAAAGGTTTGATCTCGACCTGATCCGCTTTGGTCACTCGTCGCTTGGTAAGCTTGATCGCGTGTGCGTTTTCCCGGGGTAAATCATTGTCCCTAGAGACAAGATACCGTGTAAGCAGGATAGGGCCAACCCAGTTCATGTAGAGCTTCCCCCAGATGTTGAACCGAGTGCTGGTAAGCTCCAAAAGTTCCGTTTCCATAATTGGGGGTACCCAGCCATTGCGAAGACCTCGAAGGTTGAGCAATTGCTCGTCTGTCGAAACTTTGGGGCAGTTGTACTTATTCAAGGTTTTGATGTCCGGGTAATCGAATGGAACGAAGCCGGTGTACTTTCTGGGAAGCCAGCTTATGAGGTCCTCTCTCCATCTCTGACAGTCTGCTTTCGTTCGACACAGACAAAGCCCTTCGCCTAAGCCCTCCTTGATAGCGCGAATTGCGATCGCAGGGCCACACTGTGGAAGCCCTTTCATGTCGTAGTCTCCGCCGCACAACATAGCGAAGAGAACCAGACCCTCGCGCGTAAAGTTGTGCGCTGCCCGTATTTCGTGACCGCGTATGACCTTGACGAGCTTTGCGTTCTTCTTTGTATTATCTTTGGAGCGGTCAGTGCCGCCCTTCTCCTTGGCCTTCCGATCGTCCCGAATCAAGAAATCGCATCCAAACATCAGACTATCCGAGTCCTGGGAAAATACAGCGTCCACAACACCAAGACGTTGCAACCGAGCACATTCCGCCTCAGCTTCACCAGGCGCTTCGTGATAGGGTATCCGCATATAACGTAGTAACTCCTTCAGAAGCCTCAGCTTCTCATAGTCAATCTGCCCTCCACCACGCTTTCCTCGCTTCCATGGGCGCCCGGGGCCATCAAAGACGAAAAGGAGTTGTATGTTGAGGGTGAGGAGACGACAGATACGATAGAACATGGACTTCTCGATGCCTTGAAACGCTTGATCGGATTCTAAGATGATTAGTTGGTGAGCATGGCTAAGGCAGTATTGGAAACGGCAGTACTTACTGTCGCGAATTATGTAGACTTGTTGCACGGTCAGGTTGTTGAATCGCCAATCCGCCTCATCGATCGCTATCCGAAGTGGCCGGCCATACTGGCTATAGTGGTCTTTGGCAAGCTGTGCAAGATGGAAACTATGGTCCTGCTCTTTAAGCACGTCCCAAATCCTAGAGTATACACATTAGCCGAGTCCGTAGATCCAAGTTGAGGTAGGAATGGTGCATACGCGGGTATGCCCATGGCGCGTGATGTATACGGAGATTGACGGCTACTCGGACCACGCGTTCCAGCGCGTATAGTGCCACCAACTGGGAGCCCTGACAGGCAATGATTCCTTTGTAAGAACGACCGTAAAGAACTGAAGAGTCGAATGTAAATGCGCAACTGCAAGGTACACACACTGGCTTGACGAGGTTGATGAGACAGAATTTCGACGCGGGGTTCAATTTCGGCAACTCCTCGGTTCTCCACGAAAACACGTGACATTATCGGGCCTGCCAACTTTGAATATACGCGTCTCCAATGTTCCGTCTCCACTTGATCACATCTTCATCGAACATTTTGGTTTCTATCATCTAGTCTGGCCAACGGATACACATCTCCATATCAAGTACACGCAAAGATGATGGTGAAGTCTACACCGTGGTCGTTCTCCATCCTGCACATCTAATCGGCGGGGAGCCCAAAAGACCTCCCTCGGCACAAGGACTTATTCCCTTCGACTTCTCTCTGGCGCCCCTCTGTCGCTGTTCCAATGCCTCTGTCAAGATCTTCGCAGCCGAAAGAGCCATGTCGGACTTCCTACCCAGGTACCATAGCGCCTGAACGCAGTCGTTCACGCGCCGGAATGCGTCTTCTTCGTTATGTGTTTTTCCAATCGAACTAATACACTGAAACAATACGGCACCCGCCATCGCAAAGGCGCGAATCAAAACGGCCGTCCACGGTTCCGTCAGCAGTGCCCCTTCGTTGAGTCCAAAGTGTAGTACACGTGACCTAGAGAACAACGCCTCTTTCGGAGGACATGCGCATCTTGCCAGGTCGGAGAGCGTGGATGCATTGCGAATACGAAACCTTTCAACAAAGCCATAGGGCATTCGTGATTCGGCACTCAGTTCCGAATTGTCGATCGTTTCGATGAGGTCCGCCAGCAACAGCGTCGCCAGATGCCAATGTGCAGCTAAGCAAAGATACCACGATTGCACCTGCGGAGGTAAACAGTTGTGGTCCTCAATACAGTCGCCAATGAACGGCGCATACATTTCCTCCCAATGGTTGCATACATTCAGTGCCGATCTCAGTGCATTGTCGATTCTCTTGACGGGGACATTGCGGACCAGAAGCGTTTGAATTCGGGTCACCTTCCGGAAGAGAAGAACCTTCACCGGCGCCGCATTACAGAGCAGTGATTCCGCTTGATCGGAAGAGCACGGCCATCGAGTCGCGATTCCCTGCCACTGTTTGCGCTGACGAGCAAGTAGATGGTCATCCCAGATACCCCCCGATTGAGTGGTGGCACCATATGAACCGTCTGTTGTCACTGTTGCACCATTTGTACTGTTTTCAATCGCTGTGGGCCTTGTCGGGTAAATATCACTGTCTTCATCTGAAACTACCAACGGTCGTTTGTGCATTGCAGAAGATAGAGTATCGAACATGACACCAAGCCAGAACAGCAGATCGATTGTTGCTCGGTCTGTGGCGTCAAGTCGATTCGGTGACAGCCGTAGTCTCTTCACGCGCTGAGCCGGTTTCTTATTCAGTGTTTCAGACATTGATGCACGTGACCTCAACGAGTGAATGAGCCGAAGCCCTTGTTCTAGGTGCGTTGGCGGACCATCTCCATCCATGGTTATCTTGAGTCGGGACAACAAGTCCTCGCACTCGGTGACGTCCTGCTCATCTAGTTGAGGTTCCTCAATTCCTGAAAATCCTCCTTTATCTGTATAGGGCGGTTGCACATCTGAAGTACTATTTTCCGGCTTGACCATGGGCTTCTGTGTTACAGAGAACACAATCTGGGCGAGGACAACTCGGAAGGACTCCACTTCGGCTACATTCTTTAGCGCAGCACGTGCCTCGTGCCATGCTGATATCTGGAGATCGGAGTCAAAGTCTTTGCAAGGGGATGATACGCCAGCGTCCTGGCTCAAGTCGTTGTCGGATCCAGTGACGTGAAAAGGATATTTGTCCTTGCTTCTTTGGCTGGATTGCGCCCACTGCGTAGAAAAGGCGAAGATGGCCAGGTTGATAGCTTTCGACGCGGCTTGGTTCTCGCTACAGGTCAAATGTCTCCCGCGTATTGGGGCCGCTAAACGATCAAGCCTAAAGACGCGATGATAGATGCGATTCCAATCGGGACCTGCATCATTCGCCAGAGACACTTCGGATCCTATGCTGTATGGACAAGTCCGCTCAGTCACCCAGCACGATAGTGCTTTCTCGAAACTATTATGGTATATCTTAAGCAAATTCTCGGCCAGGAGCGCGTTATTTGTCGATGAGAGCAGGGTATCCGTGGGCGAGAGGGTTGGGGTCTGGATCTGGATTTGAGCTCCAGCAATCGAACTGGACCGCGACGAGCTACGTCTTCTTCTCTTCCGTGACTTTTGCATGGCCATCTTGTCAAATTCCGACGGGCTTTTCTGATTTCCAATTGTGGCAGGATCTTGAGGACAGGGATTGAGACGCATTGCACCCTCTCTGGCCCCTTCGGACAGTTCCTCCTCATGCGAGTTCAGGTCATGCGAATATACATCTCCAACTTCCAACAGGTCGACACAACTCAGTCCTTGCTGTCCTTCACATCCGACACCAACAAATCCAAGTAGGCCTTCGTCAAATGGGAAGAAGTCAGATTCACTAGAGCTAGACAGAGGCATTCCGGTTGGAAAATCAGCGAATGTTATTCCAAGGTCAAAGGGTTCGGTTTCTCCGTATGCTACGAAGTCTCCGCCTGTGGTGGATGTTTCCGACGCAGTGGTCGAGTGCGGGGCCTCTGCAGCTTGTACCTGATGAGCGACTTCGATCCTGGAATGACGATCGTTTGAAGAGCCGCTTCGAGTTCGTTGCCTCTTTGAAGGTGGAGAGTTACTGGTTTGCGGTGCTGCCTGTGCGATTCGCTGCGATCGAAGCCACTCAAAGGTACATCTCTTCTTCGTCTTTTCGCAATTGGCGCAAGGTGTTAGAGGACCGAAAACATCTACAAGGTCAGTTTCGGAGTAAAAGTAGTCTCGGTCTGCATGCACTCACCACTGTAGTGGAACACTGTTGGGGGGTATTCCGAGGATCCGTTTGTGTCGAGTAAGGTATCTTCAAGAATGGCTGCATCACATGCCCGCTTCCCCTTCCGACATTGATCACAGCATCGGTTTTGCTTCCTGCTGGTCTTTGACGACTTCGAAATGCCCATCGGGGCCTGGTTGGGCGTGGTCCAAGCATAGTCAAGGAAAGACTGGGGCTGGACATCTACGAAATTCATGGCTGCAGGCCGGTATTTGATGCTACAAAGGGTAAATAGAATCGAGAGAGTGACACCAGAAGATGCACGGTACCACTAAGAACCACGTTTCAGCTCGCCCCGCACGTCTCGAGCTACTCCACATCCCCTCTTAATTGCGGGGAAGGACAACGCAACTATGGACCGAGGAGATACCTAGGTACATATCCAACCCTCAACAGATGACAAGCACCATTAGTTGAAAAGCGTCTTCTTGGTGGAAGGCTTGAATGTTTCTTTTCGCGACTAATCATCTATCACCTGCTGTGTTTTCCAATCCGGTCCGTTGGCTTCACGATCCCCGATCAAGATAAGCTAGAAGCACAAGCATCTCGAAATCGTCAGTCCTGAGCATCGAGGAATAACCCACAATACCGTCAATTTCACTTTTGATTCCAAAAATCTCGTTTTACTACTCGACATCTCCACATGTTCCGACTCATCCGACATCTGCGAAGCTCGACGACGTAATGGGATATCCTGCAAATGGATATAAATATAATTAATCTTCGAAACCCGTGTGCATGCTTTCAATAACTCGTATATTTCTGACATGAAGATGTGGAGGCTGTCGAAGCTGTCATTTTCTTATCTCTAACTGTAATAATGATCGAGCTCACAGCGCTCGGTTTCGATAGAGTTGTGCTTGCCACCCTTGTCCAAAAGTGGTAGGGCTTCCCCGCATTCGACCCCAGACGGGCCGGCGGACGGCCGTATGTACAATGTACTGCATCGCGACGTTGATCCATTCCCAAACGGGAAGGGTTGCGTTAATATCACGTGTACAACAGATACCCTTCGTATGATGTGAAAATGCAGAAAACGCACCCGGCGTCCTCGTTGTCGGGACAGTATATATAATCTCCCAAAGTGTACAAGGGGTATTAGATGTAATTCCCCTCTGATTTAAGGTACTTTTTCTGTTTGCATTCAATCAAACCGCATCTCGGTTCGTTTCACAATGCATTTTCTCATCCGAAACGATTAATAAGAAATTACAACAGACAGTCGACGCTGCATGTGCAGACCCCCACAAGGATGTTCCAGACACATTCGTAGTGGCGGTAGATCGTGATGGCAAGGAGCTCTTTGCACGCTCTGCTGGCAAACGAGAGATTACGAGTTCTGAGCCAATAACTTTGGACAACGTGTTCTGGATTGCGTTGTGTATGAAGATGGCAATAGGAATTCGCCCATGTGCAACTTGTCGAGAAAGGAGAGCTGAGCTTGAACGATGGGGAGCAGTTGGAGAAGCCATGTCCAGACTCTCTGAAAGCGACGAAAGTGCTGCGATACAACGGGAAAGCTGGTGGAAAGGGATATTAAGAAGATTACGTTGAGGATGCTTTTGACGCATATGGGTAACATGTATTAGAACCCTCGTCTGTCTGTACTAACTACGGAGCATGAGTAGCCATACTGCTTCCGACTAGCCCCCGACTAGCCGAGTTTGGTTAGTACATCTTCAGTAGCCAACTTGTGCGATTACAACAACCAACTCTATTGGTTTCGACCAGTTTGGTGGGTATTTCAAAGACATATTACAACAGCCCCTGATTCGCCAGCCTGGTGAAGGCTGGGATCGCACTGGAGACCATCACAGGGCTCTCCCTCAATGACACTAATGTACTTGACAAAGAATATGTTTGAGCCACTGGGCTTGAAGACCATGTCAATGTTTCCAAACGAGGAGAAATAACAAGAAGCTCGATCATACAAATGTGCGGAAACTGGACAGTTCACTCATTGGGCAGAATCATATACTGCATGCAGGCTTGGTCGCGTACGAGGATGGGAAGAAGTGGAGGGATACTCACTGGATAGCAGCGGCACGGGGGTGCTTTGCGAAGCCCTCAGATCTACTGACGTATAAATGTCGCATGCCAGCAGCCATCACCATTCTCTGTCCTACGTGTGTCCGTCCAACCAACAACAGAGATAGATCATCGTCATACTACTAAACAGCGACACCTCTCCCACGAACTCGGTCCATATTCTAAAATCTTCTATTACTGTCGACGAAATGTTCAAGATGCCGACTTCGCTGACTTTAGCCGTCAACCCATCGCCGATGCAATCCTCTCGCTTACAGACCTACTTTCACAAATTTCTCCCGTAGAGGGCAATTAGCCGTAAGGCTGGGGACTGATCTTTATGCTGAGTCATGGAGGACCTACGGGAAAATTGAAGGGCGCGCGCTTCTGGGTTGACCTGCCGAATTATTGGTGGCCGGCTGATCGGGAAAACGAGGTCGGTGGAATGGTTTGTACGCAGATTGTGCCATTTGGAGATACCAAGGTTTGGGGGGGGGGGGGAGGGCGTCTGATGTTGGGGGCCAAGTTTATCAAGCGCTGAAGAACGGCGAAGGGAAAGGAAGCGTTGGACATGCCTTGTACTGCGTGATCTAATCATTTGAGTTGTTTCCTCCGCGTCAAGCTGGCCTCTTTCCCTTCTGCGAATACTTCGAGATCAAATCCTCAGTAGGAAGGTCAATGTACTGCAGCACTTCATCCAGTAGTTCCGGCGGCAGTTTTCCTCTCAGAATAAAATCAATCTTCCACAACAACAAGCTCTCTTCCAAGAAGGCCCTACTCTTATCAAAGTAGATCTCCTTCATCCACGCGCCATCATTACTCCCGCCATCCTTACTCGCGGGCCACACCGTGAGATGCAGGTCAAAATCTTCCTTTACCCAGTCTGAAAATAGTGCAGTTCTCTTCTCAATTTCAGCTCGTACCTTCTTGGTCTGCCGGTCCCATAGCGGCGTGACCGAAGGACCCACTTGTGATAACCACTTATCCAACAAAATCCTCAGCAGCGCAGCATCCAATAGCGCATAAATGCTCGACCGCTGACTATTCAGCATGGTCGAAAAACAACTCCCCTCCCTCCTCAGCACATCCGAGCTAAACTCGGCCAACATGACAGCTGCAACTTCAAACCCGCCCGGAAGTTCCGACAGCCTATGCACAGTCTCGACAAATCTTTTCGTCGCAGTGAAGAGATCGTGATATCGCTGGGGAATGTTTTCCCACGCTGTCCAGAGAGTGACGTTATCTCTTTCTGAGTGGTCCTTGGGGATGAGGTACCTGGCACGAGGCCGCGTGATGTGCTCGTCGCCATCAATGTTCCAGGGTGTCTGCCAGGCATCTGTGTATGTTTGAGATTCATGGCGGAGGCGTGGTCTGTCCTTGAATGGTGGATATACCGGCTCGGGTCCGTTGAGTTTGAAAGGAATTTGTTCCATAGTTTGGCCGGAGAGGACTATGGAGACCGCGGTTCCCGTTCTATGTAGAGGGTGCTGACGCTGAAGTTGTTGAAGGGCGGGAATTTGGGAGTCACGACTTATGGTTGAGGTTAGGGTTGAAACTGGTAGATGCTCGGCTGCCAAGAGTTGGCCGGGTGACGTCATCTCTCGTTAACTATCAACCAAGGCTTCAGAGTCGTCACACAGAGATTACTTGATTTATACACACGTACGTACGCGCTGCTCGAGGTTATCACAAAAAATAATAAAAAAACCCGAGCAGACATTCTGTGATGTGCAAAACTTGTAAAGGGCCAACCAATCCGTCCTCCGCCTACACAACCTTACACAATGGTCTGTTTACACGCTAACCGTTTTCGGTTTCGAGATCTTGTAGTCTCGTCTCGTGTCTTTTCAAACTCTCTTTCAATTCGGTCGGTGACACGCTGAGACCCTGTCATGATCCCAAGAGCTCTTTCCGGTATGTATCACAACATCTGGGACATTCCTTGCGTAACATGTACACGATATCTGTGGCACTCAAAGCCACATGTTTCGGACATCGGCCACCTAGTAGCACAGGTGCTACAACGAGCAGCGAGCTGTGCCTTGTCAGGTACTATCAAATGTCATCTACTGTCAGTCGGTATCACGTTTTTCTTCAGAATCTTCGTTGCTTACGACGAAGATTACATATCTCTTCCAAGGTTTATGGAAAGGAAATCCCTACCCGAGCAAAGAAGGAAATTCAAAACTCAAAATGTTGAACGGCTCATGATATGCAATGGACGTGTTTATTCTCAATAAATGTAGGTATCGCTATCTGATGTTACACAGCATGGAGTCACAAAATGGCTTTCACTGATGCCAGCCCGAGGGCTAATATCCTAGGTATTCATGACACTCAACCCTCTAGAAATCTGGTTGATTCCTTTGGAAAGGTACTAAATCATGGATCAAACTCTGACCAATTCCATCTCTTTCTAGAATGGGAGAAACTTTTGTCGAGCCCGACCAGACCTCGGGGGCAGATTTGGCTCTGTCATGCACCTTAACACGACCATTGCACACGTCTCCTATGTGACCTTACACGAACCGTGCCTTATCATGCGCAGCAATCCTCTTAGCTTCTTCCTATTCGTTCTCCTATTCAGATGTTCTTATGCTTTTTCGTGCTCTCTCCGTTTATATTGTGCCTTTCTTCTTCGTGCTCTCTCCGTTTATATTGTGCCTTTCTTCTTCATGATTTCTTCTTCACGATTTCTTCTTCGTCATTTATTCACATGTGCTACCATAGGTCTGACATTCCAGGAAACCATCTAGGAGGCTCTCAGATGATCGAGGACAACGAATATCAGCCATGTCGATAAGAGTTCTACTTTTCAGTTGATGCTTTCCACATGGTACTCGTGCAATTGACAAAAGCCATAACCCAGTGGACAATTTTTGTTGCTGCTATCTTCACTCTGGACATGCTTCATGTAGGATTAGCACAGATAACGACAACCAGAGACAAGCGCGATGTACCGACATTTTACAGTACTTCGGGAAGGATCTAGTCTTGTCAAGAACTTCGCGAATTTACCCGACTTGGACTCGAGTGCCTCCAAAGCGTAGTAGCTCGTGGGTCCGGATGATAGGCGGAGCGGCTCAATTCCTTACAAAGGCATGGGCATGATACATCGGAAATTAACGATTGGAGTTACTCCACCATACCGGTACCAGGTAACCGGGGGTTTAAGACCGTGCACGAGCGATGTCACTGGAGTGCTGGGTATATGCAAAACCTCAAGGTAATTTCCGTTCTTCACATCATAAGAAGTGCATTTTCAACCCAGAAAGATGCGAGATAGTATGTCTCTGCTCATATCTCTCGACGCCAGGACAAAATTACATTCGATACCACGAGTGCTACGTCAACTCCAAGACCCTACTCTATCGCATTGCATTTGGCCCGTCTAAAACCCAGGAGCGAACGCTCCGCTCTCATAATCCTTCTGTGCCTGGGTCGATAGATTGATAATCTCGGTCGTGATGTGCGTCCTCTCGTCCTCGAGATGCGAATCGGCAACGCCATCCCCATACCACACGCTGGCAAAGATCTCAATTCCATCTATCGGTTGACCATAGTCAGCTCCTTTGATGTCCCGCACCGAGATGTGCAAAACGCCAAAACGCGTGCCGTCCAACAGCACTTTGTCGCCCGCTGCCTGAATTGGAAACTCGGGTAATTCGCGCAGGAAAGGATTGTTGACGCGATCTGGGTTGCCGTAGTTGGGGATGGTAAAGTGCGTTGTAACACCGCCCCAGCCCTCGAGGATCTCGGAATAGCCTGTGCCGTTGGCGAAAAACTCGGTGCGCTTGACGTAGTGTTCTGGGTTGGCGGCGTTGTTGCTTGCATCGGCGAGAGGAGACTGGGACCACGCTGCGAAGCGTGCGGCAGTGATGTTAGGAAGGAATGCGGCCGCGCGCCCATCAGCTGGAACCCAAGAACCGGTCGATCTGTCAATTACATCGTGCCAGAAAGTGTCTGCTTTCTCGATTTCGGGCTTCAACGCTGCGATCAAGCCGTCGGGGCCGATGTTGTCCTTGAGGAGTTTGAGGGCTGTTTTCGCGGACGCCATTTCATATTCGATCTTGGGGAGAAGCGTCGTGGGTCCGGACTTGATATATGTGTAGCCATCAATGACCTCTGTGAAGTTGGCTACATTTGTCTGTGCAGCAATGATGGGGAGCAGGGTAGCGATAGAAAGAATGCTTTTGAACGACATTTTGTGAGTGCACCTGTGAGAGTACGGCCTCTAACTATCGTGGCTGGCCCTTAAATATGTTCAACCTTCTTCTTAGCATCCTTCGAGAGGCATACTAGGCCACTGACAGTTCGGTGTATTTCCAGAAGCATTGAGCTGTCAACATTCAACGTTGCTTCTTTCCTAGAGACCGGAAATACAGGACAACAGTAGATTGGTACCAACATCCCAAGTACAAGAAGGGTTTAACTTGGGGACCGAAGGATGAAGAACTCAGCATCGGATGTTTTCCGAGGGCGTGCACAAACACTAAGGGCTAAACCCTTGCTACCATTCACAAGACTTCGGTAATTCTCGACCACTTCATGGCTGTTCTCGTACACTTGGCATGTTGGTTTTTAAGCCTCCTTCCTCGTATCCCTGTGGTTTGATTCACAACCCCGATTTCTTGGGTTACCGCACACGGGTTCACGCAAAGCGGGACGAAGCATGTGCGCATTGAGTAACGGACCAAAAGCATCCGTCCTTGCCCAACACGCCAAAGTGGAACCGAGTACACTGTTCTCTGCCCTGAGATTCTGGTAGGATAGTCCCAAAATGCATACAGTGTCCCGGAACGAGCGACGAGATGTTGCACCAGGATGGTTTTTTTTTTCGTAATTGTAGGCTCTGCTTCCTCTCGCAACCAAGAAGCCTTACACACTGGAGGATGTGTTATATAGCTTAAAAAGAAATGTATGCCTAGAGGTTCTGAGTAAGACAAACTTGAGATGTTATGGAACTGGTTCGAGGAACGTGCGACCTGGTCGTACGGGAATAAGTTTACTCTGGCGAGCTAGTATGCACAGTCTCTCTCTCCCCCCCCCCCCCCCCTGTGCAGATTGCTATTGCCAACACACAGGGGCAAGCGACCAATAGATCACTTCTCTTAAAGTTGCGATTCGTGTAATCTCGGCCCGTGAGGGGTTTAAAAAAACTCATACAAGGCTGCAATTCCTACAATCTCCGTAATTTAGGTCTACAAAAGGGTGAAAACAATTGATATAAGGCTTAACACAGGATAATATAGGCAAGTCTGACCTATCATGTATTCTACTCCATGGTGTGTTGGCGCTAGCAATCCGCTCAAGGGGGGGGGGGGGACTGTAGTAAGAAGTGGGTGGATAGCCACCCATTGGGTCGTTTGGGAGCAAGAGAATTGCGGCTTGCCCCTGGTATAATGTATTTCGAGAGGTATGTATATAACATGGCACTATAGTCCTAGACTGATGTCCTTTTGCTTTTGCCTTCGTTCTTGGCGAAAGGACAGAAGGAAATATGGCCGGTGAGAAATTTGATTTGTCCAGCATTTCCATACCATGGGACTTCGTTATACTAGATGAAAACAGGTAGAGGTACCTCTACGAACTCACCAAATCGTTTCGAACTCGAAGTTTTTCTTGATTCAGATATTCTTCATGCGCCCCCCCCCCCCCAGCTATGTGAATCCTTCTTTCTCAGTTTGAACACTAAACTGTTGCTTGGCTGGGGTCTACCGAAGAAGACCAGAAGGTCAAGTTGCGCAATAGACATGTTGACAGTTCACAATATGGCGAAGAAACACGAAAGCTGGTATACTTTGTCTTTTTCAATGTATATTAGAAGAAGAAGAAGGGCAAAAGCAAGCTTTCAGGCTTATGTATGGAATTCACCTCACAGAACCACACGCTATCCAAACCCCGGATTACCGACCGCACGATATATTCGACATCAATCTACTGTGGCGTTTCCAAATCACACGAGGACGAACTGAATCCCTGATTGAACGCAAAACCGAGGAAGAAAAGTGCTTTGACAGAAGATGGCAGTGCCATTGGCTAGTAGTGCGCAACGCAGACGAGAGGTGAATTCCATGAACAGGAAGCAAATCAGTGCCACAAAAACTCCTTCCAACAGTCTCCAGTAGGGGTTGAGGAGTATTTCAAGTACGGCCAACAGACGCAAGAAACACGCGTATTAGAAACTTCTTAATACTTGCACAGACTCGCCAGAAATACCTACCCGACAGACACTCTTGAAAGGTGTCACATGACAATGCCCTTTACCCTAGATAGGTATATGACTCCTCCCTGATGGATAGCAGAGGATAACCTTATACATAGCATTCATCCTGGCCCACCTTGTATCCTCACAGAAGGCTAATAAACATAGTAGCGCCGCTTCGGCCACGCGTCCAAGCTTCGTCATGTGACCTAACAAAGTGCGACTCCTGAAGAAGATGTCGACTTCATCGTGTAGACGGCTCATTCATAGATAACTAGTAACAGAAATCGTGAAAGCGATGCAGACATCTACATCAGTACTACGTTGAACATGAGAGCTTACTTGTTTATTCAGCCTTTCCCGGAATTCTATATTATTGTATTGCGACTCTCGGCCACCTTTATAGTTTGTTTCTCTCGATATAATTGGATGGAGGAAAATCGCAGCCACTCTCGATGCTACAGCACAGCCGAAAACTCCCGTGCCCTGCAAAATAACTGTGGACGATGATTTCTGAAATGTTCAAATTTTTCACTCTCTTCGCTCTCGCAGTCTTCTTCCTCACAGATGCATCTACGCCCTGAGCATAAGTCCAAGAGGAACATGACCGCGTCGAGCCGAATGCGCATTTCGCCCAGGGTAAAGCTCCACGTGGCCGAAGCATGTCGTTTCAGAGAAACATTCCGCAAACGAGGAGAAATGTAGATGACAGGATTGATTCAGTCTGGTACATACATGCGCCGGCGATGGCCACGTAGTGAGTACTCGTACGTACAGCAGAACAGGAACTAGTTAGTTATCGTTGTATTCGTCTCGCCACTGCCATTAAACGATCAATCTACAGGTAATCAGTCCAAGCTACCGGTCGCATTACATACATATGGCCATGAGCCTTTTTGGAAAACAGTTAATAAATAGTAAGAGAGAACCGTGAAAAGTATTAACGTTAGCATAAATGTCTATTCCCAGCCAGCAGCACGAAATCTCTGACAGCCCCGGCTACGGCATGCCACTCCTCTGTATGCTGGGGTATGCAACAGTACTGTATGTGACCACCTCTTGAGAAGACGGTGCGGCACTGAGATTTACGCTCACCGGGTCGACGATATTAAGAGGTACTGACTGCTACACGTGCAGGTGTGTTCGGGGTTGGAGGGCCGTCTTCATTCCGATCGAGCCATGCATGCACTACAACATGAGCCCGGAGCCCGCAAATAGCTATTATCAGTGATTGTAGATGGTGTTGGGTTCGGGTTTGAGTTTGGCTTTGGGACCGGAGAAACGATAGCAGCGATTGCTCGTGCGAAGGCGGAGGTGATGCAGTCATGTACATGTGCGTGGTTTGGAAAGATAGGAGAAGGATATGCGCTTGCTTCAGGTCTTGCTTGAGTTTGCTCGTTGTTGAGTGGCTTCTGCTTTCCGCCCGCCCTAATACCTTCAGTTCCGCTCAATGCTCGTGCAGTCGTTTGAAGGGACTGAAACTTACGCCAGGCTCTTTGATGCAGCCGATTCTGTGTCTTCCTTCCGTCGCTCTTTCGCAGACGCTTTGCCCGTCCAGTCTTCCGATGTATATCGCGAGTCTGCAACGCGGCCATTTTCACCAGTAAACCGGTCAAAGGTTACTATCGCATACGAAAAGGGATATACCTCTTCAAGTTGGACCCCACGTGGGATATCAATCCTCTCCTTCGTGTACCCATGCCCGGTACCTCTTAAACTGGAGACTCTTTCCAAGACCGATCCAAATCCGGATGAATTTCAAAGCCCAGAGCGCAGAATAAACCCATTTCTTTTCTGCGACGTCATACACTGCTTCATATGCACTGTACTTACGTTCCTAGCCTCTGATCCCCCCCTCCCTCATAAGACTCCCCTCGCATTGGTCCGCCATCTGCACAAGAGGAGAGGCGTTGAGATTCGGAGGAGTTAAGATCGTGGCGTGCAGCATTGCTTATGAGCTAGACCCCGATGCAGGCAAGCGGCCTAAAATTGCACTTTTCGGCACGGGAGCTAACGTGCACTTTTTGCATTCCTTGGCCGGTGGACGGACATAAAAATGGAGGTGCTACGGCTATAGCTTGGGATGAAAGTGACGACAGAAAGGATGGATGGTTCGACTTTCGTCCGGGTAGTGAAAGACTTGGGCTAAGGGGAAAGTGTATATATAAGAGCTGGGCTGGCGTTTGTTCACTGATATTGATACCATTCCATTCCACAGCAGATTCCACTCTGGATCTCGAGAGATATCAAACACTCTTCTATTGTGATATACCCCCCGTACTATTTCCAACATGCCGGCTATCCAAGGACATGTCAACTTCAATCCGGACAAGGACATCCCTTCTCTGGAAGGAAAAGTCATCTTCGTCACTGGAGGTATGGCGGCTTGGAACCCACACTCTCTCGTACATCATGATCTTTACCCTACTAATACCCTCCAGGAACTGCGGGTATAGGCGCATCCACTGTTCAACTCCTCGCCGTCCACAACCCCTCTCATATCTACTTCTCGGGCCGCAATGCGAAGGCGAGCGATGCCCTCATAGCCAGCATCCACGCCACCCATCCAAAGGTCGGCCTAACATTCGTACCGATGGATCTCACATCCCTGTCTTCTGTGAAGACTGCCCTCACCACACACTTCACCCATACGCGCCTCGATATACTAGTCTGCAACGCCGGCATAATGGCCCAACAAACAAAACTCAGTGCCGATGGCTACGAGATCCAATTCGCAGTCAACCACCTGGGCAACGCAATGGTGACGACATATTTGCTGCCTACAATGCTCGCGACGGCGAAAACATCCGGTTCGGATGTGCGCATAGTGAACCTTACTTCGTTGGGATATGGTCTCCATCCGGGGGATGGGATATTGTTTGACGAACTCGATGCGCATAGTGTTCAGAACCGGTTCTTCATGGGTCCGTGGATGCGGTACGGACAGTCCAAACTCGCGAATATCTTGTACGCAGCAGAACTCGCGCGACGACACCCGGAGGTCACAGCCGTGAGTGTGCACCCAGGTGTTGTCAACACGGATCTGGTGTACACGCAGACCTTCATCAATCGTACGTTTATTCGGATAACGAACGTTTTTATGGGAGAAAAGGCGTTGGAGCCCGAGCAGGGTGCGTGGAATCCCGTGTGGTGCGCGGCGGCAGCGAAGAAGGAAGATCTGAAGAATGGGGGATTCTATGTGCCTGTAGGATTGGAGAGCTCAGACGATTTGAAGAAAGATAAGTTGGCTGGTGGAGCGGAGAGTGTGGCATTGGCGAAGAAATTGTGGGAGTGGACCGATGGGATTTTGGCGAAGGTGTAGAAAATCCAGGGGGCAGGACCTCGAGTGGGATGGTATGGGTAGAGACGTAGAATGGAGATGGAGAGACTAGCAACAATATGGATCTCGATTCAGTACAACTTACAACAATGCCCATCAACCCGTACCCTTCAAAGCTACCTTCCCCGAGATCTTTCCCTTCCCTTCTGTAGCAGCTAGCTTTCTCCTTTGTTCCTCTCGCTCCTTTAGATCGGTATTAATATTGAAATGCGCTCTCCGTATCTCATCGTACATCTTTCCCGCCGTCACACCTTTCACAGGCGCTTTCCACTTGCCCGTAATCTCTGTCTCCAACAAATCCGAGTTTACGATAGCAGGCTCGTACGCTCTCAAAACGAAGACGATGCTGAATCGGTACTTTGGAGGCTGTGATTCTGGGGATAGAGATGATGGTGCGGATGCAGGAGTCGGTCCGGCTTTTGGTCGTCCATATGAAACGACTCTATGCCCACCTGCCGGATATCTATAATTTGACAACCGCTCCAACTGCCGTCCACCTAGCAGTGTCGCGCTCGGATTGATGTAGTTTTTCTCGATCGGGAAAAACTGCTTTCCATTCCAAACCTCCAGCCCGGGCACATCACCCACAACAATACTCAATAGCCCCAGATCAGCATGTGGCTCAGCAACAACCTTTTCCTCCCAACTTTCATACCGAAACAACCTCAACATTGTTGCCGTCTTGTCCTCTTCCTTTTCGCCGAGCCTCCTGCAAGAGCCCACGAAAGCTCTCAGGCCTTGATCTTCGCCGTCGAGAATGGCGAGAGTGCCGTTGATGCGGCTAAGGCATGTGTCAAGATATGCGCCCATTAGATCCCAATAGCGGTTCGCCGGTCCTTTGAGCACATCGGGAGTATATGCCAGCGTTCGGAGCGTAATAAACTCTTTCTCTCCGGGAATCTTGCTCCAACCCTCCTCGCTACCCAATCTCGTTTTCCATTTCTCCTTCTCTTCATCTGGCAAATTGAAGAACGCCTGACTAGCAGCAAACAAATCCGCTGATGCCTGTTGCAGAGGATGTGTTCCAGGGGCGACGTGTTCAGGCGCGGTCGGAGTCAGAATTGATGGAGATGGAGATCGTACTTCTTGGGTTTGCGCAGCTGGTTGTGGTTGTGGAAACGTGACCACCGTCCACCCCAGTCTTCCTAGTGTTTGCTGGTTCTCAGAGAGAACGAGAGGCAGCGGAGAAGTTTGAAGTGGTGGTCTGGCATCTTTTGGTGGTGCTGTGGAACGTCGATGGCGTGAGCGGAAGCGCGATATAAGATTGGAGATGGAGAAATGGTCTGAGGATTTGGGTGTCGAAGTGGAAGTTGCAGCCGCCATGGTTCGGAGGAGAAGCGTCGTTTATAAGATTCAGAAGCTCTCAAAAGCTACTGAGACCTGGCCTCGAACTTTCGAGGATAATGTCAGGAGACGAGGTCGGTTGAGGTTGAACAAATTGATCGAAGTTGAGGGCCGAATGACGTCACGTGCGCTAAGCCACAACACAGCCTACACATCATTCACAACTGGACAATGGTCACCAGCTTGCGCAAGTTCGAGGCAGATTCAAGGCTCTCATCTGGTCATCACCCTTGGAAATATGTTCTACGAGTATTACACTACTGCAGGCTAATCGACTTCAGAAGCCTTAGTCGCTCTCCGCCCCTTACTCCACACAGCCCTCTCTCTTTCTCTAAACCACGTGGGCACAATAGCCTTGATTCGAACAGCCTCCTGACTTTCGATCCCATCCTTCACAATGAACACGGCGGATGGATTGAAAGTCACGCCCTCATTGCCCACACGCATGTCGGTCATCATCTCCAGCCGGCAAAGTGCGAGGCCCACGTTCCCAATACCGACGAGAAATTTGCCTGTTGCTCTCACCCTGTTGGGATCTGCATAGCCCGGTAATGGTTTGATGTCCAGTCCGGTCTGTAGAGTTTCGGCGAGGGTCGTCGATGGATCGAACGAGAGTTTTGGGTCTTCTACGGATACTTGGTTTACTCCGGTTTCCTGGAGGGAGAGTTGCACTGGTAAAACACGTTTGCGCACTACGCCAGTATGTTTAGTTCGGATAGTGAGCTCTTGGCCAACATAACAACCCTTCCTGAAATCGATGCCCTCGCTCAAGTCGAAGTTGAACTCCATAGGCAATGCGCTCTCTCTTTGTATTTCCTTCGGGCCCTCGGGAATACCGTGTAGGTACCGCCGTATGTGGTACTGCTGCGTATCGATGACAGGGAATGGTGGATTCGCTTTCACGCCGTCGCCTCCCTGGTTTCCCTGAAACAGACATCGTGTGCCAAAATAGGGCGCTCGTGGGTCGGGAAGAGAAAGTATGAGGGATTCGTCTTGCAATGCGCTCTGCTCAAACCCCCATGCCGCCCATATGCCCACCTCATTCTCCGGCACCATAGAAACCGTGATCTTGCTCCGCAGTTTATGTCTCTTCAAATGCTTCAGTAGCATATCTGCCTCGTCGCCATCCACCTCGATGTAGCATGACCATTCTTTCCCAGGAAACACCCAGATGAAGGCGTCCCAAAGCACTCTTCCCCGCGCATTGAGAAAAGCGCAATAGAAGGATGTCTTTGAAGTTTCCACATTATTCGTTATAAGGCCTTGGAGGAACTTGGCAGCATCAGGGCCTGAAAGCGAAACGAGGCGACGGTGCGGCAAAGGTGCGAGACCCCGCTTTGCGAGTTGGGGATAAGGTGCGGGACTGAGATCAGTGGTATAGCGACGATGAGATTGAAGTGACCGTATTGCTCGAGGTGCACGCCGAATGTTTGCTCGGCTAGAAGTAGAGTGTGGATTGGTAGCGGAACGCGATGAGGGCGGGGTGTTGTCCGCGGAAGCGGAGGTGCTCAGGTGTCTAACTGGTGTAGAGGCCGAGCCGCGCAGCGGGCGAAGAGTATCTAAGCAGGAGTCGCAAATGAATGATGTGAGCTTGGCTCGAGAGCGAATTGTAAGGGGAGCCATGGTGCAAGCACGATAAAGGCGTTGGCTTAAAGAGCTCGGGACGAAAAGTTGGAGCTCTGCGGCATTTCCGGAGGTTAAGAGCTTGGCATTACAATGTGCAAAACAGAGCACTCTCTCCTTGGGTGTTGGGAACAACTTCATCTGACGTGAAGTATTTACATTACAACACTGAACAGAAAAACCCGCGTAAAGCGGTGACGGAAGCGAACAGTGAACAGGCAACGTTTTGTCAACGCCAAAAATGCCTCCCTAAATTCCTACCAGCGCACATGGGAAGAAGATAGCACACGGTTCTAATAAAACAAATGTCCCCAGTCCAACGCCGGATGCTGGCAAAAGCAGCTTCTCTCAAAGTGTGTGCCCTACGTCAGCAATCTCTTCCTTTTACAACGATTTCACACCAACTCTAATCGTTCTTTCTTGTCGTTAATCTCGCCCTCTCATCTCCATCCGTGGGGCTCGCAGGCTCGACCTCATCGTCACTCCACTTGTCGTCCTCGCCCACTGCGAAAATAGTATCTCCATCCAAACTCTCCCTCGGCGGTACTACGGGCTTCTGTGGTTTGGGCGCGGGTAGTGGTGAGGCGTCCCGGTTGAAGCCGCCCTCATTTTGGGCGCGATGACGACGCGCTGGATCGTATGCGGGTGGGTTATCAATGGAGCCCTCCTCCTCGTCGAGCGAGTCGCGCATCGAGGCAATCTCGAAGCCTTCGTCATCTTGGGCAATCTGTGCATGCCATTAATCAAGGGTCCTAATTGCCTTGTAGGGGATATCTACCTCGTCGCTCATAGCAAATCTCCGGTTGTTTGCTGTTGGCCTCCACATATATGCAACAAAACAAACATCGGCCAGATAGACCAGGTTGAGCCATCCATCTAGCACGAACCACCTCGTTTGCCAATGTAGGGGCGCAAAGTCTGGAGTGGATGCGCTGGCGAACGTGAAGCTGTTGATGAAGAAGAACCCGAAGATGACAACAATGCTCGTCAAGATGCACCACCAGAGTTTCTTGTACATGGCGGCCTTGACGTGCTGCTTCCTCTCCAAGAGATCTTTCATGGTGAAATTAAGCGAGTTTAGCGTCCAGATGTAAAATGCCGTCAGCGTAGCAGAAAGGGGTAAGATGACTAAAAGCACAAGGGGACCAGCATCATCCGGTCGAATAGTCAAAGACGCGACCGCATAAACAACGCCAAAGACGAAGTGAGCAACCGCAAGCCAGCGAACAATAGTCATCGTTCTGCCCAAAGTATGCTTGACCACGCCGTAGCCCATGCACACAATGAGGAGCAGGAAGAAGGAGAAAGAATTCCGGAAGGCGTTCAGAACAGCCACAACGATCATAAGTGCCTTGGCACCCACGTTATTTCCATGGCGGTTCTGGAAGTCGTAAAAGCCCCAGGTCATCAGCATCTCGAGGACGAGGAAGACGAGAATGGCAGTAATGTAGTTCTGTACAGCGAGGATATCGGACCTGTTCTGAAAGTACAAGAACGCCCAAAAGATGCCAACCACAAAGTATACGATGGTGATACCGCCATAAAAGGGGAGCTTGGCGATCTGGGCGGCCGGGAGCTCCCCAAACGCATTTTGGAAAGTCACAATAGCCTCGTACTGGAGATCTGTTGCACTCATTGCCACGCAATAATATCCCGTCTTGAGAGGTACCTTTTCGGTGCCGGGAGCAGTTGGGTAGTTGACCGCAATGGGTTCTTTGAGGTGGACTGCAGCCGTGCGGATGTAGTTCTTGGAGAGAGTATCGGCGTTTTCGGCAAGGAGCCATTCGCCCTTTTGTGTCGCATTACAGTAATTGAGTTTGATGGAGTTGTCGTCGCATATAAGCTCGCGCTGGCTTCTGGTCAGTCTCATCGGGCACAGCGCAGGAGGCTGAGTTACACACCTGATCAACGGCCACTTCTGCCGGTTTCCCTAGAAGATTGGTGTCTTTCCATTCCCAAATCACCACAGATACGGTAGGATCTTCTTCCGCTTTTATATCCGACTTCTTTATGAATTTGACCAAGATGAAGGGGTCCTGCTGGCCGCCCCACGACTTCTTGCTATACATGCCGGAGCATTTCTGGGCGTCATCTTGGGTCTGGCGACGTGTTAGTGGGCGCGATATAGTGGACAGCCTAGGAACTGTACTAGTTTCATATCAACAGCGGTGACAGCTGCGATGGTCGACGCCAGCAGAAGCGCGGTGGTCCGCACCCATAGCTTCATGATGATGCCTGGTGAGGCCAGCTGGCGGAGGGTCGGAAGAAAAGAGCTGCGGGCGGGCAGAGGACGATTGATGGGTGGTAGTCGGTGGAAGGATGCGTCGCTTTCTCACGTCGTCAACATAGCACGCGGAGGTGTTGAGTGCATGTGTTGAAGATCGAAGGCGAGGCGATGTTTGCTGTGGAGCTTCCAGTGCCAGTTCGCGTCGTCGTCAGGGTAGGCCCGTGCGCCATCTCACTTTCCGGCTGCAATCGTGGCGCAGCTGCTGACTCCACATAGATGAATAATAAATTAATAATACATCAAAAACTCTCCAGGTTGGGCTTTTGTCCATATTTGGCCCCCAGATAGACGTCTTACCGGTATAGCTATACCACCACCACCACCACCACCACCAACAACAACATGCCTGGAAAACACCTAACTTTTGTCTCTGAAAAGCCTTGTCGGCGTTGCAAAGAGAATCTTGCTGTTCTCGTCGTTCGCACAGAGCCGCTTTGCCGGTTCGTACTCGGCCCCGAGGCAGATGATTCATGCAAGCTTGCTAAGATATTGGCAGAGACTGCTTTTTGAGATATGTGCACACAAAGGTCATCAAGCGCATGGAGTCCTTCCGTGTGCGATTCTCGGACAATGATCAGCAGCGGAAGATCCTTCTTCCTATTTCCTTTGGTGTTTCCTCGGTCACTCTTCTTCATATCCTGGACCAACATCTCAGGACTCAAGCAGAGAAAACCAGACGGACGGGCTTTTCACTTAGCATACTTTTTGTGGACACGTCGAGCGTCGAGAAGTCATGCTCAGGCGACACTCTGATGGCTCGGGTACAGGAACGGTATCCCGATCATCAGTATGCGTCACTGCCTTTGCACGACGTCTTCCGCCTCGTAGACAAGGATACCTCGTTGTTAGGCCTTGTTCCTGGATTGAAAAGCAACCAAGATTTATCTAGTCCAGAGCAGCTTTCAAGCTTGATTAACTCGCTCACCTCCGCCACGGCGAGAGCAGATGTCATTCATGCCCTCAAAACAAGGCTAATTGTCGAGTACGCCAAATCGATAAGATGTGAAGGCGTTCTCTGGGGTGACAGCACCACCAATCTCGCCCAAAAGACCCTTGCCGAGACTGCCAAAGGACGCGGATTCTCATTGCCCTGGCAAGTAGCCGAGGGTGAGTCTCCCTATGGTATCACTTTCAACTACCCCCTCCGCGACGTGCTCAAGAAAGAACTTGTATCCTTCGTTGAACTCTCCGAGCCATCAATGTCACCCTATGTTCACGAGCCCTCCTTGGGTGCGACTCAAGCGTCGATGAGCTCGAAGAATACAACTATCGACGATCTGATGAAACAGTATTTTGAGTCCGTCGAGGAAAACTTCCCAAGTATCGTTTCCAACGTCGTTCGCACCTCTAGCAAGCTTGCAGCAATACCAGGCACTAGCTCTGATCCCCACTGTAGTCTTTGCTACATGCCTGTAGCTGGTGGTCGTTTCGGAATTCACGGTTGGGGAGGTGATCAAGAAGACGGCTTGGAGGTTCCGGTCGTGGGAGGCGGTAAAGGGCTCTGCTATGGATGCACGCGATCTATCCCTTCGTCATGAGCAAAAACAACGGTCAAATTACCAGGTGTCACCAAAAGTCGCCAACGAATACTTAGCCTTGTGCTCCCCCTAGACATGACGTTGGGGACTGTCATGTCCTGCAAAATCCACACGATACCTTCCAGTCAGAAATCAGGAACCGCACTGCGTCCTATTATCTGTCATCTGGTTTTGCCTGTTTCCCAAGTCCAGGTCTGGGTTCTGCCAATTCGTCAAATTACCAACAGCCTTTTCCCAGAGCAAGTCTCCGTAAAAATAAACTCACGCTGCGTAAAGGCCCACAGGCGAGGATACCTCACTCTTTGGAAGGCAACATGGTGGAAGTTAGCCTACTGAACGTGTCTAGCCCACTCGCTAGTAGGTGGTTTGATTCAATCTTGACTTCAAGAACGCCACACAACGATGTGGCTTGGAAGTGCTGGGATAGCAAGTGCATAAGTTTACTACCGCCATGCATCGAAAAATCGCGTGAAAAGCGGGCAAAGATCTTACGCCACTGTGTAATGGTGGTAACGATTTGGCGTAGATGCTTGTCCACGTCGGCGTTGTTGTAGTGATATTGCTTTAGTCCTCAGTCCGTTCCACAGAGCCATCCGCCAGAATCGTGCGACAATTGTTCTGTTGACTTGATTCACAAGGTATCCGGTTGCAGATACTTGTTCAACTAAAAACTGGTTTACAAAATGCTTGCACGTTATTGTACCTTCTATCGCCGTGACTGCAACGAAAATCAAAAAGTCGTTGATGACTTGGAACGAGCCCGAAAGGACGCAAGAATTAGGCCAAAGGTGGATGGAAAGACAGGTCGACAAAACACTTTGCGACGCTGTTCACGGAGAGTCTGGTCATTGCCAGTGGGACACTGATTGCAACGGCATGTTGGTATAGTCTAGCCCGCCTGCAGATAAGCGTGGTGCTATGAGGTCCTTTCGAATCGGTACTACTAAAAGTAGAAAGACGCCTTCTCTCGGTCAAATTCAGCATCTCCAAATGTACTCGAGTTGTTACTATAAAAAAAAGCAGCGTTTTGCTAGTGGGTTCACGTGTTTTACTTGATCCAGATGCATGTACTGTGGACTGCTGTGAGGTTTCGTGGAACAATCATCCCGATCCTCGAAACCCAAAAGCTAACATTATCAGCTTTCTACAACGCTGACAACGAGCAGATATCTACATATAGTCAAACACGGGCTTTCTTAAAGCCGGAAGGAAGCGCATGCTAACTAATATTTGTTAACTCGATGTAGATGGCTGCTTCCTACACAGTGTTTACACGTATTTAGATGCAGTAACTTTTAGTAGCTAACAAACTCGGCAATTACTTCATAATTACCTAATGTCTGGTCTCATAGAGGCAATCAAAAGAGGGGAAGGAAGATGTTGAATACCTTGTCTGTGAGTGTGCTACCTCTGAACTAGGACTTGATATACTCGATTATTCTATGTCGAATGCATCGAGTCGCAGATACGAACACATAGCATGCCAACGAGGTAACAGAGCTCAGTGCCACTGTCGCCTGTTCGGTCCAAGCCTCGATGTTGGGTATACCTACCCCTTGAAGCAGTTACTTACTCTAAAGTAGAGTAGTAAACATCTCAATACCGAGTAGAAATAGTATGTACGAAGACCGCCACCATGTCAAATTTCACAATGTTGTACTGTAGAGATTTCACCTTTAAAAGACATCAACATCAGAGAAGAGAATCAGGATTTGGGAAAACGATTACGTTTACAATCACATTCACATGCGTCTCTACTTAACCGTGTTTAATTATAGCTTCATATGAAGGTCTTATAGCCGGTGAGATCCTTTGTAGGATCATATAATACACTCTTCGCTTGTTTCTATCTATATAATGTATTGTTTGTTTTATATCTTAACCTTCCTAGGTGATGATGATGATGTGGGAATGGATTGAGATGCATATACAGCTTGAGGTGGTCAGAAGCCAGTAGAACGTGTGTTGATTGGCATTGAAAATCATCTTCGATTATTTCAAAGATTACTATTAATTATAGAAAGTATATGTACATAGATAATATTATATGCATGCAAGCAACCTTATGTAAACGATACGAGAGACAGGCGCCCGGGCACACGGAGATGTGTCTGTGCACCCACGCTAAGGAGTTACCCCCCCCCCCCCAGTCTCTATATCTCTCGAATCTACCTATACGTCGTGTCTGCAGCGTCCCAAAATCCCCACGATCCCACGACTTGTTGCGCCAACGCAGTGAAGAAGGTAGAGGTGATTGTCTGTTATCGTTTCGAAGCTGCCTACTACTCCGCGGCAGTGAATTGCCTCGTTACAACGCCCTCCCCGCCGTCTGTACCCCCCGATTGCATCGTACATTAACCATTATGACCAGCGCCAAAAAAAGACGGCGGCATATACTGCACTATACATGTACCAGCAGCCTCAACCCTACCATGTACCGCCTGTCGCCCAACCATATATTAACTACTCCCTCCACAAGCAGCCACTCACGCCCGCACGCCTTACCCGACGTCGCCGCCCTCTCTGCACTCCAGCCGCATCGCTGCACTCCACATACATCAGGCCTGCAGCTCCGTGCCCTCTTCATACCAGCGGCGCATCCTACTCTGCACCTAATTGTCCGACCTAGCTATATGCGCATAACAACAGCACGATATAGCTATAGCAGCCATCGACACTTTTTATCAACAGAGCCCTCAGCTTGCCTGGAACGGAAGGTTGGCCATTGTTCCGTGCGACAGAAAAGTGCCGAAGCACTCGCGCACGTCCAGGACGAGAAGGTCTGGTGCCTCCCACGCAGGCTGCGTTGCGGCGCGCTGGTTTCGTTTGATCCACGCGATACTCCACACCGGAGAGCCCCACATCAAGGGTGTGGACGCTGCACTATTGCTATTCCGAGCTTGAAAGGTGCTTATACCCAGTGGCACTTCGCTGAAGGAGCTCGAGAGGGCGGACGACGGTTCGGTGTCCATGTGCGCGCGTTGCAGCCAGCGGAGAGAAGCTTCAGGACCCGGTAGCCATTGCATCATGGTCCAATTGAGCATTTCAGTCGATGACCAGTTGTAGCCTTTCCCATCCAAGTCGCTCTCGTGGGGGCCAAATGGAACTTCGCGGCGTTCAGTCGGGGCGGCGGATCGGATCTCGTCCTCGTTGTTGGCTGACCTCTCTTGCATTTCCAACTCACCCGGGTCGAGGAACGGCGACCGTGATCGTGATCGTGATCGTGATCGTGACGCCAGCTGCGTACTCTGAGGAGAACGAATGTGCGTTATGTCGAGAAGATTTGCGAGTAGGCCAATTGGGGAGTCGCACAGCGAGAAGGCAAGAGTCTGTGGGCGCAGTGTGGTTCCCATCAGGTTGTGAGAGTACGGTAAGTCTCGAATTACCGCGTCTAATTCAGCCGTAACAGGCTGCTTGAGCTCATCAGGAGTATAGCCAAAGCTAAGTAATGGGACTTTGGCTTTGGTGAGCTTCGCAATGCGGTGCTTGATGTACGCCACAGGGCTTCCCTTGAAGGTAGGTTCCATAAAGGACGGGTTGGCTGTATGCACTGCGACGCAGCTGTTGGGATGGTTCAAAGCCAGTGCTCGACAGATGCCAAAGCCCCTGTTACTTGTCAGCTTTCATTTCCTCTCTGTCAACCGGCTCTATCTTACCATCCCGTCCCATGCGCAACGAACCTCTGATATCCCAACCTCTCCATCACCTTCTGGAATACGTCGGCTGTCTCCCTCAGCCCAAAGTCCTCTCGTTCGCTCGCATCGCTGAAGCCAAATCCGGGGATACTAGGGACGATGACATGGAACGACTGCTGCGCGCCGGCGCCAAAACTAGGCAGACTGTGTGGATCCGTGAGCGCATCGATAATCCGATGGACTTCGATGAAAGAGGATGGCCACGAATGGCAGAACAACAGCGGAATAGCATCCTTGTACTTGGACCGCTTGTGCACGAAGTGAACTTTCAGCGACTGTGCCGGAGCTGGACTATCTGCGGTGTATGGGGGTGGGGCATGACCCGTAGTCTCAGTCGCAGTTGTGATGAAATTTGATGGGAGAGGGGACACCGAGGGTATCTGGATTGTCGTTCGGAACTGAGGGAGCGAGCGATTGAACTGGGTTTCTTGCGTCCGCCAGTCATAATGCTCAAGCCTATAAAGAAGGGTCAGTATATGGCCTACAGTGGAGCTGATATAGGGTGTTTGGAGGATTTGTGTTAGGGGTTCATGCGCCTGGATTCGGACGATTGTACGAGAACGGACGACGCCGATAATATCGAATGCTCCCATTACGGAGAACCTGACTGTGAAGAAGAGCGGGGGATATGGTGGGACTGATGCGCGGAGACCAATACTCCTCGCGAGTCGCACGCGCGCCAGCACGCATCCCCACTCCGGGACCTCAACCCACCCAGCGATCACAACAGGCCCCTCTCTCTTCCTTCCTCTCGATCACGTCTCTTCTCGCATACTTTACGCCAGTCGTCGAGCAGACGAAGCACCACGCCAGTCCTTGTCGCGTACGCGCGCGCATTCCACCTTCACGACCCATCTCCCTCCAACATACATCAAAAGAAGATCAAAAACATTGTATCATTCTCTCCTCGTATCATATCATATCATATCATAGTCTACTCACCAGTAATCGAGTATCGGCTCAAGCACATCCTTGGGCGTACCCTGCGTCCACCTCCTCTCATCCTTGAGATCCAATGCGCGCGGCAGCCGCGTAAGCTGGAGTTTCTTCTTGGTGAGCTCCAGGTACTTGGAGCTGACCTATATCGCGCGTCAGTAAGTCTCTCAAAGACCTGAGGATTTGCATTTCCGGCGTGTGAGAAAGGAGGGGGAAGATGATGATAAGATAGATGAGTGGGGACGGAGGAGGAAGGGGGGGGGAGGAACGAACATGCATGCTATACGGCACCACCTGATCCTTAGTAGGAACAGTACCAGCAATCGTCGTCGCCGCGGCAGCCATGATCCCAAAAGAAAAAAGAAATGGGAGATGAGATTTATAATCCTCGACTATTAATTATTGCAGATAACTACTACGGGTACAACAGTGATTAAATCATGCAACACCTCAGCTCGGCTCAGGGCTAGGAATTCGAGAGAGAATTGTAGAATGATGAACGTTTGAGATTGCCCATTCAAATGATAATAACCCCCTCCCGCAATAGCATGACGAGTTAATCCTACAATCTCACAATACCAGTTTGCCCAGAGCACGCGTAGATCAGAGCACAAGTGGTAACATTTATGCTTGCGCGTTCAGTACCTCACCGTGCATGCATCTAGACCTCCTGGCAGTGTACGACTCACAACAGCTCGCGTGTTGTCGTTGGTCAGGTCCAAAAGTTTAGCTGCATTCGCGACTTCGTTATTTAAGATGAACAACGTTTGCCACAATCGCACAGCCACGACGTGGCGCACGAGACCCCCTTGGTAAAGCGATCAACAAGAAATGTTTCAAAATAAGCCAAGCAGGCAAAGTCGCGTAACAGGGCACACCAATTAACAGTCTAGATTGCTTCTATTCTAGAGAATATTTCCAAGGCTAGACAGAAGGGTGTGGCAACTTGCTAACCCTGTTCCTGTCCTCCTGTCGTTCTGCCGCTGTTCCTCTGGGGACCCGGGCCCACGAACGATCGAGACTTGCGTGCACGCTACACCCAGACGACGTACGCGTTACACGTCCCTAACCGTCGGCGGCGTCGCCACATTGCCACCTCCCTGACCCCCGGCCTGATTCCCTCTCAAGTTCAGGCTCCCGATTCGCTGCACGAGGTTGCTCCCTACGGCATCCACTGCACCCCGTGGTGCCAGAAGAGAAGGTGTTTGTGCAGCCGCCTCTTGGACGCGGAATAGTCTTATGCTAGTGTTGTTCCACACGCCCGCCGTGCCTTTGGAAACAAGCAATTCCCCGGCGAAGACAAAACTCCAGAGCAGAGACTCGTACCAACCTAGGGATAACGGGGACCACTCGAAGAGGTGTACCCTGATAGGTGAGGCGTCGATGCCGCGAACTTCTGTTTCGCGAATTGCTTGTAAGGCGGCGGCTGTGTCGTTGATACTGTTTGGTCCAGGGATCTTGACACCGAGTTGGGAAATTAGTTGGAGGATGGTGTGGAGGGGGAGCTCGGTGAGCCAGCTCTCAATCTGAGCATGATTAGTTTTGCCAAATTTGAATGGAGACAGGGAACGTACCCATCCAGAGGAAGGTGTGAAGAACTCGTTTGCACCTAAGGCGGGTGTAGGCATGGCGATGCTGCTGAGGCTAGTCGTGCTGTTTTGACGCGAGAACGCAGGTTGACCTACGGGTCTCTTTCCCCGCGCTTTCTCCGACATACCACGGAGTTGGAGAGGCACTGAGTCATCGACAGATGATGCGATTGATGCGCTTTGAGAGGCCCCTGAATGGGACACTATAGGCGATAGCGGAGTCTCTGTGGACTGCGATTCCTCAACATCGGAATCATCGGAATCTCCGATGGCGAAGGCACTATTTTCTTCCGGCACATCGCTCAATGTTGGAGTTCGCGGAATTATCGGACTCCTCAGGCTGTCAATGGAGTCTTCCCTTCTCAGCTCTCCACCATTGTCTTTTCGCATCTGATTCTGGCGCGCGATCTCTTCTTGGCCACTTTCGAGGGTAAAATCTCGAAGAGCTTGGAACTTTTTCCGCGAGCGGATGATGGCGTATATCAGATTCGGATTCTCTTGATAGGTGTTAGCAATCCAAGTCAAATAATGGAAGGACAATCCATACTTTGATACTGATTCTCGATGATGGCGTTCAAAGCCTCGAGCAGAGACTGAAGAAGGGTGTGGTTGGTCTCGTTCGCAAGCAAGAAGCTAGGTGAGGACATGGACGCGAAAAGCTGCAACAGTTTGGAGCTAGGCGCGCGACCAAGATTCTGTATATACGCAGCCACGTTATTGACGATGGCTAGTAGAGCAGGGTAGATGGCATCTAGTTTCCCTTTGCTCGTTGTGAGCAGTGTGTATATGGACTAAAAGAGTTAGTCTTTGTTCCTTGCTCGCACGATGAACACATGTACGTACTGTGATCAGATAATCGGCATATGTGCCATGAAAGTTCGGAATCCGGATGCTTGCTGGGAGAGATTCTTGGCCTTCAAACGTCTTGTTGAGGCTCTTCCCAAAGTGAGGCTCAACACTCAGGGTCTGAAGGACAAAAATGCACATTCTGACTAGCCCTTGTTTCGAAGGATCGTTCCGCTGATCGATGGCATAGTAGAGCACAAGCACTACAAAATCGTGTGCTCGATCAGTGTCGATAATGAAGGAGCGAAATCGTTTGTTGCATTGAAGAGCTTCCCAAAAAAGCATAATCATTTCAGGCGCCCATGTCAATGACTTTTGGCTCCCTGGGAGGTAGGACGATGTAGCTTGGAGTGGCTGGTTCAAAATTCTTGTCATTCCGTCTACCAGGAATTGGAAGTCCTGGGGTCGATGTAAACGACCGAGAAAATGGCGGAAAAAGTTCTTAGGCGGAGGACCGTTTCCAGGCTCCGGTATGGGGTAGAGAATCAGTACCAGTAGCAGTTGCAGACAGTATGTGACCAAGACCTGCTTTGAGTCTTTGAACACTACATGGTCGTATGGCACGCGCCATGATGCAGGATTGTACTTGAGAGTTGTGTTTAGAAGCGAGCAAAGAACCGAAAGAACCACCTGCTTGTCAGAACAGGTCGCAATATACGTAATGGCCTTGACTCCTTTGACGGGGAGGATATTGGCGGACATGTACATGGACTTGCTCGCTAGTGTGAGTAGCAGCCGCAATATCTCGGTTCTGTTGTTCTCGTATTCCTTGGTCGAGGCAATAGGTGTGTTGCATCCGACTCCGCTCTGCCAAATTGCATATGTGACTTTGCTCTTGCCGGCTGGTACCTTTGGTAATGTGAACTCTGAGAAGAAGAGCAGATCGATCAAGGTGTCGATGATTTCCTCCGCGAGTGGTTTCGCTTGCTCGAATTCAGGCTCCGCTTCGGTGGGCGTCTGCTCCGGGTCTGCCTCATCGAAGATGATCTCTGACCTGGCTAATTGTCCCCGCCGGCTGCGCTTCCGGCGGGCACCCCAGAAAAACTTGTCTTCCCATATCTCCAGATGGTCGGCCTCGTAGAGGAAGGGCAGGATGCGCGTGAGGACTCGAATGCAGTTGAGGGCGTCACGCTCAGGGGCAAGCTCGGGGTCGGGAAAAGAGGGATGGCTTCGTAGGACGCAGAGGCGCGAGGTGACTGCGAGGATGAGCGTCTCTAGGTTGGCGAGGTTGTTGTCGCGGGTGCGGCGAATGTCGGCGGGAGAGAAGAGCGAGAAGACATCTTCGGTGGATTCGGGGAGCTCCCAGAACTACGCGCGCGGATCAGTATGGTAGAGAGAGAGTAGCAGAGGCAGAGCAGGCCTTACGCCAGTCCAGTAGGCATCATCGGCGGGGATCTGCTTGGGCTCGGAAAGGCGGAAGATGCCTTGCTTGAAGGTGAGTTTGGAGTCGGAAGCGCCCATCGGAATGCATGTCCCACGATGCTATATGTGCATGGTGTGTGGGGGGGTGGGGGGGAAGAGGGAGGGGGGAGGTAGCGGGAGACGTGATGAATGTTGGCGGTGGTGGATCGGTCCTCCGCAAACACCAGGTTACACAATAAACACCTGGCATCGGCCCTGTCTCACATGCCATTTAGCGTGGCTAACATCCAGCAGCACCACGCACCTGAAGCTGGGTTTATTATGAACATGTATTTTATTCTTATAAATTCCTTGCCATATCTCTTCTGCTGGCAATTCACCAGTTGATATATGTAACCCGCAACCGTCGCTGCACGCGCTGCGCTATGGAGTGAATGAGGCGCTCTGCTTGTGGCTGACCTCTAGCTCTAGCTCTAGCTCTAGCTCCTTGGCACGTTTCCATAGTTCAACTATCTGCCGTTGCCTTCTCCATCTCAACAAACACCACTTCGCTCCATCTCTATCCCAACCGCCCACTCCACCCCCGAACGTTCTCGCTCACCGTACTCTCCACCCGGATCGCGCATACTAATCTCAGTCGCAGTCGAAGCACATCAAACAAGGCACGCAAAGCCATGCCACCCAAGCGCAAAGCCCAGGCAGCGGTGGCGGACGAGGATAGCGGTTTGGAAGATACGGTGGAGGCGGAAATGAGCGACCAGGAGACCTATGATAGACTGCGGAGCACCTTTGACGTCAAGGCCATGAGCAGGGCGGCCAAAGCGAAACAACCCAGGGACGCAGCATCCTTCCTTTTCAAGAAGTGCGACCAGTGGGATGCCCCGCTCAAGCCCGACCATGCCAACCGCCCGCTATGGGTTGACGATGCCGGCCGTATCATTCTTGAGTCTTTTAGCCCCATATTCAAAGATGCCCAGGACTTTTTGATCAACATTGCTGAACCCCAGTCCCGTGTCTCCCGCATACATGAGTATTCTTTGACCACCCATAGTCTGTTCGCCGCTATCTCGATTGGCCAAACCGGTAAGGAAATCATCGACACTCTAGAGCGATATTCCAAGACTGCCTTGTCACCCACTGTCATCAAATTCATCGAAAAATCTACGGGCTCTTTCGGCAAGGCGAAGATAGTGCTGAAGAAGACACTCTCTTATATCGAGAGTGATGACCCCGCCATTCTCCAGCGACTCCTCGCGGACAATGAAATCGCCTCATGTAGAGCCGATGCAACCGTCGGCTTGATCACAGAGGTTGCACCCAAGATAGGTGTCATGGCAATTCCTGGCACCAAATTGGCAGCCGGGGCGAATCAAGTCGCCCAGCAAGTGGAGGCAACCGCCGAAGAAGCTCTGGCGCCAAGCGATAACGACATGATTGCAGCGTTACGGGAAGATGACGAGGACGAGGAGATTGCTCAGGTCCACTCATTCCAGATCCATAGCGAAAAGCGCGAGGCGGTGGTCAAGCGGTGTCAAGATATTGGACTGCCGCTTACTGAAGAGTACGACTACGAGAGCGACCAGCACAACGCGAAACTAGACATTGACTTGAGGCCTCATGCACAGATTCGGTACTATCAAGAGAAGGCTCTGGGCAAGATGTTCTCCAACTCTAGAGCCCGTTCTGGCATCATCGTCCTCCCCTGCGGCGCCGGTAAGACATTGGTAGGTATCACAGCTGCTTGTGGTGTCAAAAAGTCCTGCATGGTGCTCTGTACGAGTGCCATGTCTGCGGTGCAGTGGCGAGCCGAATTCCTGAAGTGGTCAAATATCAGCTCGGATGACATTGCTGTCTTCACTTCGGAAAACAAAACCGTCTTCCCTGGAAACGCGGGTATCATCATCAGCACATACACGATGATTACTTCGACGCGAAACCGGTCTCACGACTCTGAAAAGGTCATGAAGTTCATCCAGGATCGGGAATGGGGATTGCTGATTGCTGACGAAGTACACGTCGTCCCAGCACAGATTTTCAAGAAGGTCACGCACGAAATTGCCTCTCACGCCAAACTCGGCTTGACGGCGACGCTGCTTAGAGAGGACGACAAGATTGGGGATCTCAACTTCTTGATAGGCCCAAAGCTCTACGAGGCAAATTGGCAGGAACTTTCAGAACAAGGTCACATTGCCAAAGTGCAATGCGCCGAGGTGTGGTGTCAAATGACGCCAGAGTTCTACACGGAGTGGCTCAAGCCGTCTTCTGTCCAGAAGAGGGCTCTGCTTGCCGTTATGAACCCCAGGAAGTTCCAAGCCTGCCAGTTTCTCATCGAGTACCACGAGCGACGCGGTGACAAGATCATCATTTTTGCGGACAATGTCTTCGCTTTGGAGAAGTATGCGAAAAAGCTGGGCAAGGCCTACATTTACGGTGACACGCCGCAGGCGGAGCGACTTCGCATCCTTGAGAACTTCCAGCACAACGACCAGGTCAACACAATCTTTCTGTCCAAGATCGGCGACACGAGTCTCGACTTGCCAGAGGCAACCTGTCTCATCCAGATCTCATCCCACTACGGCTCACGTCGTCAAGAGGCGCAACGTCTGGGTCGAATCCTAAGGGCAAAGCGAAGAAACGACGAGGGATTTAATGCGTTCTTCTACTCTCTAGTGTCCAAGGATACGGATGAGATGTACTACTCGTCTAAACGCCAGGCTTTTCTAGTCGACCAAGGATATGCGTTCAAAGTCATTACTCGTCTTGAAGGCATGGAATTGAACACCAACCTTGCATTCTACACGCCACAGGATCGGAGGGAGCTCCTAATGGACATTCTTCTTTCGAAGGAGACGGATGCGGATACGGAAAATATCAAAGGTGACATGTTTGGGAGCACATTTGCTTCTACGGGGCGGAAAGGCAGAAGAAAAGCCAACGGCAAGCGGACAGCGGGAACGCTCTCGGAACTCTCGGGTGGGCAAGACATGGCCTACATTGAGTACAACAAGAGTCGGAACAAGGAACTGAACAAGAAGGCGAAGACGGTCAACAACTCGTTTCTCCGAAAGCTGCAGACGACTTCATCGAAGAAGAGGGTAGCTAAAGAGTTGTAGACGGGTAGCATGGACACGCAAGGGGCTGGCTGTGTAGAAGACGTTGACAAAATCGTCAGCCTTCTCACCCTGTGGTCGGAACGAGGTGCCGAGACTAGTAAGAGTTTCCGGGATCAGGGATGTGGTGACAAGGTTGTTGGCGTCTGGTGGTCAGTGCCCGTGACAGGCTGATGGTTTAGCTTAGATCTGATGGCCTTTGTAGTAGGTTTGTGGCAGCTATACAAAGTACGAGCAGGTGATTTGGATGCATTGGCGGGCGTTTTTTTTCTTCATTAGTGTGTCTGGCATGACAAACTATGGACGTGTTTGGAGAGACATGGATGGCGACTTTCATTTTTAGCGGGTTTGATGGTCTTTGTGCCCTGGTCAAAAGGTTACTAAAAAACCCCCCCCGGTCGATAGCTCTCTATTAGCTAGTGTGAGTGATTGACGAATAGGGAGTAGTAGTTAATTAGTAGGTAGTAGGTAGAAGATTTTTGATAATTGCAAGTTGTATTTTTGTATTTTGTACTTTTATAGTGGTGAGGTCAGATGAATAATAAACAACGTCTGTCGTTGGCTCGGTGGTGACTTCCTAACAATAGAACCCCGCGCGGGGCCATTCATGTATGTATTGTATGGATTTCTAAGCCGTGAACCCCACCTTGAACGACGGTTTGCTCGAAACCACGGCTTCTTCTCCCGTACGTATATCTGCCTGTCGGAGCAACTCCATTCCTTGCTCATCAGGATATTGTCCAAGAGCTTCACTACCTTGTACCCTTGTTCATTTGCATACTCTGTACAGATACAGTACGTTACTTTACATATACTGTGCCACTAATACATACCCTGTAGTCACACTACCTATCCGTCCCAGCATCGCAGAGATGACACTCCCGTCGGTTTCCCTGGAGCTACAGGGCACGCACGTTCTCATCACGGGAGGTGGGGGTCTGATTGGCTCCGTGGTTGTATCCCACTTCCTGGCAGCTGGGGCACGAGTGTCGAGTTTGGACATTAGCTATTCGACGGAAGTCAAGACCGAGACGGCATTGTCAGATGCAGGGATAAAGCCGAAGCCACATGGGCATGGGCATGGGCATGGGCATGGGCATGATGATGATGGGCATGGGGCGCACGAGACGGCAACCTTGACGAGCGAGACAGCATTCGAGGTGCATTGCGATGTGTCCGACGAACACTCCGTGCAGGCCGCGTTTGCAGCGGCTACAGAAAGATTCGGACCCATTGAGGCGTGTGTTGCACTCGCGAGCCTAGATTTGAGCGTGCTGAAACACGCAAGTTTCGTGGATGCGTCGTTCAGCCAGTTGAAGAGAACGCTGGATGTGAATATTGCCGGCACGTGGTTGACGGCGAGGGAATGGTTGAGGGGGGTGAAGAAGGCCAAAGGCGAGGGGAAGAAGTTGAAGAATGTCAATCTGATCATCATCGGCAGCGGTAATATATTGCCTCATGAAGTTTCCAGGATTTGATTTTACATTTGCTAATCATATGCCAATTCCTTATAGAAAGCGGACATTTTGGCGAACGACGATGCGTTGATTATAGCTTGGCAAAGGTATACATACCTACCTACCTACCCAGTACTGTACATGTGTACTGTACATGTAAAGGATACAGAAAGGGTAGCCTTGTAGGTTGATTGTCCCCACGCTAATGTGATGCAACAGAGCGCGGTTCAAGGTGGACTGCTGACAAGTCTCCGAGCGGAAGCACCTCGCGAGTGGGCCGGAGCGCGAGTGAACGCGGTAGCCCCCGGCGCCGTCTTGACAGCTCGGTGGACGGAGGAAATCAAGCAGGACCCCGAGCAATACTACAATGAGGCTCAGGCTACGGTATTTATATCCGCCCAATTACTCGTTTTGGTCGTGGTCTCCTTGCCCCCCACCTTGGTTGGGAAATTAATGCGAACAATGGCTGGATTCCATGTAGCAATCAAAGTACAGAGTTATGAAAGGTTATATACAAGGCTAATATACATGGTAGACTGCTCTTGGTGAACCCATACCCATGGAGGCTGTGGCGAAGGCGATTTTGTTCCTCGCGAGCCAGAACTTTAGCAGCCATGTACACGGGCAGGTCATCAACGTGGATGGGGGAAAGCAGGGGAAGCTCATGTGGACAAAGGAGGAAATGGCGCAATAGCGTCATGGTCCTCTGTAGCAGCAAAGCCAACATGACCGGTCCGAGACACAATTCACCGTGGTGCGTCCGACTTTACCTACTCGAGTAACCAAGTCCACATACTTGTGTACAGTAAAGCTTATTAATGTTCGGGTTACCTACAAAGTATACCTAGAGAGGAATACCATGTGATGCAGGCAGCGAAGACGTTGTCGTTGCAGCAACTGTAGAGTAGATATGTACATTGCATAGGGCACGAGTCATGACCCCCCACCCTGCTCCATGTATCTGCACAGACGAATCTAGCTGGCTGTATGTACGGACTACGGAGTATGTACAGTGAATGGATGGTAGTATCGGCCAAATCTCCCCCTCTTTTCTAGTAGAGAAAATGCCTCTTGAAGGAGACTTTGAGACGACGATTGATTGTTATTAGTGTAGGGGTGTGGACTGGCGCACTCGAAGTTGCACTTCACATCCGAGATGGATGGCTGGCTGGCTGGCTGGCTGCTTGCGACATGGAGAATTGTATGGTATGGTATCAGACACAAGTCAAGTGTACACAGTATGTACAGTACATACATATATACATATATACATACATATATACATACATAATTCGCTAACTGGGGGGAGGGCGACCAATGCACGTTGCCGGACAATGCTCCGTAGCCGTGCATGTCGGCGCCATGTGGTTTGGCACAAATATGGAGCAGCACGTGCAATGTAGGGGGGTTTGCTGGGGGTTTGCTTGGGGTTTGCTTGATGTGAGCGTTGCTTGGGGGGCAACCGTGGCGAGTGTGCAGACAGCGGAGCGACGGATCCGGACGCACAGGGTTGTGGTTTGCTGGGCGAGTGCCCCGGGCCCCGCCGTTGAGAAGGTCCCATCTATTATTCCATCCATTGCTGATCGTCTTGCCGCATCGGCGCACTAAACCGCCGCACTCTCTCTCTGTCTCTCTCTCTCTCTCTCTCTCTCTTTCTCTCTCTCTCTCTCTCTCTCTATTATGTACATACTCTCTCTCTCTCTCTCTCTTTCTCTCGCTCTCTCACCCCCCCCTCTCAACCCCCCCCTCAACCCTACCCTACCCCCACCTCCCAAGCGACTCTTACATATATCCCATTAGCACTGCAACAGGCTTCCCCCCAGAATCCTGCCTCCCTCCCGCGTATCACGCACACACACACGCAACGCCAAATGTACTCTTATTTACCCCAGCCGAGGTCTGGCTGACTCGTGCATGGTTCCTGATATGTACTGGCCTGCCGCAACTTTACACATCGACTATTAGCTTCCCCCCCTCCCGCCACTCTCGTCAGTTCAACGTTTTTGCTTCCGATGGCTTGAAGGCTTCATAACCCACGTCCAGTCGCCAATTGATATCCATTGCTCTTTGCCATGGCCACTTTTCGACCTCTCCAACCTGCCCCCATGGATCAGGAACAAGCTCCCCAACCACAATCTCGCCCATTGTTGACCCAAAAACCAAAGAGGACAGTCACGCTCGGAGCTTGTATTGCTTGTCGCAAGCGCAAATCAAAGGCCTGTCTTTTTATCTTCTTCTTCTTCCTCTTCTTCTTTTTTTATCTTCTTTCTCTTCTTTTTTTTTTAAAAAAAAAACTTCTTCGTCCTTTTTTCCACCACGGACAAGGAAGGATCATGCTAATTCCTAGCAGTGCGATGGCAGCCGTCCTGTTTGCACTTGTTGTGCTCAAAAGGACACTGAATGCATCTACGAACTCGGCCCCAACGAGAAGCCGTCTCAGGCCATGAAGAGAAAAAATGAGGAGATGCAAGGCGAATTGTCCAACCTGCGCCAGCTTTATGACTTTCTACGCCTACGACCCGAGCAAGAAGCCCAGGAGATCTTGAGGCGGATCAGAAATAATCCCTCGGAAACCACTCCCACTCAACGCATCCAGGAACTAGCTGATTTCGTGCGCCACGGAGATCTGCTCATTCAACCCTCCTTTAGGCCTCCTACCCAGCACTTCTCCTCATCTGCGAACTCAGTAACTCTACCACCGCTGCGCTTGGCGCTAGATTCGCCCAGCTCAGATCCACGGGCCTACTCCCAGAGTCTCCCCTATCCCAACATCATGTCCATGGGCCACGATGGCCCTTCGCCTCAACGTCGAAGGCACGCTTCTGACGCCGACGTCTCGGCGAGGTTAGTAGTTTGTAATCCACCACGGACGCCTTTGACCAACATCAGCTCAGATAGTCCACCTTCTCAATCCCGCCCTAGCCCAATCGAGGCCATTCTGCACAAGCCCCGGCCTCCCAACCCACATTCGCTGTCAGATCAAAGACTCGCCTCGGTGAGGAAATGGACGACGGTCGTCCACGACGACAACTTGCTCTGCATTCTCATGTCTGCCTGGCACTCGTGGGAATACAAGTATCACCATTTCCTCGACTGGGACAATTTGCTCGACGACATGTCAACCGGGCAGACGAACTTTTGCTCCTCGCTTCTCATCAACGCCATCTTGGCATCGGGAAGTGTGAGTACAGCAACACCAGCCTTGGTTTCAAGTGCAGTGCAAATAAAAGATGGAATCGGCTGACTCGTTGGCAGTTTCAATCGCCCCTCGTCCGAGATCGATCAAAGCCCTTTGGCGACAACGTCGCCACTCTCTTCTACAAAGAGGCTAGGCGGCTTTGGGAGCTCGAGGAAGGTCAAGACAGTCTTCCCAGATTGCAGGCTGCGCTATGTCTTTACATGGTACCAACCCCCATATCCCCCCCAACCAACATGTGCTGATCACAACTCCACGTCACCAGGTACTGGGAAAACATGGGCGGGACAAGGTTGGGCATACCTTTCTTGTCGAAGCATGTCGCATTGCACGCGACCTTGGTCTTTTCCGTGTCTCGTCATCGTCTTCACAGAGACCTCGACGAGTCCCCCAAGACAAGTGGGAAAAAACCCGGGCAGTGACTGCCTGGGCCCTCTTCAACTTTCAGCTGTATGATGGATCCGACAGCTGCATCATCACCATGGCTGACTCTTCCAGGTCCATGTCTCTTACCTACTCGTTTGCCCCGATTATAAAGTCACAACCACCACTTCAGATACCTTACGACGATGAAACCGAGGGTGAGCATATACTATTCCCTTACCTTTGAACGCTACTGAACCATGTGGGAGTAGCTTTGTTTCGATACGAGTGTAGCCGACACATTGTATTGTCAGATTGCGCAGACACACTGATGGACCAGGACGGCACGCGTTCCGACATACCTCCCAAACCCGAACAAATCGAGGTCCTGTACTTGCGACTCAAATCGTGGTGGGAATCACGCCCAGACCGCCTCGACCCTACAAAACATCCATCACCTGAGAATCTCCTCGCAGCGTAAATGATGCTCTCTGATTCGTCCACGACTACTTTCGCTGACACGCCTTAGTATGCAATACAATGTGGCAATCACCCGCCTGTTCCAGCCCTTCCTGGATGCTGGCAGCTCTCTCGAACGAGTGAAACAATATCACCATCGCGCTCGCTCCATGTTTGCTACCTCGATAAAGGAACTACGTCGCCTCATGGCACTACACGAGGCCACTCGTGGCTGGTCCAACACCCTTCCGTACGTCCTACACGCTATCACGGTGACGGGATTCGGCTCCCTAGATGAGGTCGCTCTCGAGAACCGATCACGCTTCATTCCCGAAAATAGCGAAGCTTATCAAGGCCTCCTCACCTGCTTGAACGCTCTTGGCACCATGGCGAATTTTGTCTTCTACGCCCAACCTCTGTTTCGACTCCTCACGCAAGCCTGCGAGACGCTTGATATCTGGCTGCCGCTGGATGTCACCACATTCATGGATCGCTATCGAACGGCCGAGTGGACCAAGAAGGCAGCCAGCGTAGTAAGCAGCCAATACATGGCCGACATCAGAATGCCTGCGACGGACTCGGAGGGCCAGCGCATGGATAAAATCATCTCGGGTTGGGACGAGAAAATGACCTTGGCAGCGAATGCCTATGCTAATGGCATCGGCAACACGAAGAGCGAGGCCGACTGCAAGGTGTACGATGGCCTTTGATCTCCATGTCCACGTTCCAAATTCCATGGTATTTCGCCTACGGTCCGCATCATGCATCTTGCTGCATATGCGACACGTCTGTATTTGATTCGGTGCTTTTTGCTTCATACCCCCAACAATATACCCTCGATTATCTACCAATATCATGACGATTACTCGAAACAATGCATTAATACCCTCGTTTATTTACCAAAAATCACCTCAAAACAATGCGTTAATACATACCCTCGATTGTTTACCAACATGATGACGATTACGCAAAACAATGCATTAGTCGTTGCATGCACCAAACATGGCATCAACATGATTCATCCCCTGTCGTGCTTTTTTACTGGACCCTCGGCTTGAATACCCGCCCGCTGGATCGGCCCGTATCATGTCATGGGTCACAAGCACCAAGCACCAAGCATGATGGGTGAAACATTACCGGAAGCTCGAGCCCGGAGTTATCTCGCTCTCCCGCCGAAAGACGGTCGTTCCAGATCCAACAACCCGGCCTCGTCTCGTGACAGCTTGGGTGGATACATGCTCTAGTCGTTCCGGAGGCGGTCCGAAGATTCAATGGTGGGAAGTGGGAGGGTGGGGTCCCTCGGAAGTCCTTCCTTGAGTGATTTTTTTTCCCCTTCCAACATGGCGGATCGGGAATTCCAGAATAATATTAGAGTTTTTGTCACCCCCTCCCCCATGTGGCCTCGCTTCTCGAGATCTGTGGAAGTAAGGTTTTTTTGTGCGTTTCATAAATTGGCAGGTATGTAGAGAGAGAGGTAGGGGGGGAAGGGAGGGTAGTCTGGAATATTCCTCGAATACCCATTACATTATACTCAACCCAACTCAACCCAACCCAACCCAAGCAAGTAAATGCGCACGCTCTCCAAGTAATTACATAATTAAGAAAATGGATGCCATGCCATCCCATCTCATGTCGGCTTTTTTTTTCTTTTTTTTTTCGTCGTGTGCGGCTCGGCTCCATGAACTAGTTACATGGATGATGTTTGGTCCAACTGTATCACAGTACGTACAGTACAGTATAGTATAGTATAGTATAGTATAGTATAGTATAGTATAGTATAGTATAGTATAGTATAGTATAGTATAGTATAGTATAGTATAGTATAGTATAGCATAGCATAGCATTAAGATCTATGGATAACTCGCTAGACAAACTCGCTGGACAAACTTGCTGGACGGATAGACAGATAGACGGATAGGATAGATGTATATATAATCGTATCGCATTGTATTGCATTGTATTGCATTGTATTGCATGTTAAGTAGCATCGTATCGTATCGTATCGTATCGTATCGTGGCATGTCATGTAATGTCGTGTCGTGTCGTATCGTGTCGTATCGTGTCGTGTCGTATGGATGGATGGATGGATGGATGGATGTATCAAACGTGTAATTAGATTAGGGAGATATCAGGGCGATATATCCAGGCCTATTATATATAGGCCATCGATTTAATCCATCAGTGTAATAGATGAATGACATGCATGGCAACCAACACACACACACACACACATCAATCAGGGCAATCGATTTAATATCCATATACATATATATTCAAGTCTTTATTCATAGGGCAATTAATAAATATCAAGGCTTAATTAAGGGGGGCATACTATACTATACATACATACATATGTACATATGTACTTGTAATTGTACTCGTACAGTAAAGTAAAGTAAGTAAGTAACGTCCGTCCTGCAACCCTATGTATGTATGTACATACATACTAATAACAAATATGTACTACTATCTATTATCATTATTATACATCATCATCATACATCTATCTATCCATCTATCTATCTACCTATCTACCTATATCTCGCTTAGGATCAATCAAATACATTCTCCTATAATAATAATAATAATAATAATAATAATAATAATAATAATAATAATAATAGTAATAATAATAATAATGATAATGATAATCATGTATGTAAACTCTTGACCTTTTTTTTTCCCCCTTTTCCTTTTTAATATCTATTCGGGAACTAACTACTAATAGGTAGGGGTTGGTTATTAGCTTGCTGGTTTTTTTTTTTAAAAAAAAAAAGCTTGACTGGCCTAAATGTATGTATGTACAAAGTATGTATACATATATACTTGATGCTCTGCGAACGTGGAACGTGGAACGCGGATTCGATGTTCCTCGGGCAAGCAAGTGGAGAAAGGAAAGGCAAAGTCAGTCAGTCAGTCTGACTAGTCGGTCGGTCGGTTAGTTTGGTACGAACTCGCCCTTTGCAAAAAAGGAGTGCCACGAGGGATATGTATGTAGATATCGTTTACTAGGGGGGATGCATGTTTGCATGCATGCATAATACATACAGTACATTACATTACATGCAATCGCCATTCATTCATTCATTCATTCATTCAATCAATCAATCATTCTACTTGCCCTTTTCTTTTCCCAAACAACGCATAGATGGTCGGAAGATTTGTGTCCATGTATAGATGTACCATAGATACGTGTTTATGTACATTCTCAACGTCTGTTATTATTTTGTCTTGATTTAATTTTTAATTTTTTTTAATTTTTTTTTAATTTTTTTTTCTTGCACTGCTGTGGTTTCGAGAGAAGAAAGAAGGAAAGAAGGAAGGAAAGAAAGAAAGAAAAAAGGAAACTTTTTCGTTTTCCCCTTCCAAAGCTTCAGAGAGTGGTTGGTGGGTGCCCTCCCCCCCCCTCTCGATCGACTACGACCCTGACCCTGACCCTGACCCTGACACTGACCCCCGATCTATCTAATCCGGCTCTCTTCTCCGGTCGTCTCGGAACTCGTCCTTTTTACCTCTACAGACACCACACTCGCCAACCCGCCAGCCAGCAAATACAGGTGTACGTGGTATACATGTATGTAGAATCAAGCCAACCCAAATCCAAATCCAAACCCTGCTTTCGCTTCCAGGGATGTCCCCCCCCTTTCAGCAGAAAACAAAAAATTATGCATGTAAACAGTAAATACGTAACCACCCCCCCCCCCATGCTTGATTTATAAGTATCTTTAAATCATGTATAATTAGCGCCGCATAACCTTCTACTCTGTACATGGACGTTACATATTACCCATGTACCCCTAGGTAGTGTAATGGATCAGGCCTCTACAGTACATACATGGGCACGTGTATCGTGGCGGCAAGGTATGTAAGGGATGTAATCGATATCTTATCTAGCCTATCTGAGAGCTCTTCCTTATACCGGGGGCGGGGGGCCCGTGCCTGCCAAGGCTTGTCATGTGACAGGTAGGTAGGTAGGTAGGTAGGTAGGTAGGTGGGTACGAGTTATACATACATACATACATACATACATACACATACAAGCGATTCATGCGCCATCAGTCGGTCTTTTTAACACTTTTCTTCCTCTTCTAGGCTGCGGCTCCGGTTGCGGCTCCGGTTGTGTGTCAGCCTCCCCCCCACTCGCCTCATCCGATACATGTATATCTGTACTATAATTACTGTACGTGGTAGATAGATGCGGATCCAAGGTTCCAAGACCATCCTGAGACGGAGGATAATGGATCACGGACCACGGACCACGGACCACGGATGATGGATCTATGGCCCACGCCGGGAATTTATCGTTAATGATTATCATGGTTACTTACCTACAGTACATAGGTAATGTAGGTATCTACATATGTGCCTATGTAGATCCCGTTTTGAGTCATCTTTTTACGGTTATTACCCGGAGGATATTGTCGGTTGGTCGGGCGTGATGGGGTGGGGTGTACCACATACAGTAAAGAGGGGGTTATGTATGGGGTTGGAGATGCTATGTACTAATTATGTGTTATGAGGGGGAGGGGGGTTCTCGGGACTTCCTTCCTACACAGCACAGCACAGCACATAGACGACGCGAACTCTCAAAGTTTTTCGATTTATCCTATTTAAAAGAAAAAAAAAAGGGTCGCGGGTACTGGAATTCCCACCGCATGTTGATTAGTGTATGGTGTTGGGATTAGGGGGTTTTTTTTTGGGCAATGACTATTACTATTATGTATATACTACTGAGATAGGCCTTTTGCGACATGAGACCTGAGGTGGTAAGATGAGATGAGATGAGATGAGATGAGATATTCATATTCCGTCCCCACTGCCACCGCCATCTCTAGATTCCTCATCCCCCTCCCGTTCACTGACTAACTGACCAAGTACAAAGCGCCAGGTAGCTTTCAAAGGGTTAGAAGCTTGGCTAGCTAGTATATATAGAGTGAGTACTTATGTTTTTTTTTAATTTCACCCTAGTGCTTTGCTCACTCTCTACTACTATCCAGGGCGAGTGCTCCTCCGCCGGTGTTCCACGCATCTCTATCTCAGAACTTGTCGTCGGTGGGGTTAGAGAAGAAGGAGGAGGCGGTGGTGATGTTGGTTTATGTATGTATATTAATGTATTATACACATCGCATCGCGTTACGTGTAGGGTCTTCTACGACACTGCACAGCTAGCGTTACAACACCTAGGCTTACTTGTTCAAAACATCGTTCAGCTAATCTGCGTAGGTCTCATCAGCCTATCCAGGTCCGCGGCTGTCTCTTAGGCTAGCGTTGCTTATCTACCCTATCTGCTCTCCTAGCGCGGAAGAAAGAGGTAAAAGATTGTAGCTCTGTGCAACCTATATACCAAGAGTGCAAGGAGGGCAGTTGAGGCGTTTAACCTGCTCCTAGACACTAAGACGTACGGCGACACGCAGCAGACAACGGCTGATCTGGATGTTAACTTGGTTGAATGCAACATGCGGGTGGTCCTCCTTTTTCTGTCCTTGCAGATTGTTAACCTAATATCTTAAACAGAAGCTTTTGCGGATAGAAAACTATATCCTAACTACGTTTAAGAATGCCTTGATGCGCTACGAGCAGCTAGACGAGATTGTAGCTAATAAGCAATCTACAACTAAACGTCTATAGGACTGAAGAGGAGAATTTGTATCTTAGAGTTGTGTGTTTTATAATATTATATATTTTGTTTGATACTCTGCGTTAGGTAAATTTATATACTACTATAGATCGCTCGTCTACGGCAGTGCTCTCAGAGCAACGGAGATCACAGTAGTGAGATTAAGAAACATGGAGAAGCAAAATTAGATATACACACTATACAGTGTCTTCGGTCTATAACAGCCTTACCGGTCAGAAACGGGAAGGGATTGTGTAAGAAGACACAGAAAGGTCCATGTAAGCAATCTAGCTAGTGCTTTTCACCTCTCTTTAGAGATGAATATGGATATCGTAGTATGAAGTTGGATGTTATGGAAATCCGAACCTTTAGCCCAGAAACCCTGAGTGCTCAGTGTTCAGTCTAGAATCTTCTCAGTAACGAAACTACCTTTGATTAAATACAACTATGGAACAGTCCTCCTGGGTGACGATGTCGCTTTCTTGAATCTGTTGCTGACGAAAAGACTGCCACTTTTCATTTGTTCGAAATGGGTGGCATTGAGACAGGCCTGTGTCGACCTTTCAATTGGCGGCCTAACTCAATCAATTGTCTTGGTTTTGTACCAAGTTATAATCAGCTCAAGGTCGATGTCGCCGGCCCCCAGCCTGTAGCTCACCATCGTAAGGCTTTTTGCCGATTAACATATTAAGCAGGTTGCACGCATTAAGAATACCGTGATGAGACGCTTCTCCGCGCACTGTTCGTGAGGTAGTTAGCAAAGCAACTAGCGAGAAAAAATAGACGGAGGTGCCTACAAGGTATCGTGGCGTGAGCCGCATCACCTACCATGGTGACTGTTCTATTGTGGTTGTCCCACATTCCTTTGTCGGGTGTCCATTCCACCAGATTAATCTCGTGCATCTCCGTCTCCTCGGGAAGGTCAAACACCATTTCACACGTGGGTCCGGCCCAGCCGAATCGGCCAACATACGTTAGAACTCAAGTCTCTCCGCCTTCGTGCGAGGTAGATCGGTTGGGTGTCTCTTGCCAAGATACTCGTTCTCGTACGGCCAGTTCACGGTGATGTAGAGACACTTGCAAGGCCAAGCAATCTTGGTCGTGTTCTATTGATGAATGCCCTCAGGGTTACAGTTGCCAGAACGCAACCTCGACCTCTTCGTCAGGTCCATGGGAATTTGAAGATTTCTCCAAGTCCTATGGCCTTCGCCAAATTCATCAAGATCACTCTGGAAACCGTCGTGTTCAGCCTTGTCACCCATCATGCATCGTCCTTATAGGATAACGCCCAAGAGGAGGAAAAGAAATTTAGGATAGTATTGTTGAAGAATTTCTAGCTAGATTCGCCTGCCCCTAGATTCTCCTACCCCTAAACTCGCCTATGCCACGCTGATGCAGGACTTCCGGAGAAAATAGTGTCTTCGGCCAAAGGAGGCTTGTAACAGCGCAGGTTTTACCTTACCCTCAAATCTCCCTAGTTGAGTGATTCGATGCCAAAGAAGGTTGAATCTATAGAGCCAGGATAAATTTGGCCCCGTTCCACATCGCAATCCTTAGGAACAAGACATCACACGCAAACAAGTTTATAGCCTCGAGAACTACAATCCTCCCTTGCGTTTGCCGCAAATTGCCTCAGGTACATAATGCAATGCGACGGCATAGCCTGTAGCTAATGGCTCTTCAAATTCACATCTCCCACGCCTGTCTACGGCTCGCCACGGTCGACTTGAGGTGATTTTGCAAGCGAGAGTGCGAATGCTTAGCCATTCCAAACGACGCCCTGTCATATTTAGAGGGTCGATTGATGCAGAAACGCCACACCATTTCTTCAGATAACGATCAACGACTTCCATGAAGATTCCACCTATGCGTGTGCTTTTGTTTCCAGCTCTTCCAGGCTCATGCGCGGTGGGTGAGCGAGTTGAAGAAAATCCGCAAAAACGGCTGTAGAGTCCACTAATACGGTAATTATCTGTGATAGTAACCAAGAGAAGTCTCCCGTTAGATCCTGCTGCGTCTCGCGAGCGATAGATAACGTATAAGAAGTGGTGTAAGTCGCTGTAATGAGCAGAGACACTTTATTCCCTTCCTCCCTAGATCTTTCATCGAAAGTCAAAGTCTAGAAACAGGCCGACTGTTGGGGTTCGGAAGACTCGTCCCAGTGCGCTGAGTATGTTCGGCGGGGAAATCTCAATGCGACGTCCAAGGTCTCTTAGTCGCACAGCTCCGTCGACTTGGGGCACAACACTCGAAAGCGGAGGAGGAGCGTCGTAGGGTAGATCCTAAGGTCGAGCGTCTTCAGAAACAGAAGAGGCTTCGGTCAGAGAAGACGATTCGGACCATTTCTCGTGGCTTGGACAGCAGCTTGCAGGAGCTCGAGAAATTGGAGGAAAAGGAGCCTTGTGAATCCGAGCTCCTCCGGGCTCGTGATGCAGAGGTCCAGGCCACTGCCGGAGCGCAACCTTCCAGGGTGGCCAATCTGACGTACTACGATCCGTATCTAATGCGACGTAGTGATCACGTGAGCCATACGGAAGTAGCAGGGGTGCCCTACGATACAACTCGTAGGTGTATATAGAAATTAGGCTGTAGTACAATTAGTACAGTAACTTATATAAGATTTAGATTAGGAAGCAGTATCTTCTGCTTATATTATGCGGTAAGGCTCCCAAAGTGAGACGGTACGACACCTACTTGACCCCAATTACACGTATCGTAGTACGTCAAATTGGCCACCCTGCAACCTTCTGCTGTCAGTGACGTGTTCAATTGGAACATCGTAGTTTCAGGTCCGTCGGGTGCAGAATAGTCGAATTTCCTGACTGAGCCGGGTTCTGCTGGTGGAACTGTTGAAGCTTCGCAGAACAGTACGTCAGGTTCTTGGGTGGCTGGCTTCCAAGTACTGTATTCTGGTCCGTATTCCTTCCACTTGATGAGGTACTCTGTTTTGTGACCTTGCTGATAAGAATCTAGAATCTGTTCAACCTTGTGTTTGTTTGCTTTGTTGTGAACTTTGGTCTTTTGGTCGAGTTTGGCGTTCTTTGGTGCTGGTTCTAATAATGTGGTTTGAAAAACTGGTTGTGTCCTAATTTTGATAGGTAGCGATAGTCGGTAGTTGGTGTTTGAAATGACCTATAACACCCCAGCCACCATGTGGTAAAGAAAGACATTGCTGGCGATGATCTGGCAGGCGAATAAGACTGTTTGGTGGTATACGCTGAGTTAGTTTTATTCCTAGTCCAAGTCCTACTTCGGGTCTGGAGCTAGCTCGACGCGTGATAGCTCAAAGCGAGGAGAAGTATAACCCGGATAGTGGAACCGGATACCTTAGACGTGGAAAAAGATGAGGCGGTTAGTCATATCATGTTATGTCAGGTTGTATTGCTGATGTTGATGTTTCAGCTAGTTGTTATGCATCTTGTCGAACAATCAAGCAGGTTAAGGTTATTGGAGTGTGGGACATTGACGGAGTATTCATCCTCGCGATTTCAGCAATAGAAGAAATGCCCCAATCGCACTGACTTTGGGTGGACACTTGGAACTTCAATGATGATTCAGAACCTCTTGATCAATCAATCCATCATTTCATCAGTCAGTCTTGAAATATTCGTATTTGATCATAGTGGGCATTCAAAGTAGGTAGGGACTGGTCTACATGGGTGTGGATACATCGGAGATGTGAGTGACCTATCTTCCATTCCCCTCTTTATCTCGAGAGCGTCATCTGAGAGGAACTTCTCAAATTCCGCGATCCTTCATGTTTGTTTCAAACTTTCTCCCCGGGAACATGAGTACTGAAACCTATGTCCTTCGGTAACTCCGTCCACTGTTTCTGCCCATCCAGCAGTGACTGACAGTTCTCCCGCTCTGTTCTGATGAAATTGGCATGAGCTTCACTCCGGACAGTGATCTGAGCAGGAAAAGGGTGAGGCTGAGCCAGAAATCCCTGCACCAAATCGTCTGGATCAGGCACGATCTCTTCCCCGTCAACACCGACGGCCTTGTCTAAGTTGAAAGCCCACAGTAGACGAGCAATTCCCAAGAACAGTGATCGATCGGCAATGTGCATGCCTTGACACACTCGACGTCCCGCTCCAAAACCGAAGTGATCTCGCTTTGTAACGTCTGGATTCTGCGTAGATTCAAACGATGTGGTATCGTCGTCATCGTATCGCGACGGATCAAAAGCCCTAGGATTGTTGTATCGGTTGAGATCCATGTGAATGGCCCAGACATTTGAAATTACTCCGGCCCCCTTGGGAATGTGATAGCCCATGTACTGGTCGTCCTGCGTGGTAGCGTGGGGAATTCCAAGAATGGCCACAGGCATCCATCGCAAGGACTCCTTGACACAATGACGAATATAAGGCAGTTCAGACCAGTCATCCAAGGTAGGTAGTCTTTCGCCGCAAATACGATCTAGCTCCTCTCTAGCTAATTTTTGCACCTCGGGATATAGGAGCATGGCTTGCATGAATCCGACGAGCGTTGCTGCTGTCTCGTATGAAGCTCCTTCGCGTATCTTCGCAACGGGAGCATGAAGTCTGGGAGATATCGAAGAACCGGATACACGTCTAGCAGCGCAGCCGCCGTCGAACCCGTATGCTTGCTCCAATCTTCAACACCTTTGTACATTTGCTTAAGTTTCTTGTCGTGGATGCTGGTCGTGCGAAAGCCGAATATCATCTGCGTAGCTAGTGAGTTGGAAAATCGACGAATATGGCTAATGAATGATTCTGGCTCCTGGAGAAGTCCTGCCAGCATATGTTTGGTTTCAAGATCCTGATAGGGGATGTAGGATTTGGCAGCCTTGATGTTCAGCATACTTTGCATTATCTTGCGGATCATTCACCATTGTGAGCCGTATTTCTAAGATGGAGTTCAGCAACGGAATCAAGACGCCAGTCAATGCGGAATAGATACCGACCATGAGAACGACTCGAAGATTCCCACTGATGATATTTCCTATGTACATTTCTGGACGAGATGAGTAGATGTTGCTTCGCTTGTCTAGAAGGTCCCTGATAGACTGGTCTGATGACAAAACGATCATGACCTTGGTCCCGAATATGACCGAGTATATCGGACTGTTGTACACCCTGGTTAGTAGACTGGCAACCTTTGTCAGGACGCGGCTGAGGGATTTACCCGTATTTCTTGGCCCGTTTCTGAAACTGGAGATGAGAATTGTGTTGTGGAATTTGATGCAAGTTTCCTATCAATGGCAGAGTATCTGGTCCAGGAGGTAAGCCTTTGGGTCGACGGCCAACATTACGCAGTCGAAAGGCAGTAACAGCCAGGACGAACAGGATGAAGATATATGTGGATTCCATGATGAAGTAAGATGCTGACTGTGGTGATATGAGTAGGCGTCTTCTATACGAAAAGTTGATACGAGGAAAGACGTGCCCTAGTACTTATAAATTTGCTCCTCGCATTGAGAATGAAATGCCGAAGGCATCTTGTTCATCTATCTGAGTGCGGGGACTTTGTTGTGATTAGCGCAGGAAACAACAGAAGAAAGAAATTCGTTGGTGCTACCACACTTATGTACTTGAGCGCCCAATAGTCCTGGAGTCAAGCAGTGGGGTTCCCTGACGCTACAATGGTATCAGACATATGCAGTCAGCAGCAAGGTTGTTAGCGGTTTTGAGATAGGAAACCTGAAAGTGTAGGTGTACAATTGTGTTGAGATGAATCCTTGATTAGTAACTTAAGAATGATAAGATAGTTATATGCTAAGGGCTTACATGGCCCCTGTAGCCCAGGACCTCTCTAAGGCCTCCCTAGGCTCAATCCGGCCAGGGCATGTGATAGGATAGAATACTGTTACAAAGATTCTCTAATGCTACCATATATACACATACAGCGTATGCTGTTAGCAAACTAATACCTTCATGTCAAATTATCGCGTGGGGTACTTACCTGATCTATTGGATCATCTGAAGGGTTACACAGGATTTCGTTGGCTCATCTAAAAAGGATGGTTACTTAATACTAACTTGATAATTAGTAATCTAAGGATGTTGTATAGTCTACACGATCCTTAGATCTTTAGACAGACGTTCTCCTACTCTTTTTAGAGCAGTATATAATCTCCTTTGTTACATAGATCTAGATAGATACTAATCAATTACTCAACCTACTCGATCATATGTGTCGGACCACAGGGACCTGCATAGTGAAATTTCCCCGGCAACTAGCGTCTTGGCATTCACTTTTTCGCCTTCGTACGCAACTACAATACACTTACTTTCTATCGCAATATTTTACGTCCCTACGCCCTACGACAGTATAAACTCGACCTTCCAGCTCGTTTCTGCCTCTACACAGATTAAGCTGATTCTACTACTCAAGAGCTAATTCTCGTTATTCTGTTCTGTTTATTAGACCTATATGCAATATAGTTATATAACAGAGCATAGACGCAGCCAAAGTACAACTACTAATAAGCGGTAAGGCCTATAGGATTATTTAATCCATGGACGGCTCATTCCTATCACGTAAGCTATAGATTACGTGGGAAACGGTATATATATCTGAATCGCAGCCTGACTAGGTTAGTAGCAATTCGCCTATCTGTTCTACTACTACTACTACTACTACTACTACTACTACTACTACCTCTATACTTCATACTATCTATCTCTAACCTATCCTCTGTGACCCGTTACCTGAGTGACCCTTACATAAGCCTGAATATTACTTTTTATAGTAGTTAGTAAAAGTAAGACAAGACAGGATAAGACGACATGAAATGAGATGAGACGAGGCCTAATACGACGCAACGATATAAGATGAAACCAGACTTATGTATCCCGTCCCCACCACTACCGCCACTACCGCCACCGCTATTTCTAGATCCCTCCTTTCTCCTCCTCTCCCCGTCCCCGGGGCAATTGGCCCTCCGCCCGTCGTCGTCTTCCACATACTCCATATATCTTCGGATTGTTAGTGGATATGTATGGCATCACGCGGGGTCTGCAATGTGTTGTTTTTAGGGATATGTGTATATATATATATGTGTGCGTGTATGTGTACGTACAAGAAAAAAAAAGGAAATGAAATGAAATGTATTAATTAGCTAGGTGTAAAGATTTCGGGTTATTTGTCTATGCATGTGTATAGAGAGAGAGAATGGGGGGTGGAGATGCAGAACCCGCACTTATGTAGGGGCTTGTAGTTGTCGCCTACCCACACTTGATACACGAGTGCCATCCACTCCAACCAGGCCCGAGATGTAGCACGGAAGTAGTGCAGAAACATATGTTTCATCCGAAATTCATTTAGGTGCATCAAGGTACGTGATTAACACGGAGTTAAAAGGAAGAAAGGAAGAAGACAAAAGGTTCATGCGTCGTACGCTGCACGCTTTGAGTCAAACAACGGAGAGAGAGGGAGAGGAGATCAATACCCACGTAGGACATATATATCAACTTTCCCTTATTCTAGTTGGACGTCTGGAATGCGCGTAGTAGATAGATCGTTTGATCGTATGGCAGGCTTTACCAAAGTGCCGAGGACCCAGGAGGAGGAGGAGGAGGAGGAGGATAGATAAATACTTTTTTCTTCTTTTTCTCCTGCTTACTACATACATAGACATAGAATGCTGCGAACCCAGGAGGAAAAACACATGAGCTCGTCATCGACAAGTTTTGACTTGGAAGGCCGCGAAGCTCGTCGTCTGTGCTCATCGGAAGGGTTGGAGTGGGACGGAGTTTAGACGTTGAAGTTGGGCGCATAGACGGATGGACGGATGGACGGACAGACAACCATGAACGCGCTGAATCGGCGATTTATATATCCCGTATATCCCGCCCGTAATATCCGTTTGATTCCAATTCCAATTCCAATTCCAATTCCAATTCGCACTCGCACTCGCACTCGCACTCGCACATTGTAACCTCATTAGGTAGATTTTAGATATCTCGAACCAGCAAAAGGGGAGCTCTTAGCCAGTCCTCTCTCTCTCTCTCTCTCTCTCTAATGTATTAGAACGAGGCAAACCCGATTCAGTCACAGGATCATTCATACCCTTGGTGAAAGATTTTCGTCATGTATCTGCCGGAAGAGGTGCTCTCCTCTCTCAGTGAGGTTGTCGGGTATATATATATATAGTCGTTCTGCTCCGTCCTATCTATGCACGCTCGGGTACCTCCTTGCTGTAGCCTACGTACGTATGTAGGCATCCTTGCTGCGTCCATCCATGGACGGCGTCCCGTTTTGCCCCAGTCGTTAAGCTAGCTCGCCCCAGATATCTCTCGTAGAAAGGGAATGATGATCTTTACATGGACCTCTCTCTCTACTGCCTCGTGCTGCTACATGGAATTGTTAAAGGATTTGGCAAAGGTCCTAAAGGGCAACTAACTGCGCATGACACGTGAAAGAGGATCTGAGACGTGCTGTGACTAATGCATTCTTGAGCTATGTCGAGGATAGCTGTAGCAGGGTTGCAGAAGACTTCGCCTCTCATCGGTCTGGACCCTGGTAGTACCGGGGGTAATGACATCCCAAGATTCGTTTCCATGCGCCGTCCTAGTCGCAGTTTTCTTTTTATCATCTCCCTCTTGTGTTCGTTCGTTAGTCATGTCCGCCAGCAGCATATACCGTATGGCAGTTGCATAGACAGTCTACAGAGAGAGAGAGAGAGAGAGAGAGAGAAATACATGTATTAAAAAACAAAAAGGTTCCATCCAGAGCTCATGAGTTGGCGTTTCAGCCAGCCAGACAGACAGACAGATAGATGTACATTCTGTTGATCATTTTACTGTGCTGTACTATACTGTACTATACTGTACTAGGTCCTAACAAAATATAGACCGATCCCCCAAGGCCATCCAGACTTCCAGTCAATCAGTCATTGAAGCGTAGTCAGCAAGCTTTTGCAGTGGTGTCGAGTTGAGTCGAGGATAGATAAATAGATCGATCGATCGATCCTCGAGACACAATCTCGCGAACCCTTGGGAACCTATCCTGGTATAGAAGCAGATGCCAGATGGGTCGGTAAAAAATGCGGACATGAGGCTTTTTGATCTCTTGTTTTTTTTTTTGGACTACCAAGGCGGGAGGGGGGGGGGTAAGTAGATGGTTCGTCGATACACCTCCAGACGGACGGACGGACGGACGACATGTTTCTTGTCGTCCTGACATTGTGTGTGCTATTACTCCGTGGGAGAGAGGTGCTGGTCATGTAGGTCGTATACATGCTCTTCACTAATTAACGATTTCCTTTTGCTGCATGAAACATGGCGTGCATGTATCAAATGACTTTGTGCTTTTATTGTTTTTTTTTTGCTCGGAGAAGTAGTAGGACCGACCAGCTTGATCCCGCGGACAGAAGAACGACAGTCGAGCATAGACTACGGGCTTGCGGTTTCGATTTCGATTTCGATTTCGCTTTCCATGTCAAATAGTGGTATGTATGTACATGTCTAGAATGCATCATCATCCGTAGAGCTAACCAGACACGCGACGAACAGAACAGCGGCGTAAAGTGTATAATATACTGTTCTTTTTTTTAGTCTTCCCTTGGGGCATTCGTTACTACTCTCAGGCCGAGACATAGCTTGACCTTGGCTCCTTTTGAGAATAAACAAACAAACAAACACGTAGGAAGCGAGGAAAGCAGAAACGAAAAATGAAAAACGCCCACGATAGCGTGAAGGTAGTTGGTTGGGTCTTTTAATCATAGAGCCTGGAAAGGATACCTCTTCCTTTCGGGGTTCTGATGATTCATTCCTTCGGTGTTCGCTACATTGACATGTCCCTGCCCCCCTTCTTTTCGAACCCCCGTCCCGCAGTTACTTTATCACTGCAGTCATGACTTCGATGCTGGTGAGGAATCGTTCTGCTATGATACTCCCTCGTGTCGGTCGGACAATTAATAAGTCGATGTGGGTGGGAACTTGGTTTTCTTTTTGGTCTTGCTTGATTCAATGCGCTTTACCGACCAAGCCTTGGGTCATGGACATATATAGATAGACGGAATTTCATTTCGTTTTTCGCTATCAATCATACGCTTTCCAGTTCTTGTACTATAATTTTATCTCGTTGCTGGTCGGCGAGGAATTTGATGGATTGATTAATTTATTGCTCACTCTGCTGCTCGACCACATGTCAGTGTCGAAGGCTTTTTTTTGTTTCTGGGGGGTTTCGGGTTTTCCGTCTGCCATACTAGGTAGTCGGACGAAGAACAGAAAACATAATATTACATGCCTATGCTTGATGTATTTAAATGCAGAGGGACAGAACGAGACAAATCCCATGATTCCATCGTTTCTTTTTTCTGAATTTTCGACATACTGTTTGTGGCCCGGGAGTCATCATCACTCCACATGTCCAAAAGTACTAAATTCTCGTGTGAATTTCATAGATTGGTCTGTTTATTCATTGCTGGAAAGTCCCTTTCTCTCTATTTTTGTTTGAAAAAAAAGTATTGTTTAATCTGGCTTTGGTGGGCATAATATGGGTGGGTTGGTGGGTAGACATGGTGTCGCGGTTTATATTTTTAATGTACGAAGGGAAAGAGAAGGAGAAAGAGTGCTCTGGTAGAATTTTATGCATAGATCTGTCTTGTGGTTGTGGATAGATATCTCCGTCGGTTTGTCATATATCCGTCGATTTGTAAAGAGGCAGAATGCTCGCCGCACAGAGAAGGGCGCTCTGTCAAATTTTAATTTTGACGTTACGATTGGGTGTTGATACGTGTTTTAGATGCCAAGAAAGAAGACAAAAGCATGATCGATTCCCCCTCTTTTTTAGAGGTGCCGTGTCGTGTATATCATATGCCAGGGCACCTTTTTGTATTTAACTGTTGGCAATGAGTCAGTCCCAATGTGCGGCAAGGTGAGAAGAGAGAGAGAGAGGTGAGAGAACCTGGGGAGGAAATTGGAGCTGCGCCTCAGGACAAAAGTTACTCACACATAACGACTTAGTCACCCACAACGACTTTATCACCTACAACGACTTCGTCACCCACAACCTCCTCAACCAAAACAACTTCCTCACCCACAACAACCTCCTCACATCGCCACTCGCCCATTCTCTTACGGCGCGCCAGCTCGCAACGCAGTGTGACGGCTGTCGATTAGGCCATGGAGACTCTATCTTTGACCTCGAACTCGAATTCCAACGGCACTTCTGGCAAGCTCCAGGCGTACCGCATCATAGCTCGAGAGACAGTGCAAGCCATGGCGGAAATCTTCAAACTTGGTCAACACCACCCTGATCACCCGTACATCTCCGAACTCCATGACGCGCAGGCAATAATACGGGGCAAACCCAAATGGCCACTGATTGTGGCCGTGGGCTTTACTTATGAACAGCGGCTCAGTAAACTGTTGAGGAGCGCAGAATCTCGCATTCGCATACTACCCCAACGTCTGGGCCATTGGACCAAGTACATTGTGGAGTTTCCTATATTCTACGATGACGCCATCATGGTCGACGAAAATGGTATCCAGACCAACGAAAGCGTGTTCGCTCTTGTGGATGTCGGTACGCAAGATCTGATGGACGCTGGCTGTGCGCAGTACTTCGAGTCACTCACCAAGGCCGTGGAGTTTATTGTGCGAATGTATCCCAAGGCTTCGAAGCGAGACGAAAATCGGTATCTAGACCGGGAGCTGTGCTGTTCGCCGGCCTTTACGTACATGCACCAACAGGTGGTCCATGAGACGCGAGTCCTCGAAATCAAGCCAGATAATTGCCCGATTCTCGCATCAAGACGGGGCCTTCGAAGCGCCGAGGAGACATTCGCCGAGTTCAAGGAAGAGGACAGATTAATCGAAAATATGGTAACAGAGAAAACCCAGCAAGTAGCGGAGAAGGTGGCAGAGCTGAAACAAGAGATGAAAGACACTCAACAATTCCCGATGGACGATATAAAGCAATGCCTCGCTGAGATGGGAGAAGCTCAGAACTGTCGAGACACTGAGATGGAAGAAGATCAAGACCGTCGAGACACTGAGATGGAAGAAGATCAAGACCGTCGAGACACTGAGTTAAGCTTGATGGAAGATCCGCTTTCACGCATTCAGCATGAGGTGGGGAACCGAGACGAGACTATCCATTTCTTGAAGGAACGGAGACTTGCCGTAGAGAAGCAGCAGAAGGATCTTGAAGACGACCATGGTGCCAATTATGAGAAGCAGAAGATGGAAATAGACCAGAAAATGTGGCAGACACTTACAAATATACAACAGCAGCAACAGCAGCTGAACAGGAACTTGATCGAGCTGAAAGGTCAACAGGAGGTTGAGCAGCGCTCCTGGGAGCAGAAGCTAGAAAGTCCTTCTGCAGCGCGCTCCGCCATTGTCGGCAACAGCAGCCACTTTAGCTTAGTACACCGGCCAAGTCGTTGTCAACATCGATTCACCCCGTATCCCCGAGTGACCAGAAACCGAGGTCTTGGACATGACCAAGAAGATGTGGACATGGATGATGGCGCAGGGTCTTGGTGACGAAGTTTCGTATCGAACATGTCTGAAGAGAGCCCGAAGATGTGTTGTTGTATGTGTGTATGCGCACAGTTCCGACACCAACATTTCCGTAGTTTCTGTTGTATATAATGGGAACCAGACTTACTCGTTCTCGATCGAATAGTAACACCATGATGGATCATCTACATATATGCACTGTGAGTCAAAAGGTAGCGGGGAGAATGGTGTTGACGTGTTGTATTGCCGTGGATGGATAGGTATCAGGAAAGCCATGTTTTTTTGTTGTTGTTTTTTTCCTATTAAGAATCAAAATCAGAAAGTGTGGGAGAGAATGGCGGGGAGTGTGGTGTTGTGTTGGTGTTGTATTGGTGTGGTGTGGTTGGTGGTTGGTGGTTGGTGGTTGTGGTATGTAGAGGAGCTCCTCCCAGACGACCGAAGAAGTACCGGTCCAGTCATCGCCAAGACATTTGCAGCCAATCAAACAAGGGCTATTCCAGCTGACATTCTCCACAAGCAAAACACGAAACCAAGTAATCATAATTATACGTACATCGCAACACGGACGAACAATGTCGTGATCTGTCCATTAATAATATGCGCCCAACGTGCGATTATCAAACGAGAGTTGCATGTGCGTGTACAAAAGGGTAGTTCTAGACGGAGAGAAAGTGCCGGCTTGTGGCTTGCTCACACGAGCATGGCCTGACATATGTATGTATCTCAACGAGTGGGCCCCCGGGATAGCTACATATGGCGAACACCCCCCTGGTCGTAACTTGCAAACCTGGGCTGGGCTGATCATACATGTATATATAGATAGATACATGGCATCTTCCCGCATGTTACATACATGATTCTTGTCCTGTCCTGTTTGTGAAACATTTACAAGCAACCCTCTCTCTCTCTCTCCCCCCGCTTGTCCCTTGTCCCTTGTCACCACGACCTTCTGGAAGTAACGAACCAACAACATACATACACACATACACGTACAATCATCTACCCTGTTCCTTGCAAAGGAAAAGACCCGCACGCACATACGCACACACGCGTTGTTGCATTGATCCATCCATCGCGCAGCTCCCGCCCTTTTTGTTGTAAGTCGAATCCGCAATTTCATTCGAATAAATAAATAAAAAAAAGGGACAAAGGCGTGCGCCGCCTATAACAATACATACACACCCCTTCTTTCATGCATTATTACTACATACACGTTACCTTTTGTAAGGGACAAGAGACTGATATATATATATATATAGAATAACTACCTACCTACGCTACGCTACGCTACAATAAACTACAACAACAACAACAACAACGAACAATTGTACCTCGTACATAAAACTCGCCAACACCAAACATGTTCGCAACCCAAGCCCTCCACCAACTACGCCGCTACTCGACCCAGCTCCCGCGGGATCCACACTACCGCCTCAAAGCGGTGCTGATGACGGGCTACCTAGTCTCAGCCTTCACCCTGCCCTTTGTGCCTCCGCTTCTGGAGACGCGGCGAACGAGGGCGGATGGGAGTTATTTGACGAGGTGAGTGGGAGATCGAGAGAGAACGATATATATATATATATATATATATATCTATATGTATAGAACATGCGCTAATAATAGTCGTCCAACAGGGAAAATGTGCATTGCAGTTCGCAATATCTGGGGTGTGCGCATTGAAGAAGGAAGAGCGGGGAGTTTTACACTTCCTCTTCATTGATAGATGGATGAGGCATGACCCTCCGTTACTTGCCTTCGCGCGCGCCCTTTTTCATACGTACACACGCTGGACGCTCGCGTCCATACTGCGACTTCGACTTCGACTTCGACCGCGACCGCGCCCTCCCCAAGGCCCCCCCCCCCACTGCGCTCTCCGGCTCAAACGTAGCTCGCATACGCATACCACGACTTAATACACATATACCCTCGATACACCCACCCAACCCATATTCCGGTTCTGGCTGCATCACGTCTCTTCGGCATCATTCATGGCGTTTTTTTTTTCTTTCTTTTCTTTTCACTTTGTTGCTTAGGGGCTAAGGGGGAGCATTGCGATGGGCTTACGGCGCTTGTTAGTTGGCATGGGAGAAGGAAGGCATGGCATGGTATGGTATGGTATGGTATAGGGCAAGAAGTGGTGCAGGCTTTGCTTCGGATATGCATTGCGGTTCCAACAACAGTCAGTAGTAGCTGTAGAAACCTTTTAGACAAGAGCGACTTTGCTACCGGAGGAAATGTCAAAAAAAAAGGCACATGTTGCTCTCCACAATACACACTCGTCGAGTTTTATCATCACGCTTCTTTGTTTCCCATACTTGTGGCCCCCTCGCAACCAATTAGAGCATCTTTTGTAATCTCTGCTTGAAACCCACCTTCTCCCCTGTCCTTCCTTCCTCCTCATCATCGAGACTCTGTCCCTCGATTCTATCCGCCCCATACCCATTACTCTCGTAGATCTCATCCGGCAATACGGCGCGCTCAATGAGCGTCTCTCTCGGTGGGAACATCTTCTCCAGTCCCACATACACAATACTCGTCCCGACAAACCCCAGCAACCATCCAAACTGATACGGATGAGCGCCGACGCCAACCTCGATGCTCGGATTGATGCTGTTGATGAAACCGGGTAGATTGGGGGCCACGCCTACGAGGAACGAGACCACGGCGCGCCAGTTGACGAGAAATTGGTTGTACCGGTAAATCGAGTGTGGTTGATAGAGGGCGAGCGTGTCGTACTTGCCCCGATGAATGAGCCAGAAATCCCAGACCATAATGGCTGCAATCGGGCCCAGAAACACGGCATACGCAGCCATGAAATTCAGAAAGCTGCCCGCCGACGCTAGGATCTTCCACGGCACCAACGCCCAACATAGCACTGCGCAGAGCAATTGTCCGCGTCTGATGTTGACATACCTGGGGAACATGGCCGTGAGGTCATTGGCTGCAGAGAGCGAGTTGGCCGAGATGTTGACTCCAAGCGCAGCGAGGGCGAAACTGAAAGCGGCGAAGAATCGGCATGCGCGGTTCGGCCAGTTGGCAATGAGTGCCATGGGGTCCCATTGGAGAGTGCCATATTTCACGGCGCCGGCCGACGACGCGGCAATGCCGATGAAGGCTATGAATGTGAAGATTATCGGGAGCATGGGGACGTAGAGGAGTTGCCATTTTACAGAGACACGGGAGTAGCGAGAGAAATCGGCCTGTAGCCTCATGTCAGTACATTTGGTCGTTTCCTCGACTTGTTGGTGGAAAATTCCAAACTCGTACCTGGTTGACGGATAGAGTGGCGTAGTTTCCAATGACCGACGTCAGAGAAGATAGAAAAGCCCAACTGTAGGCACTTCCCGTAATCGTAGCAGGCCGATCCCACATGTCCCCGCCGTCCGTACTCTTGAACGCCCAGATCAGAATCGCAATCCACGCAACCGGCACAACCACACTCTTAACCATGAACAGCCACCGCAGATTATTCGGGTGCATGTACAAGAACGGGATCTGCGCTAACCAGAAAAGGAGGAAGGAAATCATCGTGTTGGTCTCGATTCCTTGCGAGGCGGGAATGTGGTTCTTCATAGTGAGGAAAGAGGGCCAGATTGCTCCGAGCATGACCCGGACCGTGTTGGCTCCATTCATGGTTTGAATCGCGAACCAGAAGATGGCGAGGATAGCGCGGGATACTATGGCAACGTATGAGCCCCAGAATCCCCATGAAGCCCGTGCTAGGACGGGGAAAGGCGCATGATGAATGACTCCAATCGCACCATTTGCTGCTATAACGAAGGATATGATGAAAAAGGCGAGTGCGACTATGCCAAGGGCTTCTTTCCAGCTGAGACCTAGATATGTCTGTTAGTAAGACATCAAACGTGGTGTCGAAGTAAGAGGCATACCGATAGCTATTATGCCCGAGGCAAATTGCCAGGTTGCGGCGCTGGAGCATTGTTAGATGGCTTCCGTCCGAAGATAATGTCTAAATCATACTTGAAAGCATCAGAGATCCAGTAGGCGATGATGGAAGTCACACCCCACTTGCGCTCATGTCTAGGAACGGGGTCTAAATCTTTGTTGGTCCTGTCCATCAATTAGCTTTCAAATCACCCAATAACCTTACTTCCCATCTAATCCAACATCTGTTCAATTGTAGAACTCACCATCTCGCATTCCCTTCAGCAAAGGCCGACTTCGCTTGGTCGACCTTTAGATGTGAGCGCTTGGACACATGCATGACGTCTTGGACGTCGTTCGGTGGGGGAGAAGGGGGGGGGGGGGACCAAACTTTCGATGTCAAGTACGGTACAAAGAACAAAAAAGACGAGTCGGCAAATATTCTTCAAAAGTACGCGAAGACGACCACTTTAAGAGTGAAGTCACCCAAGCTTATCCACACCAGCTACCCCAGTTCCAGAGGGAGCTGTCTTCTCGGCAACAAGCCACCATGTTTGGTCTGCGATAAGATAAGCCGTAAGCGTAAGCGATAGATACCGACCACCGCACATGGTGAGCAACACAACTCCGGCTGTAAAAGCTCGTGATTATTCTGTAAAACAATTGCCGTGACTAGAACGCCTTCTCCAAAAAGCGCTATGAGCCCGGTGGTTGTCATTCGATGGTCACGTTGTGCAGATAAGAGATCCCTACAACCATCTTGACGCCGGTGTGGCGCTAAGGATGCAACTCCCCAGATCATCTAGAGTCACTTTTGACCACCCCACTTGGTGATGCGAACGATTTCGTGGGCATGTGGAGCCATGTTTACAATTCGACGTGCTCCAAATACTTTCCCTGTCATGTGCAGCAATGTCATCTTGTAGAGGGTCACGATTTGGAAGGAGAACGCTGAGCATTGATCTGTAGCAGAGTCTTGGAGATGGTCGCGTGCTATAGGCCGAGCATCTGCAGTATGACCCAATATTCGTCGCCTCGACTTCAGATACGCTTGATACTTCGTGGTGTGCTGGGCAACGACGAGAAATTTGTTCAATGGAAACTGTCAGCCCACCGCAAAGGTCTAGATCGGAGCGCGGGTGTAGATCAAAAGCTAAATATCGTTGATATGTGGCCAGTTTCTGCTAGTATATCTTTACACGCCATGTAGGAAACTTCAGACGTAGGCCAAAGTGTGATCTTCTTGGAAAGTGCCTGTATGATAGTCAGAAATTGCCAATTGGGGCAGTACGACGAGGTTGGCTTACAATTGACGCCCAAAGAGGCTTCGCCCCCGGCAACCGATGGTCCAGTCACTGTAAGCTCTCCCGCAGTTTGCTCGTCGGTAGTCTTGTGAGTGGTAGTATCCTTTAATTTGACTTCAATGCTGCTGACTGGAACACCAAAATGGCTGTGCTTGTTCGCTCCCAAGTCGCCTGTTCGATAGTCATACACATTGGTCTGTGCGACCGCTCCAGCAACCTTGGCAGCTGTCAGGGCATAGATGACACGCGCACTAGTGTAGACACGCAGATCAGAGAGGTCAGTTGCAGTCAATGGTGGAGTGTTCTGCCCAGCCCTCTCGGAGATGAAGAGAAGCCGGAGCTTTCCTGGGATGTTTCCGACGGGCGCCCTCGCTGGCGCATTCAGACGAGAAAGGAAGGATTCAGTTGGCAACCGTCCGGAAGCAAGGGTTCTGGACTCGAGGTAGTGAGCAAGCTTCCGGAGACCGCTGTTGATGGACGTGGTAGTGGTACTATGAAGCTTTGCAGCAGACTCAGCAGAGATGACGGCAATCGTTGGAGCGATCGATCGACTTGCTAGCACAAGATCAACACCGGGACCAGCTACCGAGTTGATGATGACCGTGGCATGGTTGAACAGCGCAGCCAGAGTAAGGCACAGGCTGTAAGAATGTGTGAAAGCGTCTGCCGAGAGGAATGTGTCGGAAGAGTTGAAACGTCGAGGGCCGGGAAGCGCAGAGATGAGTGCACCAGTAGCAGAGGAGATGTTCTGAAGTTCCATCAGTAGGTTGGAGAATTGGAGGTTCTTGCGTATTTACCTGTTGGGTGAACTCGACAATCTCAGCCGATTGGCTCGTGCCATCTTGCCATAGGAAGACGATATTGGGAGCCTTGCCAGTCTCTTGGGGTAGTTCTGGGGTGCCATTTTTCTGATCTTGAACAAGCTCGTGCCATACGGAAACATCGACTTTTCCCCCAATGCCCTCTGGGACTTCATTCCAGTCCATGTGCCTGCTCGTCTTCTCCACAGTCCAGATGACTTGTCGAAGTCCGGACACACCTTTGCTCACATTAGCAAGAGGAATAGAGCCGGCCGCGGCAATCAAAGAGTCGGCCCCGGTTCGGAGGAGAAGGTCAATGAGGGTCGGGTGGGATTGATTGTATGGAATCAGGATCGGGGTGTAGCCGTAGAACGCACTGGCAAACAGAGCAGCCAGGAATTCGACACTGTTTGGTAGATAGATGGCCACCCTCTTTGCATCGTGGTCCTTCAAGTGTTTTCCAATGATGCTGATCTCCTTGGTGATATCCGCAATAAGGTTCTCGGTAACGCCCTCGTTCCCGAACACGGTCATGATCTTGGCAGTCCCGCTTGATTTAGCATTCTTCTCCAGTGGGATTTCGCCAGTGACACGACGCCAGATATCGCGGAGGTCGCCATCTTTTCCAGCAGAGTACATGGGGGTTCCGGGAGGCTTCACAGCAAGTCCGGTTCGCAGAGGGTCTGTATATAGTCAGTTGCGGGGTGCAGTGAAGTGGACAAAGCACATACAGCCGTGCGGTGTCTCCGGAGATCTGTATATGGCAGACTCTCCCGGCTGCCTCACATAGGAAGCTTGAGCCTGTCTTGCCAGAAGAAGGGGGTGGGTGTCAGCATCCTGAGTGTCGTAGACCACCCATCCGATGAAACCTAGAATGCTGGCGAGTAGGACCGAGGAGTAGATATTCCAGCCTGCTAGAATCTCGGCGATGGCAGAGTCAAGCTGCTCGACTATTCCCGACATTGCTGCAGATGTACAGAAAAAAAGGCAAAGCAGAGAGCTCAAAAAGGGCGAAGGAGTGTATGTAATGCGTTTCCAACGGTCAGCTTCGCCGGAGGGGTCCACCGAGCGCACGGACACCCTTTCAAGTTCGCCAAGCCCGACCTACTTTGTGTACCAACATTCATCCTTGAGTTTCCTCGTGCTTTCATTCACTTTTCACAACGTCGTCTTACGCCTCACCATGCATTGATAAATTCCCCGATTCTTCGAGCTCCTATGCTAACCACTAACTACACAACAGCAGCCGACTTGTTTCCACCGAATCTGATTCCCCTAGCAACCTCGCAATTTCCGCAGAGAAGTCACAACAACAAAGCACCAGAGTGCCTTGAGAGCTCAAAGCTGCAGTAAAGATGTCCATGACAAGTCGTACTGCGCCTGCGTCCCCCGCAGTACGCGCAAATCGTTCCACACTTCCGAATCCTGTCACCCCAGCCGCGCAACGTCAACAACAGCAACATCAAATGGCTACTCCAACAGGCGCCTGGAAACACCCAAAGTTCGACGAGATCACCCGCCGCCAGTACGCCACAACCTTCGACGAGCGCAATGTCCGTGCCATTTTCTTCAATGGTGCACTTCTCGTCGCTTCTGTTCTCGCTCTATCTATTAAGTATGCCAACTGATCAGTCCAGCTACAATATAAGTATACTAATTGTGACCACAGGAACCCCATCATCCGCGCAATCGCGTCGAACAGCTACGTCTGGTGGTGTATCCAGTTGACACGCGTCATTCTTCTTGCGAACATCGGCACTGCGTTCCTCCCTCTCGTCCGCCGCTACTACCCCGACGACATCGCCGACATTCCCCTCACCCCATCCCAACGGCAGTCAATGGGACTCGATCCCAACGTCGCAATGCCCCAGACCCCAGGCTCCGCCTATGCTTCCCCGAACTACGTGACCCCGCCCCGTTACCAGAAGTCTACGCCCCGGAGTAACTTTAGCAACAGCGACCTTGACTACGCCACCCAGTCTCCCATGTCTGGCAGTCCGCGCGCGAGCATGGCAAACTCGACGTCGAACTCTCCTTTCTCGCCGAATATGGGCAGCCCGCTGTTCCAGAAGGCATTGGGTGGCGGAAGTACAACCAAACGGTCGAGCTATGATAGCAGGGGTAGCCCGTTGAGCAGCAGCTTGTTTGGTGATAGCAGCGCGAGCAACACACCGGGTACACCTACTCCAGGTACAGGCAAAGCCAGCGTGGGGCTGAATAACAAGTGGCTGTACGAGAAGCGAAGGGATAGCCGAAGCGGTTTGTTCAATTGAGGGTGGGAATGTCGAGTGTCTTTCATGAGTGTGCATGTATTGGAATATGAGACGGCGCTTATACCCGAACACATTGCGTTGGCGTATCTTGGGATGGAACATGGCATGCCTTTTGCGTCTTATGGTTGCAAAATGCTTGGGCATGAAATCGTGGCTTAATATTCAATATCTGATAGCATGGGTCGGCGTTGTAAAGTGCCATCTGTATTAATACAAAGAGTGGAAAATTCGTCATGCTCCGTGGTGCAAATGACATCAAGCTGTGGCCCGTAAGTTATATACAATAAACTTCATCCTCGTCTTCCTGTAGTAGTCATGTCCTCCCAAATCTTCTGACAGCAATGGACACGCAATTGTGACATGTTAGATGGATCATATTCTCCACCCCTTCAGCTGAATCGATCGCCCTTCCTCTGCCGATAAACGTCACTCGCCTCATACTTGCTCTTCTCCTGCGTCTTCTGCGCCTCATCCTCCGGCGCATGTCTCGTGGGTGCAGGATCCATACTGGCCTCCTGGCTCGGCTGTCCCGCGTCGTCTGTCTGCTGACGCCAATCCTGGTCTCCCCTCTTCTTCAGCTCATCCGACACGGACGCCTTGGATCGATTCGTGGGAGGTAACGACGAGGGCTTGGGAGGCGAACCGGAGTTGTTGCTGGCGTGGAGGAGCTGCGCTTCGAGTTGGTACTGCGCGATGCGCTTGCGCTGTTCGGCTTCGGCTTTTGCGGCGCGGTCCGCGTTGATGGATTTCTTCGCGAAGTAGTAGGCACCGCCACCCGCGGCTATTAGAGTCGCCCAACCGTAGCTGAGAGATGTGGGTTAGTTGTGCGGCTTGCCCGAGTGGTCCGTAGACCCGTTTGTTAGGTTGGGCAAGAGACGCATAGCAGTATGATGCCTGAGCGCGGAGAAAAAAAGCATCTCGAGGTGTCACGAATGCTGCGACAAGGAGTGGTGTGCATCGGGGAATATTTATGACATGAGGGAGGAGTGACGTACTATACTGATTTTATCTGAAGCTCTGTTAGCAATTGTGGAACAAGACTTGGATCGCAGAAACTTACTGTGTTCATTTTGAAGGTGTGTGTATGCGTGTGTTGGGTGGGAGGTCGGGAATGGCAATTGGGGTTGGAGAGCTTGGTTGTATGTATGTACAGAGTAGAGCTTTGTGTAGAATGTTCTTCGGGTTGGAGTGGTCTGATTATTGCGGGCATATGCGGAGATGGTTCGGCGATTGAAGGCGTGCCGGCGGTATTGGTTGAGTTGGCCGATGCGGCCACGAATTCATGACTGTGGCCGAAAAGTATCGACGGCACTCGTTCATCGGCGCATCAAAACAGCGCAAAAGAAAGAAATCAGCATGTTACTAGACGTAACTACACAACTACTTTGTGATTTTATCTACATATAAATCAACCCCTCAAGATTTCCTTTGTGAAACGTTCATGCGCCTTTGCCGCCTTGGACTTTATCCTCGTCCTCCCCTCCTTCGTCCATCTCGGCAGTAATATAGTCAGCTCATCGTCTACTACATGTTATTTGTCGATATCCTTTCATCTCAGCACATACATATGGCACAGCACATCATCTTCCGCATGACGCACTTCCCAGCGGGCGGAATGAGTGCCTGCGGGTTATATTGACGGTAAGTGCAATCATCGTGAAATATGCTCACTCGAGTGTGAGGACACCCATAAGAGGGGTTGATATCAAGCCCGTCAATGCCATTGCTTTTGGTTGAGCCTCAAAATGTTCGCCAATGCACCGGGTTCTATTGTCCTGAAACTAGGGCTTCTCACTTGCTCGAACTCACAAGTTAAGATGCTCTCCATAGAGACCGGAGCATCGGATGACGAGATCAACTAACATATCTCCTGTGGTATAAACCCATACCGCAACCAATACCCATTTCTGACCTGAATTGTTAGAATGGGCGACTGGATACGGCGGCCCGGACAATCATTGCAAGATGCCAAATCAAGTATCTCTCAGACGTTTCATCAACTGTAATACCACGTCCTGCGAGCAACCTTTCATCCAAGTCGACTCTGTATCCACTCCTTCACTCACAGCTCTATATCGACAACCACTCATCGCACGACGTGGTCGACAATTCGAATGGAACCAAGATTCTGGCTGACAAGCAATCCTGAAGTTATTCACCGTTCAGTGTGAACCAGGCGTTCATCGCCAGACGGGCACGGTCTCTTTGCAAAGACTCTGAGTTCTAACATCAAAAAAGACCTGAGGACCTGATATTCTCGGGTCAATAGGAACCGTTCCCTTTTCGTCCTCGGTGAAGTCACCATATTTCCTAACTGCCTGGGTGAAATGTTCTCCCTCGATTCAGTATACTCATGAAAATAGTCGAAGCCATGCATTTCTCCTCGGGAAGGCCATGATGCAATCGCGCATGAGGATTGTATGACAAGGAACAATGAGGCGAAGTTCTATATGGTCTATCTCTGTTAATTAATAACCCTGATATGCCTTCTGTCCATGCCTTCTGCCCATGCCTTAGATGAAGGAGGTCCTACAGGTAACGCGTAGTGATATGCAATCAGCATAAATCGCTAAAGACGAAGGCACGGTTGATATGGCGCACTTCGCCCCAGAACCCCAGATTCCCAGCATGGTTCCCTCTAATAATTACCAACAAACCTCTTTGGGTCATCACTAATTACATATCAGGCTAAAAGAGACTCAATTCAAGCTTTTGCTCCCGAGTGACAGATGATCACTTTGGGGAACATATGGAACGCTGCACAAGAGCAGGTGTCAAGGCAGATGCGCGTGTCCCTTTCTGATCGGGAATGCTATGGTTCTGATATCGCAGTGTCAATTATTGGCCCAGCCAAACAGTTGCTGTCTTGACGATGATCATGGCATCAACACGCAGGTACCGATCTAGGGTGAACAGCCACTTGGACCGTGCACAGGCACGACGAACCACAACCAACTTTTGAAAAGAGGGGAACGCCTTTAAGAGAAAGACGCCCATGGTCTACTTCACCTCTCCGTCGTACTGTTACTTCCTCTACACAATGGCTGATTCATTGCCCCTAGACTATCCAGGTCCGGATGTGAACGCAGCACCCGAGCTCCTAGCTATCACCGGAGCACTATACGTTGTGGCACTTGTTGTGTACGGTGGACGAATATGTACGCGTTTACAGCATCGACGGTTAGGGGCGGACGACTTCGCGATCTCGCTTGCTTTGGTAAGATTTCACTCCTCGTCATGCTCACATCTCTTCGTTCTCTGACAAAGTCTCTTAGCTTCTCGCTATAACAGAATGGGCCTTATTCCTATCCTCAGCACAACACGGGGCTGGCAGACACAACTACTACATCGTCGCCTCTGAACAAATTACAACACAGCACCTCCTCTTCACCTCGACCCTTCTATGGGCGCCATGCATGATGTTCATCAAGATATCCATCGCTTGCATGCTTCTCCGGATGAAGCAGACCCGAGCCTGGCAGATCTTCCTCTGGGTCATGATAGCCATTCAAATCGCATCGTGTGTTGCAAGTGTCATCTTCCAACTCATTCAATGTGTTCCTCTCGCCGCTATCTGGAATCCCATGGGCCACCCCGACGCCACGTGCGTGAAGCTTTCGTCGGCTTTCATCAGTATCTACGTCAACTCTGGCATCGTGTTACCCACCGACCTCGTCTTCGCCATGATCCCCATGACCTTCATCCGAAAGATGCAACGGCCTCTTCGCGAGAAGATCGTCTTGACCATGTTGATGGGCCTCGGAATATTTGCCACGGCCGCAAGCGTCGTCAAGACAACACTCGTACCCCACTACGGCATCACGGGCGATTCGATCTACGACGCCGTCGACCTGACTCTCTGGAGTATGCTCGAGTTGCAGTGCGGTATAATCGCAGCCTGCATCCCTTGCCTCAAACCACCC